>JAGSMX010000016.1:9037500-9637500 GCA_029286785.1 Meandrusa payeni | reverse complement strand
TATACATTTATATATAATATTTATGAAAGTTTATGTATTGTACACTATAATAATACACAACCGAATGGTGTCCGCCTTAGTCTTCACAGGTTTTTTGGCTGAAAACCAGCGCTGTGCTACATGTGTGAGCACAGCACATGCTGAGCCAACCCCTTTTCGGCACAATTTCTTTTTTGTTCTTTTTTTTATGTTGTTTCTGTTTACTTTTGTTTATGTCGTTTTTTGTCTTGATTTACCTGTTGTTTCTGTGTTCTTGTGTCGAATAAATGTTTTTTCAATTCAATTCAATTCAGATATTGCAAAATAAAATTATAATAATCCTTTACCGATTCCCTTCCTTGGCACCGACTTCTGATCTCTACAAAGCGACGAAAATAATAAATATCAAGCAATTATA
This sequence comes from Meandrusa payeni, assembly GCA_029286785.1. Classification (NCBI taxonomy): domain Eukaryota; kingdom Metazoa; phylum Arthropoda; class Insecta; order Lepidoptera; family Papilionidae; genus Meandrusa; species Meandrusa payeni. The sequence goes on along the minus strand of JAGSMX010000016.1, from coordinate 9,637,103 downwards.
TAAATATAGTACATGTATTCTCATTAGGAAAATTATAGTCAAAACAATTAATACCAACATCTCTTTTACTAAAAATACTAAAAAACGTAGCAACCGACGCGCTAGTTTTCTTGTAATACCAAAAGTTAGAACGAATTACGGTAAAAGATCAATTTGTTTTGAAGGAGCACAGCTGTATAACAAAATACCAGCACACGTTAAGAGGGTATACACACTTAGCGCATTCAAAATGCAACTTGTGTTATAATTTGTAGGTCTCGTAGAACAAAATAGTCCAACAACTAATACACTCGCTTTATTGAGACAGCGTAACGTTGTACATAGAATTATTTATAACGAATAACGTCACAACTGCGCGTCCTCACAATCTTTATACAAAATTAATAAGAAGTCAGATTAGGAACTAATAAGGTTAAACTATTGTTTACAATGCCATGTTCATGTGACGATCAACTAAATTATTAATTATGAATTAAAGATACAATAAGGTTCAGGTAAATCATTAAGATATCATTGGAAGTAGTTATTATGCATAACAATCGCTGGGTGTCATGTGTTGCCAGCTAACACTTGTTAAATTCCTTAACGACAGCTAATCGTCCCAAAGCAAATGAATGCGTTAGGAGTTCTTCCATATGACAGCGAACTTATTGTTTTTATAATATTAGTTATTTTATTGTTCTCATGTAAGTGACCTTTAATGTCTATAGTGAGAATAAAGTTTCTAAAACCTAAGAAAAAAACCTTTTCTTCTTTTCATACTTTCTAAATGTCCAAACCACGGAAGCATATATTTTCAAATATAATCTTCATAAAAACATCGGCGGGCCAATCTTCACTAGCGAGAAGATAAATGCTATGAATAAATTTGGTACCGTGAACGAGATTCTCTTGCGATTGCTGGCTGTAATCTTATCTCAGATTTATTTTATCTTCCAGAGAAGAGGCTGATTAATCTTAACAGTTCAATTAAATGAAATAAAATAATAAACAATACAATTTCTACACGTGCAGTCTGTGGGCTAAGTATACTCAGCGATCTCCGCGTTCAATATAACGTGTTAGCTAGCAACAAATGGCACCCAGCAATTGTTATGCATAATAAATACTACAAACGAATAATTTGTCTAAAGAGGTGGAATTCAATTTAAAACAAGTAACTAGAAAAAGGCAAGGTAGCTCATTCCCCCGACTATGCCTTAATTATAAACTACGCCGTACGTTTGTGCCACACCATATTGGTCTCATACCCTTACATCGTACTTTTTTTTTAAAGAAAGCTAGCAAAATTTCTTTTTTTTTTATTATTTTCAGAAATATTACTAACAATCTTGTTAACCATTCTAAGCAACTAAGCTTAAGCTTGAGCTAGGACATGGTTCACCAGCCCTGTAGTTCTGGGCTCTCAAGAATAAGACTACGGTATCCCCTGCCTGTCGTACAAGGCGACTAAAAGGGGCCTCGGGTTCACTGGGCGACAAGGGTGGGGGCCTGAGTCGTCTCCCAAAGTGGACCCGGGAAGAAGGCAACATCGGCTGGCCCGTGTCGCCTTGCGCTGCGAGGGCACAGGGGGGGGAGGGAGTAACCTCATCCCCGGGACGTGCTCTCCTTGAGCACAGTGCAGAGGGGTTCCGGTGCGTTCCACTGGAGATCCCGGAGCTCCTCGTCATGCATCGAGGAAAGGGCCACCGGGGAGGTTTTAGTGGGTAAGAACCCCACATAACCGCCTCCTTCCCCCCAGAGGGCGAGGTATCTTTCTGAAGATTTCCTCCCCGTCAGCAAAAAAAAGGACATGGTTCACGGCAATAGTCGAATGGTGGATTCGAACCCACGACCTTACGATTCGCAGGCCGTACCCTAAACCATTAGGCTATTATTATTATTATTCATTTATTCAAATAAGTAACTAAGACTGATCATTACTTCAAACAACTACATTATTGACGCATCAAAAATGACTTTATCGGCATAGTATTTAAAATAACATGAAAATACCTTATACGTTATTTGTACAAATTTATATAAACTCGTGTAGTGTACACTACTAGTATTTAGTGTTGATGTGTTGTGTAACGGTAGTGATAAGTGCAGCAAGTCCTTAGCTGTCCGTAACACAGGTCTATGACCTAGCACGGCAGTCAATTATTTTATTCATATTTTTATTTTAATTAAGACCATTGAATCTCAATGCAATCAGTACAACGACTTTGCCCGTAGGTTAGTTCACTTTGTGTTAACACGGCTTTTAATGGTCATGTAGCCCTATTAATCCTTATACATTCATATTCTCAGGTTCAAATACACTTACGGCCGTCAATTAATGGGGTAGATTAAACTTATACATTCACTTTACGATTGCTAACTCTTTCACTTTATTCGCATATATAGTCATTGGTTTACGAGTCATAGTTACACGGTCGCATATTTGTCGTAATATAACTGGACCAATTAGGATTAAAGATGTAAAAATGCGTGCTTGTACTTATGTATGCGCGTGACAATTAAGAATTCTTTGCCATCATAAAAAAATGCATGTAAATAATTAATTACAATAAATAAAAGGACTTTGAAAAAGGATAGTCAACACAAGGCTTTTAGAAGCTTTTACACAAGTGCTTTGGGTGATTTGGTCTGAGGGTAGTGAATCACTAACGAACATTATAATAAGTAGCTGAACGACCGAGCTTTGCACTGGTTTTTTATTTAGTGACCTTATTAAAATTTACGATACAATTCTTCTGTATATTCTGTTATTATCTATAAATTATTCATGTAAAAAATCATTTTCATGGTCTACCCACACAGCCATTGATTTACTGTTGCTTAGCACCGCCATCTACTTAAATAATAATAGGGTATACGTTGATAAAACGATATATAAAAAAAAATCATAGCTAGATCGATTTGTCGGGAATTAAGAATTAGGAATTAGGAAAATCGGTTCAGCCGTTTTCACTATTCAGATTTTTTACATAATATATGTACAAGTATTGCTCGTTTAAATAGATTATATAAGAAAGCACTCCTTATCTCTTTTTGATTTAGTCGATATTCCTCTTGGCCGTCTTTCATCCCACCACTTACTTCCGTGGCATAATTCTTTGTCATTCTCTCCTCATTTTTTTTTTTTATAATTTCTAAGCAAGTGCTTGACTACGATCCCACCTGATGTTAAGTGGAAATGCAGTACTGGATGGTAAGGCGCACTAGCTTAGTAAATGCCTATTCACTCTACTCTTGAAAATACTCACGTTGTAATCGGAAGGAAAGACAGACGCGGGCAAACTATTCCAGTCCTTTGGTGTACGAAGAATGAAAGACGAAGCAAATCGCTTCGTTCGGGTTTGAGGGATGTTCACAACAAAAGGATGAAATCCCGCAGTGCGTCTAGAAGTCCCATGGTGGAAGGTGGATGGGGGAATTAGATCATGTAGTTCCTGAGCACACTCTCCAAAATGCAGTCTGTAGAAAACCGAAAGGCTAGCTACCTTACGCCTGTGCTCTAGAGAAATTGTATTTACCTATCTAATATCGGAACCATCGAGGTATACTTTACTTTATTCTATTCACTGAAGATGGAGGCAGAAGCTCATTTAGCATTTAAGCCCCTAAACAGTCAAAATAATCCAGAAGCAGTCAATCTACACAAATTATTCACTAGAAATAATTTATATGGCAAAACAAAGTTTGTCGAGTCAGCTTGTAATGAACATTTTATACCTTGCCCAGTTGTCTTTGACTTTCTCGTTTGTAGTTTTTCGTTTCTTCGTGTTGTGATTTTGATTTTTAAATTCGTAAGTTAATGTTTCCGGTGGGAGATGGGGAGAAATATATCTTCTGAGTACATCTCGTCGGCAACTTATGCAGAATCCGAGATCAACCGCCGCTACATTTGGCCGATGAATAATTTAAATATGCCATTACGTTAGGAAATGTACACGGTTTTAATAAAAGGTACAGCGTTAGTGTTGTACACATGCTCAAAAGAAGTTGGATAAGATTATAATAACTATTTTACTTTCATTGGTTAGGAAAGTGGCGATCGTGTAGAACTAGAAATAGAACTGATAAATATTAGATTAGAATAAGTATCACGTATAAAATAATGAAAAATACTGACGTCATTTTAATAAAGCTTGTCACCACTTTCCAGCAAGCTTAATAGGTCCCGTGTGACGGGTGAGGAGCCAATACATCAGATACAAAGTTTTAGTGTGTTTACAAGTGATATTTTGCACAATTACAAGTGATATTTTGCACAATTACAAGTAATGACAAAAACAGATTTCAAATTGAATTAAAGGTTAAGTTTATTTTTGAATTATTTTCATTATTTTTTTATTAGAAAGGATGTTTTGTTTAATACCCCTTTACCTTTTGTATAACACCACAAAAATGACTGATTCGATTTGAAGTCGGTTTTTGCTATTACCTAAATATTACTATAATATTTCTTAGTTCTTTTTGCCACAGAGTTCTTTTTCACCGATCCAACTGAATCAATTACATTAATCTTTGTGTAAGGTCGAATTCAGACTATAACTGTATTGAAAATGAAAATATAGACTAAAAATAAACGGGCACAATGGGTAGCCGTGTTCCTAAATGTAATCTCTTATAGACAACCTTTGAATGGACAGAACTGGAAAATAGTTAAGGGGATTGTTGTGAACGAAAATAAACTTTTTATGTGTTTTATTCTAACGGGGTTATATTTTATATAAATCTATTGCTAACAATCTTTGTCTGAGGTCACGGCGTGACACTGTTATTAAATTAGTTACAACAGGGTTTTAGGAGACCGCTGATAATGAAGACAGACGAATCTGATTAAATAAAAACATATTTTTAAAACGTTTTATTATTTACGCTCCATCATGTAAGTTTAGCTAAATGAAACGATAGTTTCATAAAAAATACATTACTTTACTAAAAACAACAACAAAAACACATAGTAAAAAACAGCTGATGCTCGGGTCAACGAACGCTTCATTGCTGTTTTATCACAGATGATTTTTTAATTATTTTTCTCGTCCCATCATCAAAAGTGTCATTAATACTATCGTCTCCCTTCGTGTCCGTATGCAGCCTCGATAGAGGTTTCATATTTGAGCCCTTTGTGGTAGAAACATTGGGTCCGTGGCGTCCTAATCCACAACATTTTTTCAATGTCGTAGCTAAGGGGTTGGTCAAAACATCTGGTAACTAGAGGGATGACTTATACCTTGCTCAGAGGTTAAGCATTGCTATACAACGTGGGAATGCTTAATGCTACCAGCATTCTGCACACGCTGTCGAGCGACGATGCTTTGACACAGTTATATTGCTTGTAAATATTTTCTTCTTCTTCATCGTATTTTTCGTTTCTGAAGGTCGTGCTTATCTTGAAGCGCCTTTATCGAGATGTCGACGAGCTGCCTCCACATCGCTCTGTCCTCGGCTTTTCTCATTGCGGTTGCAATGTCGAGTCTCACTCTGTTTTTATTTTGGTCGGACCAGCGGGTAGGCGACCGGCCCCGTGATTGCCCTTGAACCTACAACAACCATTTTTTCCAAATTATCTGGTTGCCTTCGGGCAATGTGGCCAAAGTAGCCGAGGGTATATATTTTATAAAATAGCTATTACATTTTAAATATTTATAATTCTATAGTTAACACATTGATTTTTAATTGTAACCATAATATCAGTTCTTATATTATTTGAAGTTAAATACACGTTATGCAATACACGTTGCAGATGAGTAATCAAGAATATATGATTTACTCAAACCTCTAAAAAACGTTGCATTTTATAATACAAGTACATATGTGTACCCAATCTCTAGTTTTTACCAAAAAGTGTCAAAAATCTCATCTCCTCATTAGTATGATGCGATGATAATGAGATGTTATATAATTTGTTTTCTATTTATTACAAGTTTGCCTTCATTAATGCGTATTCAATAATTAAAATGTAAATTTATTTAAATTTCCTAAAAACTACCGAAAATAAAATTAACATTGACAAACGATATGAAGAAGAAAAACTAAACATTTTTCTTTTTTTTTTAATTCGATGCGATTTAAACACAGTTACCAGCGTCATTGTGTGTTACAAGACACATGTTCTAGCTAGAGAGCCTTGCCAGAATGGCGTATTCTAATCTGTGCATCCCCTTTTTACTCACGTTCGATAATGCATTCGAGGGGGATATCTTCAAAAGATACCGCGATTTCTGAAGGCAAGGCAGGTTAAGTGAGATTTCTACTCACTAAAACCCCCCCGGTGATCTACCATACATTGTCAGGGTCTTTGGAATCTTCGGCGCAACGCATAAAGCCGCCACACTTGTCGCCCGTTAACCCGACTCCCCCTTTTAGTCGTCTTTCAGTGAAGATATCTCCTACACGAATAAAACATACTTAGTACATAACTCTAACACCAAAGAATTCCATGCAACGCAACGCATAACAACAAATTGACGGTATATGTACGACAGTTTGCATTTTGGAGAGTGTGCTCAGGAACTCCATGATCTAATATCCCCATCCCCGTTCCACCATCGGACTTCAAGACGTACTGCAGGATTTTATCCTTTTGTTGTGTGAACATCCCTCACGAAGGAAGCGCTTTGCTTTGTCTTTCATTGTTCGTACAACAAGGGACTGAAATAGTTTGCTCGGGGTTATCTTTCCCTCCGATTATAATGTGGGTATTTTCAAGAGTAGATTGAATAGGCATTTTCTAAGTTAGTGCGCCTTACCATCCAGGACTGCATTTCCATTTAACATCAGGTGGCATTGTAGTCAAGCACTTGCTTAGAAAGGATAAAAAATACGATGCTTTTTAAATAATATTTCCGAATACAAAGTATCGATAGCGTAGTATTAACGTGGACATCACTAGTCAGTGTAGTGGCCGGGTTTATGATAAAACCCCCTCTTCATTATGATGCCGGGCTTAATCAGATGAACCCGGCCTTAATGTCAACTCGATGGAAGTCACAGTTCCACGATTCTTGTTCTTCTTTAACTTTAATTTCTCGGTTCCACTTTGATATCTTCTGTGTTTCGGTTATCATGTTTAAAATTTCCTTACACACAGTCATCTGTGTGATACACCGCTGACTGTGTGTAAGGATATCGCCACAGCATGTTGGACGCTGTCGTGCAGTTGCAGTTTTTTTTAATAATTTAAGACTATGATATATATCGTCCTAAATTCCGACTCCCACTTCAATGCTAAGGAAACAATTACTTTCAGAATGTAATTTTGTAATTGGTAATCAAACCACAAGAAGTATTTGTCGTTCCCAATGGAACGTACCGAGGTTAGCGAGTGGGAGTTATAAAACAGTTTTTATAGTTGGCTAATTAATATTATATTTGAGCTTTTGGCCCTATTTCGGGATTATTGTAGCAATAAACCTAATTGGTCCTACCATTGTCCACCAAATTCAGTTCTCACTCGAATTAAATTCAACTTTAGATTATAACTAGATACAAATATTCGATTAAAGATCGAAGCATTTGAAATATCGATGTTCATTTGTAATTTCGAATCTCGGAAACGGCTCCATTTTTATGAAATTTTGTATGCAGGGGATTCGGGGGCGATTAATCGATTTAGATAGATTTTTTTTATAATTATACGTATACACTCGTACACCTTCGCATGCATCCACGCACATTGTTTTTTCCACAAACATATTCAATCACTTATAATTCACTAAAAATTATTAACATTTAGATCCTTAGATAATCTTGGACTTAAGGGTACAATATCTCCGTAATAAAGGCTATGGATTAGTTTGAGAATCTGAGAAAGAAAAATCTATTTGTGAAAATATATAATAAATATGTGTATGTACATATATGTGTGTAAAAATATAAATTTAATTTAATTTTACCATATTATTAGTTCAGTAGATGGCGTTGCTAAGCAACGATATGTCAGAGTGTTTGGTTTGACGTTAGACCAAAAATATCAATTGTATACATGCATTATTTATAAAATAAATACATGTTTGGTTAGTTACAGGAGAATTAGATCACAAAAGACAAAGGACTTAAATGAAATATCTATAGAAAAAAACATTTTGTTTTTACAAACTTATAAAATTTAATGGTGGGATAATTAAAGTCATAACTAAAAAGAAATTAGCATGACTAAGCTACATTGATAATATTGAAGGAGTTGCCATAGGTAAAATATATTTATATTTTAAACAATTCACATTAAATCTTCTTAAAAAACTAGACTACAAAGAAATATATTAACAAATTTAATTAATAAAATTAATATAAAATATTATATCTAAACAAAAATCTATTTTTATACTTTTAAATCCGTAGAATAAATCGTTACTTGGAGGAATAATTATTGTTCTCAAGCAATAAAAAAAAATTGTGAAAAGCATGTTTAATGTTTTTTGACGTTTTAGATTTGATTACTCGTTTCGGCACTCACGCGCATTGTGAATATTTTTGTTTCATTGCTATATACCAAATTATTATAATTTGTTGTACATAATGGAAGGACTTAGATGTTTGAAGCAATAATATTTGAGCTGATGATGATTGTAAAGTGTCAGTGTATTGACAGCAAAATCATATGATATAACCTAAAATTATGATCTTATTTTTTAAATATCTTTGTATTCCCATTAACAATATTGATTTAAATTTCTTTATGGTAAAAGGGATATATGTATATATATATTATTGTCGTAACAGTTGCTTAAAGGAAGAGTCATGCACGAACAATTTTTTCAATTAACAGGACGTAGCCCAGAAGTAGGGTGTATGTATAAATAAATGATTTATTTATTTATTTGGTACGAAGCCAACATAAAATATACTTACAGTATGTAATTAATTTCTAAGGAACTACAACTTAGTACATACCATACTTAAAGTCTGTTATTTAAACTTAAATTCATAACTGTCCAACTTCGTTCAGTGGGCCTTGATAAACAAAAAGATGGTGCAGTCACTCTGGTAAGACTAAGATTCACTATAAAAAATCCAAGCAAAGTTCGGTCGTCCAGGTACTGTTAAATCTAAATCGAGATGAGGACGAAAAAAACATACCAACCAATGGTACGGGTGTCGTAGTTTCTTAAGGGTCAAGGGACACGTTTGCGCTACGACTGTAACAGTTCCGAGGTAATTCGACCGCCATTAATATGTAATACGAACCAAACTAGCGCTAATGGTGATTTTATCTCCGGATTGTTATTAAATGTAATAGCTGTAGGGCAATATACTAGGTCTGTTCCTTTAATATAGGATTCCGAGGCAATATATTTAGTTCGAATAGATATTTTATTAACTTTCTAATTAAAATAAAAAGTTTACACGTTCTGTAATCTTCTTCATAATTATTTTAGCAAAACTTACACCTTGTAATAAAAAAACCGTGTGGTGTAATGGGATGGGATGGTGGGACTAGATAGACGAAGTTTCAAGTTGTATTCGAGGTATGCTATTCGCATAGGTACGCTATTCGCATGCGGTCGTTTCGCGAGAGAACGACAAAATACAAATACTGGATTAAGAACTAGCGTGACGGTGGAAAGCTTAGTGGACTCAATGATAAGTAGCGAGGAGAACTGGACCATAATCAATGCATTTATGCAAAGAAATATCGAACAGAAGGAAAGAGACAAAAATAAAGAACAGATAGAGAGAGAGAGAGAGAGAGACAACAAGACAGTATAAAATAAGGGCTACGTAGGACAAAAAAACATCAATGGAGGAATTAATGAAAATAATTATTCGGGTATACATTTTTCAACCAACTTCAAAAGAGGTTCTCAATTCGTCTGTATTTTTCTTAATATTTGTTAGCGCATAATTTTGACTGGATAAACCGATTTTGATGATCCTTTTTTTATTTTAAAGCTGATGCTTCCCGTGTGTCTCAATTAAATGTGGTCCAATTCTGACAATGGGATTCACGAGAAAACCAAATAAGTCTTCAATTTGCATCAAGTATGTGCCACAAATGGACGAATAACTCAATATCACGCCAACGGATTTCGATGATTCATTTTTTATTGGAAAAGATGTACTTTAAGAATAGTTTTATGCAAGTTTGGTTATGTTCTGATTAGGTTTGATTTCATAATGTTCCTACGATAATTCGGAAATACAAAAAGCGCGCACGTAATAGCGTTTGTTTTGATTTTAAGTCGTTGTTTTTACTAGTAAATATGTTTGTAAGTATGATTTTTTTATCGATGAATTTTAAAAATACTACTTTACAAAATTAGCATAACTATCTAAACCAGTTGACACTATAAATTTTATGCTTTTGTTTAACATTACGGACGTTTTTAGCCGGCTAGAGTACCGATAGTTTTTTATAACACGTCACAAAAAACGCACATAATAGGTTTTCACTTGTTTTTAGTTAAATATGTAATCGTCTGAAGCTGATTTGATTGTTAGATTATATTGTGATAGATTTGTTTGTTGCAAATTTAAGTGTTGATTTACCATGCACTCGGCGGAGAAAGAAAACATCGTGAAGAAACCTACATGTCTCGATCTGCAACGGGTAGCCTTGTATTCTTTTTACAAAAGTCTGTGTCCAACTGTGACATGCGACAAAAACTAGCATTACATTCATAATTCTATTGTCCGTGATGTTTCGCGAAAGCCGCTTTGATAAGTAAAAATATAGCATTATTTTGTTTGACATAATGGGATATAGGGAAAATATGTTTACATCTGATAATATAATAATGGAATAATAAAATAGTATTATGATGGTACATATATTTGAAATACTTTGATATGTTATATTTCATCCTAGAACATCGATTATAACTAGAATTTGCGTGATAGGTTAGACAATATGTGTTAGTCTTACGATTTGATAATCGGAACTAGTGATACTTACCTCGAACCTTCTATAACAAATTCACACGTACAAAGTCACACGAATTTTTATGCCAATTCTTTTACATGTACAGCTATAAAACTATGGAATAGTTTGCCGATTGAGATTAGGCAGGCTTCCTCAACTAATGTCTTTAAATTGCGTGTATCTGAATATTTATTCAAACAATGAAAAATTACAAACTGGTATATATTGTCATTTATGTATTGTATGTATATGTATATTATTACATTTATATTGAAGTATCTGTGTATATGTAAATGTATATTGATTTTTCTATATAATATTTTTAAAACGCTATTTTTAGCGGCACTATCCTTAGCCTGTTCTTAACCACTCAAGGTTAGCTGGAAGAAAATGCTAAATAGCATTAAGTTCGCCTTTGTTTATGTAAAGTAAACTATATGTAATACTTTGGTGCAATAAAGGATTTATCTATCTATCTATCTGTACTTCCGTTATTTCATTTTCTCAAGTGCAATAAGTTACGCTATTTATGCCCAGTATATATCGTATTTGTGCTGCTTTTATACGTTCGAGGCAAGTGCGTGATTACGATCCTACCTATTGTTAAGTGGAAACACAGCCCTGAATGGTAAGGCGCACTGGCTTAGTAAATGCCTACTCACTCTACTCTTGAAAACGTTAACGAAACCCACTTTGTATTTGGAGGGAAAGATAGACGCGACCAAACTATTCCATTCCTTCGCTGTACGAATAGTGAAAGACGAAGTAATGCGCTTCGCTCGGGTTTGAGGCATGTCCACAACAAAAGGGTGAAATCCAGCTGTGCGTCTTGAAGTCCTATAGTGGAATTATTTTTAAATTTAATTCCTAAGCACAGTCACATAAAGAACTTAATAAACCCTAAGTTGTTACAATTTTACTTGAAAATCATTACGAGGCAAACCCGCCATGTAATTCGAACAATTGTTCACAAAGTATCAATATAAATAAATAAATAAACGGACTGCTTTCCATTCCGGATGAACAATAAAGGAGAGAGAACTTGGCCCGCTTGTATTATCGGTGAGATATTCTTTATTGTTAATTTCGAATCAAACGAGCGGCCACTTTATTTTCCAATTACTCTTCAAATTTGTTTACGCTGAGAACGATGAATTTAATTTGATCAAAGGTGGCCTTTGTGTAAAGGGGTTTTATTGTACTTTTCCACGGGGTCTCGTTAAAGTTTCAAAATGGTGGCGCGAAATAATTAAATCGCAAAACGTAAATTGAAGTGATTCCATTCCATTTGGAATTTCAATTGCGAAGTAGTAAAATCTTCAATTTAAAGGCGGCGGCCCCTTTTCGGATTTTCGTAGACGTCCATTTTAAATAAGTGTAAATATCCACCTTTTGTTGCCGCATTGCTGGGCGGGGCCGCGGAAATGTTTAAAAATATTTTTGTCATTTTAAAAACTTGTAGTTAACAATGGAACAATATATTTAGAGCATATTGTGGCGGTCTATTTAAATGTTTATTTATTTATAATAGTATATACAACAGCTAATTTAATCATAAAGTTACATAGGAAAATATAAAACAAGTTGACACAACAGACAAATTAGCCAACAGGTGCATAACTACATTATCAGAGACAATTCATGAAAGTTAAGTTTATTAAGTTGGTAAGAACTTAAATAATGAAGCGTCAAACGTAATTTATTTCTTGTACATTTTAGTGTTTATTTAAATTAAATTAGACCAAGTACATAGGCTATTTTATTTTTAAAGTTACTTTTTGATAGATAAAAAAATATCTACTCGTATTTCACTGAAATTTTCATTTCATTCATTTTGGTGAATTACATTGTTAGTCAAATTTGTAAACAAGTGTATTATAAAAACAACAAGTTATGAATTATCGCAGGCATATTACGAAATAGAATTGATCAAAACCAAACCAAACTCCCAAATACTCTTGAATTACACCTTTTCAATAAAAATAATCATTCAAATGGGTTGACGAGGTATTGAGTTATTTGAGTAGATTGAGAGTGCAGAGGGCTTCGGTGCGTTCCACTGGAGATCCCGGAGCCCCGCGTCATGCACCGAGGAAAGGGCCACCGGGGAGGTTTTAGTGGGTGAGAACCCCATATAACCGCCGCCTTCCCCCAGAAGGCGGGGTATGTTTCTGAAGATTTCCTCCCCGTCAACAAAAAAAAAGGTATTGAGTTATTCATTTCATTTATCTCGCACATACTTAATGCAAATTTAAAACATATTTGGTTTTCTAATACATGTAATTGTCAGAATTGGAGTCAAATGATAAGCACCAACTATCAAAATCGGTTCACCATGTTGAAAGTTATGAGGTAACAAAAAAAACATGCAGATGAACCTCCTCCTTATTTGAAGTCGGTTAAAAAATAATAGTTAGCTTATAGAATAAAATATCCACTTACTGTCGTAGATGGCAACTAAATGGGGCTTCGGGTTCACGGGCGACAATAGACCTTTTATCGTTCGCTACAATGGAGCCGGGAAGAACATGTATGGCGAGATAACTGGTGCCACTAGTTGACCCATGTCGCCTTAGCATTGCGAGGGTGCTGGGGTTGGATTAACCTCGTTCGAGACGTGCTTCAGTGCACAATGCAGAGTGGATCTAGTGCGTTCCACTGAAGATCCCGGAGCGCCCTCGCCATGCACCGATGATGGCAATCAGGGGGTTTTAGTGAGTCCTCACATAACCTCGGGTTTCGTATCTTGATTAGAATTTTCCATCATATAATATTTAAAAAAAAATCGAGTGATTTTCTTATATTAACTTCATTATACTCGTAGTTAGAAATAGATCTTTCCACATTTCAGCGAGCACGTTTCGAAGTAGACAAGGATGTTTGAAAGCTTTCTCTCGTGACTCTAAACAAACGTACTCGCCTCCTGGTGTAACAAGTGCGCATGTTGTGAACATTTTATATACTGTGAAGTTATAACAGGCCACTAGCGCTGCATTAAGCACAAATTTCCTCTCCGTTATCACGGTGTAAGCTCTACCAACACTTAACAACTTCACCCAGCGGAAATCATATTTCCGTATAGTTCCATTTTAACAGCGCCGTTAAATTGTTTCCGTTGGGGTAGATAACAAGAGTTTTTAAGTATTTGTACTATAATAATTAATACAACGTTATGCTTAGTTTCATTCTAATTGACGAAATTATATATTTATTAATAATTTAGGTTAGAAACAGTCATGATGATAAATTGTAATAAAGGAAATATCTATTTATCGATAGTTCCGATTACAGTCTGTACAGTTTTTTAAGGAAGAAATGTTATCTAAATAATATAAAGTCTTAAATCCCTTTCTTTTTCAACTCTACTACTGTCGTAAACAGACATAGATTGTAGATATTGGATAATTTACACTAAATTTTTATAAATTATAGCCTATGTGTTGCTCTTACATGTTAACTATATTATTGTTTTTTTTTCCTCTTTTTTTTTAAAGAAAGCTAGCAATACTTCTTTTCTTTTTCAGAAATATTACTAACAATCTTGTTAACCATTCCAACTAAGCTTAAGCTTGTGCTAGGGCATGGTTCACGGCAATAGTTGAATGGTGGATTCGACCCACGACCTTACGATTCGCAGGCTGTACACTAAACCATTAGGCTATTGATTATTGTAAAGTTTCATCAAAATCCATTCATTTTTTGCGTGAATGAGTAACACTTCCGACCCATACAAACATTCACGTTTATAATACTAATAGGAAATAGGATAGGATGTTAAGAATCATTTTTTTCATTACAACCCGGATTGATTATGACAAAGTCCCAAAGCCTTCGACGAGTTCAGAGTTAAGTCACGTAGTCCCCGCACGAGGGTATCTACTCTAGAGCAAGCGGCTGTGACTCCCATTTAATTGGCACCAATAAATTAGCGTTGGGCTCGATCACGCCGGAATACGTAATCGGCGGAACCTACACCAACGCAGCCGTTGTTCAGCTGTAATTTGCGCCTCGTCGATTACAGAACGTGTCTCGCGCCATTTAATTAGTTTGAAATACACATTGTCCGGACGGTCGCCTCAAGTGATATATAATAATATTAGATACTATTTCAGGAAAGAATATAAAACTATAGTAAGGAATACTTCGAGATCAACACTAAACGGGTCAGTCAATACGTAGCGGCATCGTCACCTAATTGCTACGGGGAGAGATGCACTAAATATTGAGTACCAAAAATATGTGACGATTTTAAATGGCTAATAACCGATAATACGGTAGATTAAAAAAATAATTGAAATTAAATTTAAAAAATATTCCTTTGATATCTAATTTAAGAGTAGGTTAGTTTAGTTCCATCCCTGTATTTCTGGGCTCTCAAGAATAAGACTATGGTATCCCCTGCCTGTCGTATAAGGCGACTAAAAGGGGCCTCGGGTTCACTGGGTAACGAGGGTGGGGCCTGTGTCGTCCACCAAAGTGGACCCGGTAAGAAGGCGACATCGGCTGGCCCGTGTCGCCTTTCGCTGCGAGGGCACAGGGGAGGGAGTAACCTCCCCGACGTGCTCTCCTTGAGCCATCATTGAGCGTCATGCACCGAGGAAAGGGCTACCGGGGAGGTTTTAGTGGGTACGACCCCCACGTAACCGCCGCCTTCCCCCAAAAGGCGGGGTATCTTTGTGAAGATTTCCTCCCCGTTAACAAAAAAACGGTTAGGTTAGTTCACGAAATTTTTAACCGTCCAAGACGAGGTTACCCCTCACCGGGGGGAACCTTGTGCCAAGTTACTAGCGATAGAGGTTCAAGCTAAGCGACCTAAGAGCTATGATACCTCTCAATCCGGTCAACCAGTCATAGCCAGCGTCTCTGGCCAATTGGTGTAGTTCGTCAAAAAAATGCACGAATTTGTATTTAATAGTGCAAATGTATTGTGCCACCAAATTACATTGTAGGTGAGAGATATTTATATCTAAAATTGTTAAAATAAATAAAAATAGTAGTTTAGTACTCTATCAACCCGAGATTAAATAGCGGTGTCGCCACCAATGAAATTGCGATGAATCGAAACATTCCGAGGAAACCTGCATGTGTTAGAAAATTGCTTAAAATCACAGTCTGGAAATCCGCACTAGGTGTGCGTGGGGATCTTTACCCTTATACTCACAAAATTATCCTAAATGACTTATTGCTATAGAATTAATCAGACCATAGGTTGCGAATGGCGGTAGCTTTGATGACAACGCCGAGGAATATATACGTACATTTCGTAAGGGAGTGTCCTGTAAATGCGACAAAAAGGTCCGATTTTGAGATTCGCACGGGCAAACTATCAGCGATTTACCGGACCTCATCAGCAGGAAACAAACGCAAGATATATTTTTAATTTTTTTTATTTAATTTATATATAATTAGATTTTATGTTTAATTACGGAGCCAATAAGTGAAACAACGTGCTTATTTTCTGACTCATTACAAAATGAACGGAAGAGGTAACGCTTTTATTGGAGTTGACAGATTCAAAACTAATACGGAACACAGAGTACATATGGAATTGAGGCGACTGGCCTTCGCCAATTCACCAAAAAGTATTTTAGAGAAAAATTATTATATTTAGAATAAGAAAATTTTATAAAAGACAGATGTCAAGTTTTTGCCTTTTTGCTTAGACTTTTCCAAATTGTAAATTTTTAATGTAACAAATTTATAAAATATAATTTTATTATTCTGTGATACTTTTATTTACCGGCGGCACACTGGAAGGTAAAGAACACGTGGGAAAATAATAAAGGGAGGCACTCTGAATGCCACTTTCCCAAAGAATCAAACCAAACATATTTTGAGCATATATTAGAACACGAATGGTCTAGATCTTGTCTACATAACACGAATTTAATGTTACAGTATTGAATTTTTTTCTACTGTATATTATTTTGTTTTTAATTTCAGAAATAGTTTTTCTATCTCTGGCATAAAATTTAATGTTTCTAGATTTCAACGAAAATTTCCACTTTCTACCGTCGACGTTGGAACTGGGAAGCCTATAACTAGTTGACTGCGTATAGTATTTCGACGTTACAGTCACTCATCTGCTATCATGGTACTAGGCGATATTTCTACGTCACACGAGTGTATAGAAAAGATCTATCACCGCCCCCACTCCCATTTATCCTCCTGATTGATTCCCACCTGATGAAGTCATTGCTTCCGGAAATCGAATACAATACTCTTTGTATTAAACGCTAGCGTATTTCATGAGTAAATAATGAGTGTGATCATTGAAGCGAACTTTTCTTATTTAACAATAGAACCACTGACCTGCTGGCTCTATATCTATCTTATAACTTTATACCAGCAATTCTTGTATATACAGGCTGTCCCGTAATTCAGAATCCAATGATAAATAGGTGACTGTATGACAGCCTCGACAAAAATTATAAAAAAAATTAAGTGGGTGGTAGATGTCTGTATGAGAGCCTTGTCAAAATTAATAAATAGATCCATGTAATTATTTTTTTGGTATGAGCATTTTACTGAAAATTGTGAAAAAAATCTGACCTTATACGATTTTTTTAATATTGGCGACTAATATATTTAATTGGAAGTGCAGATAACTGTGCTTTCGACTACAAGTATAATTAAAACCAGACAATAACATAAAAATATTGTTATGACTATTCTTTAAATTTTTTGAAGGAAATCATTAATCATCTCATCACCTTTGACACACCATGCAGTAAAAAAATTGTACTCTAACCAAAATAGCAAGTGTTACCTAGCATCACATGTTACCCAGCGATTGTTATGCATAATAACTACTTCCAATGATATCTTAATGATTTACCTGAACCTTATTGAATCTTTAATTCATAATTAATAATTTAGTCGAACATCACATATACTTGGCATTGTAAACAATAATTTAATTTTATTAGTATGTAATCTGACTTCTAATTAATTTTGTAAAAGATTGCGAGGACGCGCAGTTGTGACGGTATTCGTTTTAAATAATTCTTTGTACAACGTCACGCTGTCTCAATAAAGCAAGTGTACTGGTTATTGGACTATTTCATTCCACAAAACCTACAAGCTATGACACAAGTGATTTTAAAAGTTGGCTGCTATTCATTATTCCGATTTGGTATAACACTTTCCGCATTTTATAATATTTTTCTTATGGCTATACAATAGCTACCTGATGGCTATTATATAGCCATAAGAAAAATATTTATTTTTCCTCAGCTCCGTCACCCACTCCTACCGTTGGACATCTAATTACGGTACACCCTGTGTTACTGTAATGTACTGGTATAATACTAGAATTGATACTCATCCTCTTGCTTACAGGTTTGGTTTGAAGAAGTTTCTGCGCTCACTGGTCTATTGGTAAGTTTTTTAGTTTATTAAATTGTCTTAAAGTTTACATTTTCCTAATGGAAGTAATGATTTCCTTTTGTAATGATTGACCTTCATTCCTGTCAGTTGTGACAAAATGTGCAAAAAAGGTGGACTTAGTACCCAAAAGCATTCTCTTAGCCAGACCAACCGAAGGTTATGTAAAGATAGGTTTAGGTTTTGAAACTGTAGACATTGTAGACATTACAGGTCACATACATGAGAACAATTTTTTGTTTTATAACTAATGTTATGAAACAATAAGATCGCTGTCACACGAAAGGAGTCACCTAACGCATTCATTTGCTTAGAGAGATTAGCTATCGTTAAGGAATTTAGCAAGTCGCATTTTGAATGCGCTAAGTGTCTTTGTACCTCTTGTATTTTGTTGTACAGTTGTGCTTATTTAAAACAAATCGATGTTTTTCCGTAATTCGTTCTAACTTTCGGTATGACAAGGAAGCTGAACAAGGAAAAAGATAACCTGACGGCAGCAAGCTTGAAAACTTAAATATTTCAAGACAAAATATTAAACAATAGGAAAATGTTTTTAAGACATATGTTACAAGTGGTAATCCCATTGCCATATTATCACAGTAGAATTCTTAATTCCAGTGACACCATCTTGATGGTTAACGTTCCACGACTGTACGTTTTTCGCATAACTTCTCCTTTACTATTGAAATTTTGCTGATTGGTTTTTATTCAAGTTAGTTAAAGTTACAGCCTTTATATATATAATATATATGTCCCACTGCTGGGCACAGGCCTTCTCTGTAAAGAGAGTATAAGAGCATAGTCCACCACGCGGCCCTAGTGCGGATTGGTAGACTTCACATGCCTTAGAAAAATTTTCTAAGACATGTAGGTTTCCTCACGATGTTTTCCTTCACCGCCGAGCGCGTGGTTAATCAGCACATAAAATTGCAACAGCAAATTTATTGGTGCCGGCACCGGGGATCGAACTCGGGTTGCTAGCGTACTATGCAACAAGAGCCAACCGCCTGGACACTGAGCTACCACGGCTCTTAACAAGTACATAAAAGTATTTAGAAAAATTTTGTATTTCAGAAAATAAGATAAAATTATTAAGTAATATAGAAAAAACATTTCTTTTTCTTTCGACAGTATAAAATAACAAAATAATTAATTTATACCTATTAATAATTCGATAAAGCGCCATCTGTTATCAGAGAGTTAAACACATTCATTTTCACAGACACACATTTTATGTACTTATTGGAATTATCAATGGTACATGATAATTAACCTCCGTCTATGAGGTCGTGAGTTGTTAGTAGATGGTAGTTAGGAAATAGTAAAGATATACTAGTAAATCTCAATAATGAATGGAATGCTCTAACTGCAGTAGAACACTTTTTCTATTGATTTGGAGCACTCACTTGGCACTTTACTCGTAAATAGAATCCTGGGATAAAGCTTAAGTTTAGGTGAAGTGGTTAACTTAAGTACAACTTAGTTTTAAACATTTTTAACTGGAAAGGCGCATTAACTGTTACATGTTTTAGTTCTTTTCCCGATAGTTTAGAAATAGCTGTTTTAACTATTTCGTTTTAAGTTATCTGAGCTCTTATTTTTACACATTTTTTACTTATTGAATAATACGTCTTTTACGATTATTGCACTTTAATAGTTACAGCCTTCATATATATATTATATATGTCCCACTGTTGGGCGCAGGCCTTCTCTGTAAAGAGAGTATAAGGGTATAGTCCGTCACGCACACCTAGTGCGCGTTGCCAGACTTTAAATGACAGAAAAAATTCTAAGACATGTAGGTTTCATCACGATGATTTCCTTCACTGCCGAGCGCTTGGTTAATCAGCATATAAAATTACAACAACTAATTTATTGGTGCTAGAACCGGGGATCGAACTCAGGTTGCTAACATACTATATATACTACATGTAGTTTAATATTATTTTAAAATTCACGAAGTTTCAAATTTACAGTAGTCATAGTCACGGAGTTCTAGTGTCACTTGACGTCCCAGTGGCAGACTACCCGTTATCTTAATAATTTATTCTCTTAGTTTTTGATTTAATATTTCACAGGATCCTACGAATGTATCAGCATGCATATATGCATGCTATTTTCTCACATATCTATGTATGGTCGATGTAAACCAATTCCTAGCGCAAGCTTCTAAAGTCGTTGAAATCTTTAATAATATTAGTAATAATTGTGAAATAGCAAATGCGGAGCATTGTTTATGGAACGAAACTAATGGTTGCGGAGGGGAACCCTAGCTACCAAAAAACGTTAAATAAATTTGTAAGAATCTTAGTGTCAACTGGCTTAGATCAATTATGGTGGTATTATTAATTAAGGTGTTAAGATAAGGTTGTTGATCGTCATCGATAAAAAAACATTTTTTTTTTTAAAGAAAGCTAGCAATATTTCTTTTTTTTTTCAGAAATATTACTAACAATCTTGTTAACCATTCCAACTAAGCTTAAGCTTGTGCTAGGACATGGTTCACGGCAATAGTCGAATGGTGGATTCGAACCCACGACCTTACGATTCGCAGTTCGTACCCTAAACCATTAGGCTATTGACGCTTCAAAATATAATAAAAATGTATATTCGAATAATAATTTTTTTCTTCTTCGAATTGAAACTATATTTTTATAATAAGAAACTTCGTTCCTATCTGTTGTCTCACAACAGTATACAGTTTTTTTTAAAAAAAAAGACGCTGCGATTTCCAGATAAACTGAACAGTGATAGAAAAAACCGTGTTTTGTTATTATTAAATCGAAAATGAGGTTTCAACTAGGGAACGTTGATCCTCGTTGATAAAGCTAACCGTTTAGCCCCGAGGCTAGTACCGAACTTTGTACTTTACGGGACGCCACGCACACCGTTTATAACTTGAACACGATTTGATATGATAATGACTTCCCAAAGATCCGTAACGCTCAACTTATTAAGAAATTACCAGAGGGCCGGTAGCAAATTTTACAGCCTCTTTCATCGTAAAAGAAGCGTAAAAACTCTTACTAATGATGTTATAATGTTGTCTGGAGGGCCCTCCGAGTTTGCGTTCGGGAAAATCTGCATTGGCTCCACTCGTAAACTTGCTGTCATTAATGCGCGCCGCTTTCGTCGCGGGCAATTTACGACCGAGCTTTAAGCTCCGAATTTATTTCCCATCGATATTTCTAAATATTCGTCATGTAAGGGACTGGTAGCTTTGTGTCTGGGCGATTGCTTCTAGTTGCATGTCGCTAGCAAGCAGAGTTCGATCTTCATTCCGGAATCAATAAAATTTGTTTGTTGAAATTTTATGTATGCATGTTCGGAGGTTTCTAGAACTTCTGACGTCATTCTTGTCCTTAACTCCCCCGACTTGTGTAAAGGTCGTGGCTGTTGACATACTGTAACTTTTCTCTCTATCTCATACTCTTCTTTCCCTTCTCTCTTATTCCTATTCTTATTATAACAATATTTTCTCTCTATAATATTAATTTCATATTATCTTTACTTTATATAATTCTATTTTTGTCCTACTCTATTTAACTTATTTTAATTATTTAACTTTATATTATTACGTTTGAAATTATGCTTTCAATATCGACGCCAAGAAATATAAGAATAAAAACAGGAAGCGAGAGAACGTTTGAAGCCAGACGAAAATGTTCACTCGCTTCATTGGCGCTTTAAACTATTATAACTGGGCCTGCCCATTTGAATATTTAACTCGGTTAGATTATAATAACAAATTGGATTTTATAATGGCTCAAACTCAATTTACATTTGTGATGAAATTAAAAATTCCCATAATATTTTATTAGCGGCCCCGCATAATTAACACGCTCTAGGTCAAATGTTATCGTATCAAACTGTCAATATAGAGTTATTTGTTTTAGGCTACGATCCCTTATATAAATATTACTTAAACAAGCCTTAATATGTTTTTAATAAGGTAATGATAAATATATATTAGTGGTAGAATGGTGAAATGTGTCTCGAATATTGTTCTAAATGACATTACTATAGAATTCATCAGAGTGGTCGCGTCGAATGGCTTAGGTATTATCTGCCTACTACAAAAAAAATGATACAGCAATTTTTTTTTATTTTAAAATATTATGATTGAAATTAGAAATTGCGAGATATGGCATTATCTCTTTTTACCATAAATAAATTCGATAAACACTTTATTTCTCACTTCAATGTAGGTACAGTCAATTAAGTAAAACTAAACCTAATGTAACTGTGGGCATGGGCGGCCTTATCGTTATAAGCGAACTGTTCCAGGCAACCCTAGGATAGGAGAGGTAGAATAAATAGATGATAAGAGAAAAAGTCAAGACTAAATAAATTTTAGTAAGATTTTTTTATATGTACATAAGGAATATATTCAAAAATATAAACTAACATTGTACAATATCTTTCAACAAAAGAATTTAACTGACACCTGTCAAACCGAAAGATAGGCTAAGACACCTCCAGTTTTCTCTGTATATATAGGAGACAGTCTTTATACATGTATATGTGAATAAAATATACATGATTGTTCAAGAGAAAAAATTGTGCGTGCGCACTGCTCTCTCCTGCTCCTACTCTATAACTTTCGTAACGCATCCAGTCAAGTGTTAGCTAGCAACACATCGATAGTTATGTATAAGAACTACTTCCAATGATATCTTAGTGATTTACCTGAACTTTATGGTATCTTTAATTTATAATTAATAATTTAGTTGGTAACTTTATTAGTTCATAATCTGACTTCTAATTCATTATGTATATAAGAATTATGAGGACGCGCTGTTGTGATGTTATTAGTTAAAATAATTCCTTGTACAACGTTACGCCGTCTGAATAAGTGAATACGCTAGTGAATTAGTTATTGAATTATTTCATTCCACAAGACCTACGACTTTTTACACAAGCGTGCGTAAAGAAGTTTAACTTAAAAAAAAAAACAATTTTGAAATCGGTTCATAAATGTTGGAGTGCAGAAACATACAAAAAAAAATACAGACGAATTGAGAATCCAGAAAAGGCTTCCTTCTGTACGTTGTTGGAGATACAAAAGTAATAAAGAAAAATATTTATGACGCAGACTGTACAAATGTTTGCAACAAGCCATTTGAATCGTCTCTCCTAAAAGCCATATCTCTTCCAAAGTGGCACAAGAAGTACGTTACTTGTTCCCCTTTATATTGTATTAAGAATGTAATAAAACTCTTTTTATTTGTACCGAAATCCAACGGAAAGAACAGTGTTTTGTGTTGCATTTAACGTTACTTAAAATATCCCATGATAAGGCAAAATTATTGAGTGATTTATTATTGTAAAAATTACACGTACAACAGGCATTTTATACAAGCTCATAGCTTAATAATTTTCTGTAATTTTTTCTTTTTTTATTATGGTTTTTTTATACTTTCTAAGCTGATTTACCACGATCCTACCTTATGATAAGTAGAAATGCAGTCCTGTAAGGCGCACTAGCTTAGTGAACCATCTCCTAACGCGCTGCATCTTATAGTTTTAGTATCACACATATAGTATGTATATTCCTTCTGCACTTTAGCAATAAAAGGTATCAAAAAAGTTGACACTTTAATACATTTTAAAACCTAATCCGAAAGACTCAGCATCTTCAAAGTACCAGTTATAAGTAGGAAGCAGTTACCCTTTTGTAGTTATCGAAGTAAAAGTTGACAAAGAAGCGTTTCACGATTTACCAATATAAATATTAGTATAGTAAATAATTGTATGATTATGCATTACAATCCATACAATTATTTATTAGGACCATTGGTTTAAGAACAGCTCGAGAGAAATTTAGCTTTAAACCGGTCGAATGCGCACAACATCAAATTTCAAATTAAAATACAGGTTTCAAATCGATTATATCCGGTGTGATAAAATCTTTACGTTATTCACATCCTGCCACACACAGTTTGGGTCACTAAAGTAGGCCGAGATTTTGAATATATGTATAAGAACTACTTCCAATGATATCTTAGTGATTTACCTGAACTTTATGGTATCTTTAATTTATAATTAATAATTTAGTTGGTAACTTTATTAGTTCATAATCTGACTTCTAATTCATTATGTATATAAGAATTATGAGGACGCGCTGTTGTGATGTTATTAGTTAAAATAATTCCTTGTACAACGTTACGCCGTCTGAATAAGTGAATACGCTAGTGAATTAGTTATTGAATTATTTCATTCCACAAGACCTACGACTTTTTACACAAGCGTGCGTAAAGAAGTTTAACATAAAAAACAATTTTTAAAATCGGTTCATAAATGTTGGAGTGCAGAAACATACAAAAAAATACAGACGAATTGAGAATCCAGAAAAGGTTTCTGTACGTTGTTGGAGATACAAAAGTAATAAAGAAAAATATTTATGACGCAGACTGTACAAATGTTTGCAACAAGCCATTTGAATCGTCTCTCCTAAAAGCCATATCTCTTCCAAAGTGGCACAAGAAGTACGTTACTTGTTCCCCTTTATATTGTATTAAGAGTGTAATAAAACTCTTTTTATTTGTACCGAAATCCAACGGAAAGAACAGTGTTTTGTGTTGCATTTAACGTTAGTTAAAATATCCCATGATAAGGCAAAATTATTGAGTGATTTATTATTGTAAAAATTACACGTACAACAGGCATTTTATACAAGCTCATAGGTTAATAATTTTCTGTAATTTTTTCTTTTTTTATTATGGTTTTTTTATACTTTCTAAGCTGATTTACCACGATCCTACCTTATGATAAGTAGAAATGCAGTCCTGTATGGTAAGGCGCACTAGCTTAGTGAACCATCTCCTAACGCGCTGCATCTTATAGTACTCGTATTAGTATCACACATATAGTATGTATATTCCTTCTGCACTTTAGCAATAAAAGGTATCAAAAAAGTTGACATTTTAAAACCTAATCTGAAAGACGCATCATCTTCAAAGTACCAGTTATAAGTAGGAAGCAGTTACCCTTTTGTAGTTATTGAAGTAAAAGTTAACAAAGAAGCGTTTCACGATTTACCAATATAAATATTAGTATAGTAAATAATTGTATGATTATGCATTACAATCCATACAATTATTTATTAGGACCATTGGTTTAAGAACAGCTCGAGAGAAATTTAGCTTTAAACCGGTCGAATGCGCACAACATCAAATTTCAAATTAAAATACAGGTTTCAAATCGATTATATCCGGTGTGATAAAATCTTTTACGTTATTCACATCCTGCCACACACAGTTTGGGTCACTAAAGTAGGCCGAGATTTTGAATATATGTATAAGAACAAGTTAGTTTATTTTGATATATATATTTATTTTTTGAATGTAAATATGCGGACTTTTAAAGCATTATATCATACTTTGTTTAATATTACGTCCACAGACGCGTATAATAACACACGACGGTGAAAGAAAGCTTCTTTTTGGCAATGAGTTTTCGTTTGTGTTTTTCTTTTATCTAGTTACATTACCAAAATTGCGTCTGATTTTCAGTGGTGATGAAATCTAAGATTCATGATTTCGACGTCATACATTTAGGTAACTTGGTAATTGATTATTTATTCTTATTAAGCCATCAACTTTAAAGTTATTTTTCTTTATTCGCGCTACGAATAAGTACTGACAGTAATAGGTTGAAGCTGCAGCGAAATAAATGGTGCTTATGTACTTTTAATTGCTAAAATTGAGGTTAATTGGTATGTATTATTTATTGATATAAATTTTATTAATTAATATAATATTTATCTACTTATTTTCTTATATTATTATTAACTGAACTTTATTGACTGTGTTGGACTATCCTTTTCCAAGTCCTTTATTAAAGTTACAATGGGCAGCGCTGGTCTCCTTCTGCGAGTCAGTAATGACCCAGAAGGAGACCGCAGAACGGGATCGGGAGAGGGCCGATCCCGTTCGGAGATGGCGCAGGCGGGCTGGTGGCAGACCGGCCCGCAGTCCTGTAGTTCTGGGCTCTCAAGAATAAGACTACGGTATCCCCTGCCCGTCGTAGAAGGCGACTAAAAGGGGCCTCGGGTTCACTGGGCGCCAAGGGTGGGGCTCGAGTCGTCCACCAAAGTGGACTCGGAAGAAGGCGACATCGGCTGGCCCGTGTCGCCTTGCGCTGTGAGGGCACAGGGGGAGGGAGTAACCTCCTCCCCGACGTGCTCTCCTTGAGCAACGTGCAGAAGGGCTCCGGTGCGTTCCACTGAGATCCTGGAGCCCCTCGTCATGCACCGAGGAAAGGGCCACTGGGAGGTTTTAGTGGGTAAGAACCCCACATAACCGCCGCCTTCCCCAGAAGGCGGGTATCTTCTTGAAGATTTCCTCCCCGTGAACAAAAAAAAAAAAAAAAAAAAAAAAAAAAGGATATTTGATGTGCCGCATTCTAAAACCAACCTACTGTCACACTCGCCCTTGCCAAGGATTTCCGCTACATATAACCTCCTTAACACTAAGTCCACGTCGGTTGACATTTTTTCTAATTCACGCAAGGTTTTACGCACTTTAGTGTTAAAAATTGTGCAGTAATTTTGGCTAATTTAATTAATTTAGTAGTGATATTTCTATTACTTTATCATTTATTAAAATATTTTTGTAAGTATTAATAATAAAATCGTTACGTTTCTTTATAGTGAATGTTGATTGTAATTGACATACACAACAGGACTTAGTTTGTAAACTTGATTATTACAACAATGTATGCTTGTGTAATGCTGTTGGTGTATCTTATTAAATAAATAAATAAATAAAATAAATATATAAGAAAAAATAGGTATATAGTACACTTTTTCTTTTTTTTTTGTAAAAGATTACTACTAAAATTATTGTTTTAATCGTAGTATCTAGTAGTGTGCTCCTACATTTTGTTCAGTTTGCAGGCAGCAAACTGAATAATCGTCGCTGTTATGTACTCGTATAACAATGCAATAATTTTCTTTCTTTCATGAAAATCTGAAATAATATGGATTAAATTATTTAACGACAATACGTCAACTGAATGCGATCATAAAAAGCAAAAAGAAAACTGCTCCGTGAAATACACACTTGAAATTCTCATAGTAGCGTTTCGTACAACTCTCCTAACAATTCCTTCAACGGGAATAGTTGTTAACGAAATGTAGCAACGAATGTAGAGAAATCTCCGACAGAGGTAGAGTAGGTGGTGGGAGGAGGAGGGATTTTTCGTAGCTCCCACATATATTCAACAAACAAAGCATTTTTTTCTTTAAGGCTGATAATATTTCTTTGGACGTGGCTCTACGGCCTCGGTACAATGTGTACCCACACATTGGGAGTTCTCTCGCATCTGCGTTGAACATTTGCATTTCTTTGTGCACGAATGTAAATATGCGGACTTTTTAAAGCATTATATCATACTTTGTTTAATATTACGTCCACAGACGCGTATAATAACACACGACGGTGAAAGAAAGCTTCTTTTTGGCAATGATGGTTCGTTAGTGTTTTTCTTTTATCTAGTTACATCATCAAAATTGCGTCTGAATTTCAGTGGCGATGAAATCTAAGATTCATGATTCAGAGGTCATACATTTAGGTAACTTGGTAATTGATTATTTATTCTTATTAAGCCATCGACTTTAAAGTTATATTTCTTTATTCGCGTTACGAAAAGTAATGACAGTATCAGGTTGAAGCTGCAGTGAAATAAATGGTGCTTATGTACTTTTTTAATTGCTAAAATTGAGGTTAATTGGTATATATTATTTATTGATATAAATTTTTATTAATTAATATAATATTTATCTACTTATTTTTCTTATATTATTATTAACTGAACTTTATTGACTGTGTTGGACTATCCTTTTCCAAGTCCTTTTATTAAAGTTACAGCCTTTATATGTTTGCATTTGCCCCACTATTGGGCACAGGCCTTTTCTGTGAACAGAACATAGTTCGCCACGCGGCCGTAGTACGATTTGGCAGACTTCACATGTCTGATAAAAAATTTCTACGTGTAGGTTTCCTCACGATGTTTTCCTCAAAAATACAACAAATTTATTGGTGTGGCACCGGGATCGAACTCCGGTTGCTAGCGTACAACGCAACATGAGGCGACCGCCCGGACACTGAGCTACTACGTCTCTAATATTTGTTCTTAATTATTTTCATTTAATTAAATACTATTGATACATAAATACTATTAATAATGATGCCAGAGAAGAAGAGAACCCATTTTTTTTTCTTTTTAAATATGTCTGAAATTTTTCGCTTTCTGCAAACACGAGGAGCGCGTATATATCTTTCAGGAAATAGGGGCTGGTACGGGAACTGGTGTAATGAAATTTGTCGGGGTAAGCCCGCCCTGGGGGCCGGCGTCGGCATTCCGATTATAAAGGAAATAAAATTGATTTTGTTTGATTCAACATCACGAGAAAATTAAAGCCTTAATAAGTATAATTTCAAAAACGAGTGTATTTAGACCACACAACTGAAGTTAAGCTTCTTTAACTCAAAAAAAAAATTTATAAATGAATAATTAAAAAGGTCAATCGGTTGTAAGGCTTGCATCCAGTTGCGTCCTGCGGCCTTTATGAGGTCGTCAGACTTTACGGGTGGACTCCCTACGCTACCCTTGACGGTCCGTGGTCTCCAATCGTGAACTTTTCCGCCTCATCGGCCATCTATTCTTCGCGCTAGGTGCCCTGCCCATTGCTACTTCAACTTGCTTATCCGGTGAGCTATGTCGGTTACCGTCGTTCGTCTAGAGATCTCCTCCTAATGGTTTAGGGTACGGCCTACGAATCGTAAGGTCGTGGGTTCGAATCCACCATTCGACTACTGCCGTGAACCATCTCCTAGTACAGCTTAAGCTTAATTGGAATGGATAACAAGAATTGTTAGTAATATTTCTGAAAAAAAAAGATTGCTAGTTTTCTTTTTAAAAAAAAATCCTGATATGATCTTGTAGAGATACTCCGAGCATTGCCATCTTATTGGCCCGTTGCGTCTTTGAGTTTATGAGGCCCGTAGTGAGAGAACACGTTTCCACCACCACAAAAACTGTATGTATAACAACCTAAACATCAGTATAAGGGTGCGTCTACACGTTCCGTTAACTGAAATCGATTGCCTGATTTGGGGATTCAACGAGGTGGAACGTACTGTAACCTTTTTAGATTCCAATTTGGTATAAGTTAAGTAAAAAATTGCTCGAGCACGATCGATTTACCGCTCAGCAGCGAACTTTGAATTAACCTATTCTACGAACCTTCTGGAAATAGACCCTTTAACTATACTATTTTTTTATAGATCGACGGTAGAAAGCGACAATGTCGTGTATAGACAATTGTCCGAATTACTCATTGTTACAGAATTATCAGAACACAAGTGTATTTACGAGCAAATAAAAAAAGAGCATAACTCGTTATCCTTCCTTGTATTTACGAATTATCGTAGAATTATAACGAAATAGAATTAATCAGAATCTAACCAAACTCTCATCAAGTCTTTCTTTATGTCGGTTGACGAAAATCATGATACAGCCATTTTTTACTGTTTATGAAAAAAGATATGAATTTTTGAAGTTCGTATGAAGTATGAATTATTGAATATTTTGAAATACGACATTTCCACTTTCTAAAATGTAAAAGATAAATTAATAGGACGAGTGTTCGACTTTAAGATATTCTGTATATCCTCTTCTACGCTCTATCAACTTGTGGAATCAACTGTCATCGGCGGTGTCTCCGAACCGATACGACTTTGGGATCGTCAAGAAACGAACCTGGTCGTAAAGGATGGCAATGCGACTGCAGCTGGTGTAATGAATGAGGACAACGGTAACCACTTAACTAAACACTACGAAACAAGTATATTTACTTCCGTCGAATTTAATTCCGAACCTTTATGCTTACACAACCCTTCGCCTATCGTAAATCGACTAACAAAATTGTACAAATTGTCCAATTTCGTCGTCTGTCGATCATTGTGTCACTTAAGTGACATCAGGTACCCGCGCTTTGTAAGCAATAAGCTTTGTGACTACAACGGTTCAAGCCAAGTCCCCGCGACTCTGTGGAGCACGGACTGAAAATATTTCCATTCTTTATTTCTGTATACAATTCTAACTGCCGGTAAATCGAATTACATTCCAATTTCGT
The DNA here is from genome assembly GCA_029286785.1 of Meandrusa payeni. Taxonomy (NCBI): domain Eukaryota; kingdom Metazoa; phylum Arthropoda; class Insecta; order Lepidoptera; family Papilionidae; genus Meandrusa; species Meandrusa payeni. The sequence goes on along the minus strand of JAGSMX010000016.1, from coordinate 9,606,720 downwards.
TTCGTATCTACAATAAAGCTTTGTATTTTTGGACGACGAAGGAACGCCCGAAGGTCGAGATTGAATTAAAAAAGGTGAGGGCGGGAGTATTTTGAAATCATTTAACTTTGCAATTTGTGAATAAAGATCGGCCATCTAAATGAAATGAGAAATCGTAAAATCCTTCTCACTTGTTGTAACACAATCTACGTTGTAAATATAAATTATAATATGTTGCTGTTGCCCTAGACTGAGTACATGATGAAAAATCCGAACCTACAATTATAGTCGACCCGAAGAAGGACGAAATGGAGGGGTAGCGTGTAATGGGGGCAGTCCGCGAGGATTTTAAGGCACGACCCCGATACGTAGCCCGTCCAACGAAGCCCAAAGGGTTCTCGTTGCGTTCCATATGGAGTCCCACGACGGGGTTTTAGTCGGTGCGAGTCCGACACAACATGACATCGTGCCACAAGGGCGTGAATACGTAGGCATTTCTCCACCAAAAAAGATTAAATGTATATTATTATTCAATACGTCAAAAATAGTATATAAGTAGTAGCTGGAGCGAAACTTGTCGGCCTGTTTATAATGATATATATATCATTATAAACATCAATTGATACCGTGTATTCAGCAAATAAATCTTATCTTATCTAAGACAAAGTAATAGTAGCAACTTAAACATGGCCCCGTTGATCACAGGGTCTCTCTAGATAGACAGAAAATTTTCGCACCGTATGTGTGTCACCAGTGCGGATTGGTGGTAGACCTTTTCAAAGACACACTAATAGTTGTTAGATGAAATTTTGAATCAGCATTTAAAATTTCATCAAACAATTATTGGTGCCATCACTGGGAATCGAGTTCAATTATAAGCAGTTCAACTTAGAACGAGAGGAGACTGCCCGGTCTGAGTTACCAGGGCTCTTCTGGCAGGCTTTTTTTATGACGAACTACTTGGCCAGAGAAGCTAGACTTGACTGCTTCACCGGATTGAGAGGTGACATAGCTCTTAAGTCTATTAGCTGAACCTCTATCGCTACTAACACGACACAAGGGTCCTTCCGATGAGGGGGTCAGGCTTCTCGGTCGCTGAGGTGATCAAAATACTAACGCTAGTATTTCCAAATGTACTTCTTTAGGGTCAAAATTTTTGGCAAATAACCGACAGACTTTCCTTACGTAGCTTAATTTGCGCTTAAAAGTTATATCGATAAGTTTTAAGATCCTACTTTATCTAAAGGTGTGCAGGCTTAAAAGTTATTGTTTAGTTTATTTACACTGTTCTGTTGCTGTTAGGTATATCAAATAAGACTCGGTATTTAGTGAGGTGAATTTTAGCATTTAGATACTCTAATACCGCTTAATGTAAAGTTAAGAAAAAGCTACACAAGTTCTTATAATATAGTTATACTATTTGTCACTAATTTATTTATTCATTTAATCTTTTTTTGCACATAATAAAAGTGTACAAAAAGGCGTACTTAAAGCCAGTAGGCATTCTCTGCCAGTCCACTTTAGGGTTGTGTAAAATAAGACAAATATAAAAATATATTATAAATGTATAAACATAAATATAAACATAAATAAAACATAAAATTAATAGCATAACCATGATTATTATGAGCCAATAAATATATATATACAACTACATAGATCCAAATATAGATGGATATAGGGACAGAAATAAGAAAATTTATAACTATTCCTCATTTAAGAGAGGAATGCAGCCTTAGTTCCAGCTGTACGTACATTTGATGGCAGCGCATTCCAGAGCTTTATTGCGTTAAAGGTAAAAGAATTATGTGATACAGAGGAATATGAAGTGTATATTACTAGGTCTCAAACATGATCAGTGAACGATTTTATAAATTAAAACTATTGTCCAACGCTATATCGATTTGAATCGTTAGTAATCAAACTGTAGAACTCTCTCGCGAATAGAGTAACGTCCAGTTTGCTGTGCAGAATCCCTTGCGCTGTGTTACTTTGATGGAGGTGCAGGTTGAAGCACCTTAAAAGCTTGGCTATTTCTCAAAAAATCGAAGAAAATGTAGCAACCTTCTAGCTAATCAGTGTAGAAACTTCCACTAGAATAAGTTTAATTGTAAATAACTGCGCTCCGTGATGTAATTTTTTTTCTAAAATAAAATTTGCCTAAGTTACTCCACATTACATCTAATAATAATATTATTATTATTGAAGTTATATACAACAGATGAGAAATGATCTCCCCGCCTCTCCGGAGTCGGTAGCCCAGCCCCGAATCCTTCAGCAGAGTGCTAATAGGATTCAGAGCTAAGCAGAACCACAACGGACTCAAACTGTCACCCTGGAAAATGCCACGTTTAATCCTTATTTTGTCCAACGAAACAGACCTGCAATCTCCACCACCAGGTTGACGAAGGACTGTGGTCCACTGTCTCATACATGTGCCTAAGAAGTGCCTTAAAGTTTACTTACTTATTATTATTATTACATCTGCCAGTGAAAGTTCCGTCAAAATCGGTCCAGTAGATTAGTCGGAACTAATAGTCAGAGTAAAATTGTAAAAAAAATTGTGTATATACCGTATATACAATACATTAATTCCACCCCTCACCGGGGGGTGGAATTAATGTATTGAATACACCCTTGTGTTGAGTTACTAGCGATAGAGGTTCAGGCTAAGCGACCTAAGAGGTATGCCACCTCTCAATTCGGTGAAGCAGTCAAGGCCAGCTTCTCTGGATAACCTGTGTAGTTTCATAGTCGTCATTAAAAAAAAAAACATTAATATGACACTCCAATTTCATTTATTAGTAATTTATAGATAAAATACCAAAACAAGCTGACCATTTCGTCGCAAGTATATTTACGAGCAAAAACAAAAGCCTACTTCAAATCGAATCATACTATTACGCGGAGACTCTTTTGTATTTCTGAAATATAATTAATCAGAACCTAACAAAACTTTCATAAAACGAATCTTAAAGTACATCCTTTCTAATAAAAAATGAATCATCGAAATCGGTTGGCGTGGTATTGAGTTATTCGCCCATTTGTGGCGCACATACTTGATGCAAATTGAACATATATGAATCCTCATGGGTATCATTGTCAGAATTAAAATGGGAAGCACCAGCTTTCAAACAAGAAAGGAATGATCTAAGTCGGTCCATTCAGACGAAAGTTATACAGTAATTAACATAAATAAAATACAGACGAAGTGAGGACCTCCTCCATTTTTGAAGTCGGTTGAAAATGCTACCTAAATCTAGCCATTCAAAGTATAAAGGTAAACATACGTTTCCTAATCGATACAGAATACCTTTCCAACTCCTCAATCTAAATGGGGCCCATTATATCGACTAGTTCTACTCGAATGAGCACCTTCCATCCTCCTGGAGACATTGTCCGATGTATTTTATCAAGAGGAAATCAATTGAGAGGGCGCAGGGAGTCTTGGGCTGTGGGGAGGGACCTTGTGTTGAAAAGGCGCAGAAAGATGGTCGTGGATAATTTAATTTTATTGTTATTTTATTCTTCTTAGTAAATTTTTATGTTTGAATTAAAGCAATTTAACAAGTGCTCGTAATTACGCGATAAGGAAATTGTTGCTTAAAAGGAAACATGAAGCCTATTGATATTTATAAAAAACGTGTATTTAAGCTTTAATAGCCTAATGGTTTAGAGTGCGGTCTATGAACCGTAAGGTCGTTGGTTCGAATCAATAATTCTACTACTGACGTGAACCATCTCCTAGCTCAAGCTTAAGCCTGGATGGTTAACAAGAATTTTAGTAATATTTGAGAAAAAAAAGTTTGTAATCTTTTTAAAAAAAAAACATACGGTGAATTTTTTGTTCAGCTTGTCTTTGTGAAGTTTATGTCAGTGGTTTTGCTGTAATACATCGTCTTTTCTTTAAAATTACTCTCACTTTTTAATACATGCGGGGTAGTCAGATATGACAATCCGTTTTTCACTAAGCTTATTGAGTCTCAAATGTAGTGATATGCATATGACAATGCGCGAATTTTTTGTACGTAACTCACATATCTTAAGAATTTTATAACATCAATAAAGAAGTAAATGAAAAACGGAATTATTAAAACGATGCTACGTGTTGTAGACATTGTTAAGATATATAAGAAAACGTTATCTGCTTCAAGCTGTAATGGCGTGTTTCAAAGAATTACAAACAATTTAAGAAATATGTACCAAGAGAAAAACGAGCAACATGGCAATAGCGCTCGCGTATTGGCGGTAATTTAAAATAAGTATCAATTTTGCTAACTCCATTTCGCACTTCTCTAGATTAGTATCCTTTGATGCGAGGGGATCCCCCGGGGTTTTTGCCCTCGATTGTACACTAATCACTGGCTTGTTTGCTAAAGTGCGTTTTGTCCGGGCCGTGAGGTGTGGTTCCACTGTTAGCGGGCGTATTTTTATTCATTGCCAAAATCTTATTGTTATGTTGTATAATCCGTTTAGAAAGAAAAAAAATAATACCATTTTCGGTTTCATATAAGTGTTACATGATATATATATTTTAAATCAAACTTGAATCGAAGACCCTATGGTTTCCAGACTATTCCATGAACCATAAAACATATCAATACACCAAAAGGTTTATATATATAGGGTGAACATTTTTCCTAGTCTTATGAGCACATGGCATAGCCAGATGTTGTATAACGCATAACATGTAATTAATATACTGTGTACTGTTTTTTCATTTCATTTTTTGTTGTGGACATGCCTCAAGCCCAAACGAAGCGCTGTGCTTCGTCTTTCATTATTCGTACAGCAAAGGATTGAAACAGTTTGCACGCCTCTGTCTTTCCCTCCGGTAAATAATGTTGATGTTTTCAAGACTGGAGTGAATAGACATTTACTAAGCTAGTGCGTCATATAATCTAGGACTGAATTTCCACTTAAAATCATCAGCACTTGCTTAAATAGTAAAGCCTCAATAACCTTATGGTTAATTATACAGTCTGCGAATCGTATGCTCGTGCGAGCTAACACAAGCCGTAGCTTATTTGAAATAGTTAACAATAAACAGAATTTTATTTCGCAAATATTATTTGCAAATTGTTAGCACTCTGACTTTTTATCGCTTTTAATAGCACTCTACCCTTAACACTGCTGACTCATTGTCCTAAGCATAAATTATGTAGTCTGACAATACTCTGTGAAATTCAGTATTTTTCCTTATTCACTTTAGTATTTGAATTTGAATTTTGTAAGAGATATTTTTCATATTATTCAGACTATTATGAAGATAGTGAATCACAAATCAAGAAACATTAGACAGAAACGATCTAGACTGAATTTAACAATCGGACCGGTAGCAGGTCTAGAAATATAAACACATTTGCTATTTCTGCCCCCGAACAAAAGTGAAAACTTACAGAGTGCGTCTTACCATCATCTCCTTTCATATAATTCTTTATCTTAAACTGTAACGTACATTGATTTTTGTCATCATAATATAGCAAAAAAGATTATTTTATATGTAAACTCATTAATACAATTTGGTCAGGATTCGACTACGATCGGTGGATTATAAGTAAAATATTTCGAGTGTAAGTTATCACTCGTTAGAAAATAATTTAATAAAATATAATACATAAATGTCGTAGAGCTACGGCGTAGCTATGTGATACACGTAGCACTTTATTTATAGACGACATTATCAAATCACATTGGTCGCTCGTGATTATTCTATGTTTAGTATCTATTGGAAGCTGATGTGTTCTACTTTCTTATCATTTTATCTTCTTCTTCCTCTATTCAAGTCTAAAGTTCAAGAAGTATTGTCTAGTCGAGATTGGCGGACAGACTTATTTAGCATGTCTAAATTGAATGAATTGTATTCTTTTTGAGTTAATAATTTATTTACTTATTCATACTGTAATATCTTAAGGTTCACAAAAGCCGACTTAATGCCTTAGTGGCATTCTCTACAAGTCGAGCCCTGAGCGAGAACAACGTATGAGTGGGTAAGAAAAGAGAACTTGAATACATACACAGCCGCATCATACATTCATAAATACATACGAATATACACATACAATATTGTTTGTATATAATATACATACATATATATATATATGAATCGACACTGGGTAGTCCAGCAGCCTTACAACTCCACATGCTGAAATCGTGTAACAATGTTTACATTATGTCTTTTTTGTCCGTTTCTTCCTTTAATTGTGTTTTGCTCATTTTTCTTTTTTTATGTGTGTTATTTTTTTTCTGTAATGTGTTTGTATATTATGATGCCAATAAAAATATATCTATGTCTATTATACTTACTCAGATAACATATATGTTATTTAATTTAAATTTTTTAATTAGTAATTTAATAAATTGTTTATTAATTGCACTCGGCTCTTTTTCGTAATACCATGAAAATATTTTTATTTTATCCGTAACTGGCACCTTTTAACTGTCAAACTTGTTTGCACGCGACCTTTAACGCAACGAGCCCCTTCTTTAGCGTACTCAACGTTGAATTCCGAACGGAACAAATGGCTGCTAACGGCTAGGGATGTACTATCCACTAATTTCACCGTCACAAGTTTTTGGTTATTTCTTTTAGTGATAAAATAGTTCATCAATAACTGTACATCATTTAACAATATTTCGGCACGAAAGTGAAAATCATATAGATGCGTCAATACCAAGCATGTTAGGTGTTGCTCTGAAAATCAGAAATAATTGTAACTGATAGGAAAACACGAGCTTTATACTAGATGACTGAAGTAAAACTTCTTAATCCCCTTCTTTATGTATGTATATATGTTTATACATATATAGTGTATACACGATTGTTCAAGAGAAATAGAAAGTGTACGCGAGCACTGCTCTCTCTTACTCCTACAATGTGACACAGACAAAAGACCTGCACTGTGTCTTAAATATACGAAACGTAACTCTCTCTCTGTTAGTAACCGTCCAAGCCGAGGTTGACCTTACCGGGACCCTTGTGTCGAGTCACTACCCATAGTGGTGCAGGCTAAGCGGCCTATGAGCTATGCCACCTGTCAATCTGGCGAGGCAGTTAAGGCCTGATTCTGTGGCTTACCTGTGTAGTTCGTCAAAAGAAAAACCTCTGTCTTTCTACCTTCACTAACTTATATTTGCTCTTCTCAACTTCCCTTCGCCTCACCCGATCGCATTCACCAGCTTACTCCTCGTAAAGAATTTTACTTAAAAAAAAAAATTGTAATATTAATCTTCCTTACTTTCACATCACTAGATCTCACTTACACGGCTGCCGAAATTCTAAAAAAGACCAGTATTTTTTCTCCCGGGGCCTCATTTCACAGCAAACAAGTGCAAAGCATTGCCACTTGTGTTCTACGCGTTATTTCTGTTCAACGTTCATTTTTTTCGTTAAAGGATGTTTTTTTTCCTTAAAACCTTTTTCTTTTGTGCGTAACTGCCAGTGTTGTCGGCGGAGCTGAGAGCTAATGCGCACTCGGCTACAAGACAGATTTTTATTATCAAGTTAAATATAACATAGGGCCTGCTTAATCAGTAATAAAATGGTGTAAGATGCTTGAAATAAGAAAGAAGTATAATGAATTATGGAATATAAATGTGCCATCTTTTTGTTGCCAATATTATTTTGCAGCCAGTTTAATAGAGTCGCTGGTCGACATTTAGCCTATAAAACCTCTTCTATTTCTTTTACACTAAAATCTATCTTTTTTTTTCCTTTTTGACTGGAGGAGGTTCTCAATTCGTCAATATGTTTGTTACCTCATAACTTCCGACCGGCTAAATCGATTTTGATGATTTTTTTTATTTGTAGTCCGGTGCTAAAAATATCACTTGTTAAAACCCATGCTTGGTGTAAAGCGTTGGTCTCTCTCCCATTAAACAATTGCTTATGGAGTATTGGGATGATGAACGAAGTCATTAAATTTGACAGTTAAAGATTTCGGACAACTATAAATAGGGAACTATTAAAAATACAGCTTTATTAAATTTTATACAATCAAAACTAAGTTTTACAAATAAGTAGTACAAATATTATAAAGTTCAAAATTAATTAAAAAAGATTGTATGGCTTTGTGTAAAAGCCTTCTCCAAAAAAGTTTCTGTAATCCTCGACCTGCCTTTGCTACGATTTCGAATCGAAATCGGAACTATAAATAGTCCTACTAATCTGTTTAAGAATTAAAGCCTTTATACATGTCCTACTGTTTGGCGCAGGCCTTCTCTGTAAATAGAGTATAAGGACACAGTCCGCCACGCAGCCCTACTGCGGATTGGCAGACTTCACATGTCTCAGTAAATTTTTCTAGGATATGTAAGGTTGTCCTCACGATGTTTTCCTTCACCACCGAACGCGTAGTAAATCAGCACATAACATTGCAACAACAAATTTATTGGTGCCGGCAGCAGGGATGGAACTCGAGTTGCTAGCGTGCTATGCAACTTGAGGCAACCGCCCGGACACTGAGCTACCACGGCACTCACTAATCTGTTTGCCATAGGATAAAAAAACAGACCGGATGAAAGTTGTTTTTTTAACAGAAAATAAACTTTAGCAATTTAGCTTTTTTAATATGTCGATAAATCAACTTGTTTGCGAACGAATAAATCAATCGATTTAGTTAATAACCTACGCGGAAATTTATTGCCTTCGCGTGCGAACAATGATTAAGAGAACAAATGTTTCATTAATGAATATTGATTTTAAAATTTGAACTGGAAAAAAATCAATTTTATCAGAGAAATTGGGAAAACAAACAGGGCCAAGGTGATGGCACGATTTCCTCATGATGTTTTCCTTCACAGATGAGCGCGTGTTAACAGCACTTAAAATTGCGACAAATAAATTAATTGGTGCATCGGGCATCGAACTCATGTTGCTAGCGTACTATGCACGTTGAGGTGACCGCCCGGACACTGAGCTACCACGACTCTCGACTATAAATGTCGGCAAAGCTGTTCTGTCCCACTGGTGTATTAAGGCATAGTTCTTAACCAATGACATGCTTCGACAAGTCTCTAATTTTGTTGCCATTTTCATCGTCGAATAAGTACTAAATCAAGATTTATAAAAACAATATATTTATTTACTACGGCGTAGGCGATAGACCTTGCTACTGAGCTGTCATGTTATATTTTTATTTGTAGGCGATAGACCTTGCTACTGAGCTGTCATGATATGTTTATTCGTAGGCGATAGTCCTTGGTACTGAGCTATCAAGGCCTTGTAGCTTCGTAGCTTATGTATAAAATTACTATAACTTTGCTCAAAGTGTTTATTACGATTTGGGCAAAAGTAGTGCGTCAAAATATCTTCGGGGCAGAGTGCTAGGGGACGCTATGGGGATTTGTGGAATGGTCTCCTTATAGGAAAAACATTTTTCCCCATGATATTTCTTCGAGAAATATCAAAAAGGTGTAATATCAATGGTTTAACATTCAAAAATATACTTTAACTCGTTTACGTTAAGAATGCTTTTCAAATGGATCGGATTTTAGGTATAGCGAAAATATGGGAACTTATCGACGTAGTTAGTGTGAAAGATATTTAACGGGTACAGAAAGGGATAGATAATTGATTTTTCCTAAGTGCGGAAGAGGAAGCGAAAACGTTTGTTTCAAGTATTTACTTAAGTGGGTATTATGGGAGCACGAAAATACAATTCGTCAGATGTAATAACTTCCGGTTCCCTGACAGATATTGATATGGAAAACAAATAGAGGAAATATTCTTTTTATCTTTCCATTGTTTCGTTATTACGTTACGGGATTTATTTGGTAAAATGAAAACATAAATATACAGATAAATTACTTTACATCAAACGGTGTAAACAGGCTTTTTGAGTAATCTATTTAATATCTTTTAACTAGCAATTCCTATAAATCAGTATTTAATATGAATCTTAGAAACGGTTCCAACAATTGTCATGTAATTTTACATGCAATGGGTTTCGAAGGCGATAAATCGATCTAGCTATGTTTCATTTTTAGAATTTTTTTTATCTGTGGATAGGGTGTACAATAACGGACTACATAGATTGGCCAGAGAAGCTGGCCTTGGCTGCTTCACCGGATTGAGAGGTGGCATAGCTCTTAGGTCGCTTCGCCTGAACCTCTCTCTCTAATAACTCGACACAGGGGTCTATGTTACGTGTAAGCATTCCGATCCCAGGGCGCCCGAGAGTGCTAATCAGCAAACAGTAAATCAATGTTAGACCAAGAAATTCAATCTCAATCAAAATTATAACATACGTGTGTTATATGGTAGCTTAGTGATAAAAATTTACGTCCGCAAGTGGCCGAATTCGATGATTCTTTTTTTATTTGATTTAATGTTGGTTTTTGTTTTTTTTTTATTCTTTTTTTAAAGAATATTTTTTTTACTCACACATATAACTAACATTCCACATAAGCTTTAGCTTGCTAGGAGATTGTTTGTATTGTGTATCATCAATTTGTTTAATGTATATTTACCTAAGGCGCTATATTATTATGGTATTTCTATAGTAAGTCTTTAGATACATATTTTATCAATTATCGGACTTTTCTTCGCTGATCTTTGGTCAGGGTCATTTTAACGTAGGTGAAATTATTTTTTTCTCCTAATTATTCAAACGGTGGATGCGTATCTACGATCTAACGTTTTGAAAACGAGAATAGGTAAGTAAGAGAGTAGATAACATATAAAGATTTAAGTTGTCTTTACTTCTGACCCCGAGTTCACTTCTATGTTCTTACAATGAAACCACACTCGAACTTGTTTGACAAATCTCTAATAAACTTCTCTCATATCTCCGCTGCTTGCTTCTAAAAACATCTTGTCTCTAATAATATCTGTAACAAGACATTACAGATACTTTATGGGAGAAACAAACTTATTTCATATTAGAACATTTTCCAAAGTTACGATGTCTTCTCAGACAGAATTATTACTAAGCGACTATGTTTGCAGTGAGACAATGGGTGTCTCTAGCTCAGTAGCCAAGTGGAGTGATCACCGACTTCGTAAATGGAGAAGATTCTCAATTTGTACCTCTATATCTATATATAAACTCGGCAAATGTGGCCGGCCCACTGCAATTTCCACTTGCTTAGATATTGGGCTAAAATATTTTTTGTATATTGAAATACAAAATATAGTTCCGATGCTTGATAGGATTTCTATTTCCGCGTGAGTCTGACCTCTATAAAATGCAGTCTAATTGACCCTTCCTTTTGAATCCTTCCATTTGAAGTTTAAAAAAACACAACCCCGTCTATTTACAATTGGAAGAGGGAAAAGGGCGCAAATATAACGGCCTGAAATTTCAAAACGAGATGCTTTATTCAATAGCAGGCCGAGGGCATGATCTAATTCATATTTTATCCCGCATCCCTGAGGGTGGGGGATATCCGCTGCGCTTAGATGAATTTACAAAATGTCGGCGAAATGAAAATCGCGCCGAATTATGAATGTTGCCGCATTTATTTAAGCGGATCAACTTTTTTTATTACGGTTACAAGTTGGCTACACAGGTGATGCAAGATTGATCATGTACTAGACCTACGGAGACCTTTAGTATATTATGCATTGAGACTCTGTACTGAGTGACAAATATATTTACCGATAAAACAAATGTAAACCGACTTCAAATCGAATCAAACATTATACGCTACTAAGCGTGGACGACTACTTTATATTTCGGAATTACCGTAGGAATATTATACGACATAGAATTAATAAGAATCAAATCAAATTCTCATTAAAATACCCTTTCCAATAAATATTGAATCATTGAGAGCATAGTCTTAATTTTGCATTAAATATGTGCGCGAAAAATGGGAGAACTCAATATCACACCAACCGATTTCTATAACTCATTTATGAGGACCACACGGGAAGCACCAGCTTTCAAATAAAAATCATCCAAGTTTATCCAGTCGAAAGTTATCCTCGATATGTGTGAACCTCCGATCGACTCGACCCTCTGAGTCTGAGAAGAGATGTCGCTTCTCTTTGCATCCTGTATCGCATTTACCATGGGGAGTGTTCTGAGGAATTGTTCGGAATCATCCCAGCTACCGATTTCCATTACCGCACATCTCGGCAGAATTCCAAATTCCACCGCCACCATCTTGATGGTTGGCGTTCAACGACTGTACATTTTTTCGCGTAACTTTCTCCCACGTACTGTCAACTTGTGGAATCAACTGTCGCCAACGGTGTTTCCGAACGTTTATGATTTAGGGACCTTCAAGAAACGAGCCTATTCCTATCTCAAAGGTCGGCAACGCACCTACATCTCCTCTGGTGCTGTGGATGTTCATGGGCGACGGTGATCACTTTAGATCAGGTGAGCCGTATGCTCGTTTGCCACTTTTCATATAAAAAAAACCTTTTTTGAAGTCGGTTGAAAATATATGATTAAAATGCGAAGAACCCTTAAAAGCAGATTTTTTTATGATGCATGTGTAGTAGTTACACAGATTGGCCAGAAAAGCTGGCCTTGACTGTTTCACCGGATTGAGAGGTGGCACAGCTATTAGGTCGCATAGCCTGAACCTCTATCGCTAGTAACTCGATACAAGGGGCCTCCTGTGAGAGGTTATCTTGGCTTGGACGGTTACTATGTTACGCTGACGCATTCCGAATCGAGGGTGCCCAAGAGGTGCCAATCACGACTCGGTCGGTAGCTATTTCACGGATTATCTAAGGGACATTCAAAAGCTAAACTAACTTTGAGTGCTACTTTAGGAAGCGCTGGTTCTGGGAGAGGATCAACGCTAAAGCATGAGTTGTCCTTTCAAAAAAACAATTTTAAGCCTTAGGATTCAAATTATGCTTTTATGTAGATAAGAGCTCTTGAAAAGGCACTATAAAATGTAATCTACAATCTTCAAACTTAAAATACAATCACGACTGTATTGTTTAACTGCCACGGGCAGCCAAAAAAAGAAATTCGTAAAGTGACATCGCACGCTGAATGGAAAGATAAATAATAAGAATAAAAGCTCGCGTATCCCTTTAATCCGATCCAATTTCCTAAAAAGGAGGAGCTTATTTGTTTAATAGGAAGCCAACATAATATGAACTTACAATATAGATTATACATTAGGTTTATTTACTATAACTTAGCACATATCAAACTTTAAGGGTAACTTAACAATTAAATAAACTTAAAATTAACATTACAAATATTGCCGTAAGCAAAATAATGGGTTGGTTACGAAAGTTTGAATATCTCGGAAGATAAAGACGCTAGCTTACTGAAATAAATTGTGTATGATAGACAATTAAATATTCTTAAAATAAAATAAAATATTTTTATTAATTTATTTATATTTCTTTAAAAAACATACGACGTAAAATTTAAATTTACGAAAGCACTAAAATCTAAATTTAAATTTACGAAAGCACTAAAATCTAAATTTTGGATGTGGTAATTAGATCATGTAGTTCATGAGCACACTCTCCAAAATGCAATCTGTGGAAAACTGAAAGGCTAGCTACCTTACGCCTGTGCCCAAGACTGAGTAGGTTGGTTTCAGCTGTGTCACCAAATAGCCTCTTAGCCCGCCTCTCCACCGAGTCCAAAGCTGCGAGATGGCATTTAGTAGCGCCTGCCCGAATGGGACAGCAGTATTCTACATTATCTATATACAATTCACAAAAACACGATTTACCATAAATACTACCGATTCAAAGCTGTTATCGTTATTATATAGCCGAAATTTGCGCTATTTTAAAGTTTTCCTTCGTTAAAGGCAAATCCGCTAGAGAAACGTTCCGTGAGATTAATGGTGTTTTGGGGATGGTACTCTATCACTTCGAACCACGGAGGAATGGTTTCGACGATTCAGAGCCGGTGAAAACGACACCATGGATAAGCCAGCCGGCGGAAGACCTGTGACGACAAATACCGATCAAATCATGGACTACATCGAGTTAGACCGGCATGTGGCATCTTGTGACATCGCCCAGGAGATGGGAGTTAGTCACCAAACCATTTTAAACCATCTGCAGAAGGCTGGATACAAAAAAAAGCTTGATGTTTGGGTGCCGCATGATTTGACGCAAAAAAACCTTCTGGACCGAATCAACGCCTGCGATATGCTGCTGAAACGGAACGAACTCGACCCATTCTTGAAGCGGATGGTGACTGGCGACGAAAAATGGATCACATACGACAATATCAAGCGAAAACGGTCGTGGTCGAAGGCCGGTGAATCGTCCCAAACAGTGGCCAAGCCGCGAATTTCGGCGTTAGTGAACTCCATGTTTACACGTCTATAACTGTTGAACGGAATATCCAAACTAATTATGCATAGCGTCGTTTTGTAGGTTATGTCAAGACCTTTCAAATTATGTATGGTATTGCTAGATACGAGCTCTGTAGCGCTTTGTACATAGCCGCGAAATTCAAAAGACAAAAAGGCGGAAGAGAGATATTTGACAATCTATTATTTTTATATTTATTTTTATTTTTATAAAGACACTTATTTTCGACAGAAATATTACTTCCATTCTGGTTAACCATTCCAACTAAGATTAGGCTTGTGCTAGGCTCACGTCAATAGTCGAATGGTGGATTCGAACCTATTCGATTCGCAGATCGTACCCGTACATCGTAATGGTTTACCATTAGGCTATTGACGCTTAAAATATATGTACCTGTATCATTTGTTCTCGCTTCTCGATTCGTCTGTGTTTTAAATTAAGATTTTCACATTTGTAACCAGTAAATATTTTCTGAGGTTAACCCTTACGTGTTCGCCAACTCAACCCGCCATTCATAATCAGAAAGGGTATATAGCATACAGTAAACGAAAATGAAAATATTCATGATCCAGATTTCCTACAACCCCCAATGATTCTTAAATTCATCTTCGACGGGGGAGTATTTTTTCTCCTCCACACTCACGAGTTCCGTATAATATATAAATTAGACTCTCATATACTTTCCCTACATTTGAATAAAGTATGGCGGCTTTGGAATATTTTATATGGGCGAGAACTTTTGCATTCCGTATGTTGCCGCTATAAAAAATCATGAATTGTGTCGGTGTTAGATGAAAAAAAATCAAGTTATAAACTGTAAATACATTTAAAATTAAATTAAAACACCTGATGTTAAAGTTACTAAAAGATAATATCCCCGCGATATTGGCGGTTTGTTGTTTCCAATATTTTTAATATTTCAATATATAATATAAACTTTATACGATTATTTTTTTTTAACTTAATAATATATTTCTTTATGAAATATTTGGTTCATCTATTATTTTATAATATATATTATACATACTTTGATATATATATATATATATTATTTTTTTATTCGGCTGTATAAATTCCACGTAAACAAAGTATTGCACGCGCACGCGCACTGAAAATCTGCGCTGTCGACGACGGCATATTCTGAGACGGTGTCCAATATTGGTATCATATCTTATGCCCTATTTGTCCGTTTTTTCTTTCTTAAACTGTATCTTCTTGTCATTTTTAATGTGTTTCATATTTTGTTTGTAATGTATTAGAATGATGGCAATAAAGTATATGTCTATGTGTAATAATATCGTATAGAAAAACAGTTATAGGCAAAATTGCCAAGTGATCGACTTTAAAATGTTTTAGCCGCGGTTTGAATGCACGTTAAAGATTTATAACGCTATGTTGAGTGGCGGGGAAGGCATGCTATAAGCTAGAGGTACAATTTTAACCGATTTCAAAAGAGGAGGTTCTCCATTAGTCAGTATTATTGAAGTGAGAATTTCTTTCCGCGTTGAGCACTTTTTGTCAGAGGAAAATCTTATTGATTCCCGTCACCGACATGCTAATGTTGTATTTATATTTTGTCATGATCTTGTACAGTCCGTTATATATTTTAATAATAAATTCACCATGTAAACATGTGTAATTTATTAATCCATCTATATATATATAAAAGAGAAAGTGTCTATGTATGTTCCATATAAACTCCGAAACGGATGGACCGAATTCAGTGAAACTTTCAGGGAATTTTTAGATTGACCTGGCGAGTAGTCCTGTGAGTTTGGTGACGCACTCCTCTTTTTGAACTGTCAAACAAGTCATATGTCGTACTTTTCGTCGTAGGTTGATCTTCACCCGCTCGAGAAGAGATTAGAAGAGAATGAATTTTTAATATATTGATGAGATTAGAGTTAACTTATATATTTAATGATGTAAGTTTTTTGTTTAAATAAAATTCAGCAAAATCTAGCCCGGCGAAGCGGGTTAGCTGCGCTAGTGTTTACTAAAATTCTAATAAGTTATTAATTTTCACTTCTATCGGCAGTCCCTATTACTGTCTATTTTGTTCTTGCACCTTTTCCTACAAAAAGGATATTTACCGTACCCGCACTTTTTTTTTTTTGTTAACAAGGAGGAAATCTTCAAAAAGATACCCCGCCTTCTGGGGGGAAGGCGGCGGTTATGTAGGGTTTTTACCTACTAAAACCTCCCCGGTGGCCTTTTCCTCGGTGCATGACGAGGGGCTCCGGGATCTCCAGTGGAACGCACCGGAGCCCCTCTGCACTGTGCTCAAGGAGAGCACGTCCCGGGGGGGGGGGGAGGTTACTCCCTCCCCCCCTGTGCCCTCATAGTGCAAGGCTACACGGGCCAGCCGATGTCGCCTTCTTCCCGGGTCCACCTTAGCGGACGACAAAGGCCCCCACCCTTGTCGCCCAGTGAACCTGAGGCCCCTTTTAGTCGCCTTATACGACAAGCAGGGGATACCGTAGTCTTATTCTTGAGAGCCCAGAACTACAGGGCTGACCGTACTCGCACTGCGTTGACGTAACTAACTACAACTTGCTAGTAACTTCGAAGAAGTGAGAAAGATTTTCTAATACCCTGCCAAATGTTAATCTACCTACCTTTCGGATTAAGGAAATGAGTAAATCTTACTATATTTCATAAAAGTGTGTACTTCTTTCCGCTCCGAATAACATGCAAATAGTCTAAGTTAATATTACACCAATAAAAGTGGGTGGAATATTTTAACAAATGTAAGTTCATTTGATAGTACCTTGGGGTCCGGGCAGGCGATAAAATTTAATTGAGTGATTCTGTAATGTTACTCCAAAGAGGAGCGAGGTGTTCACTCCGAAAGTTACAGGAAATTTGGACAATTTCACTTATATTAATTTAATTTGAACAAAATAAAAGCGTATAACAAATACATATATTTATGAGTAGAAACAAAAACCAACTTCAAATCGAAACAAACATTATTATGTATTTCCAAATTACCGTTGGAATATTACGAAATATTAATTAATAAGAACCTTTTTTTTTTGTTAACGAGGAGGAAATCTTCAGAAAGATACCCCGCCTTCTGGGGGGAAGGCGGCAGTTATGTGGGGTTTTTACCAACTAAAACCTCCCCGGAGGCCCTTCCTCGGTGCATGGTGAGGGGCGCACCGGAGCCCCTCTGCACTGTTCTCAAGGAGAGCACTTCCCGGGGGGAAGGTTACTTCCTCCCCCCCCTGTGCCCTCTCAGTGCAAGGCGATACGGCCCAGCCGATGTCGCCTTCTTCCCGGGTCCACCTTGGCGGACGACAAAGGCCCCCACTCTTGTCGCCCAGTGAACCCGAAATTAATATATTAATAATAAATTAGTGAGAACCTAACCAATCTCTCATCAGACTACCTTTGAAGTACATCCTTACCAGTATAAATTTTGGATTTGTCTAGTTTTCTCGTGGATACCACTGTCAGAATTGAACTAAATGGAAAACCACGCTGAAAGTACTCGCGGCTCTCAAATATAAAAAAAAAATCATCAAAATCGGTTCTCCCAGTCGAAAGTTATGAGACAACAAATTTATTAAAAAAATCGAACCTCGACCATACGACGTCATGCCAAACTCTTGTCTATTGCCTTTCACCATTTATAAGTGATAAAATATATCGTACCCCTTAATATGTATAACAAAAAATTGCGGCTTCAGTTGACGTTTCCAATACCAGAACTACAATACGTTTTTAAATGTAGGTTACATTTAAAACATGTGTTGTAGAGGCCATCGGCAGTACACAGTACACACACACACGCTTTTGGATCACGCAATCACCGACGACCTAAATGAAGAATTTAATTTCAAGTACTATCAATAAATTGTAAATCCCTTCGATGGCAATGTGTACTGTATAAGTTGATTTATAGTACATAATATACCTTAACCGCCATTTTGTTAAAGTAAATAAAAGAAAGTTGTAAACTGTAGAATATCTTTCAATCTAAGTTATATCGCTGTCAAAATAAATTTGTCAACGTTTAATGATAGGGATAATCACCCGAAGTGACATCCGTCCAACTGTCGAGTTGTATCCAGAAAAGATACTGAAATAATTGCTTATTTTCGAGCGTAACGAGATAGCGAATTC
This sequence comes from Meandrusa payeni, assembly GCA_029286785.1. Lineage (NCBI taxonomy): Eukaryota > Metazoa > Arthropoda > Insecta > Lepidoptera > Papilionidae > Meandrusa > Meandrusa payeni. The sequence continues at coordinate 9,588,356 of JAGSMX010000016.1, read as the reverse complement.
CCAACGCACCCCTGTAGTATGAATTTTCGTTTTATTACACACCTCTTTTATACATGGGGATTTGCCTACGTACTTCGCCCTTGCAGGTGCAAAGATCGGGTGCCAAAGACTAAAATTCCGTTGGTTGGTGTAATTCCGGATGCCAAAGAAATTGTCACAGTTAATTGGAGGACTGTGGCCATGTATAAACCGAGGTGGAGGTAGTTGCTTGACAAAACAAAGGCCCACAAAGAGCTGTAGAGCTTAAAGAAGAATGAGCAAGAACGGATTATGTCGGAATCACACCGACTGTGTTCCTCATGGATATCTGAAATCTGCCACCAAAGAGCCCTCAGTTTCTTTGGACACTGTATGCAATCTTTAAAGTATTGTCTGGAGAAGCAGATTATTTAGGCGAATGGAGAGCAAACGTGCTCAGGGACGGGCACCTACAAAGTGGTCTCACACAATCACGCAGACCCTGGGAGGCAGCATGCAGTGTGCGATCCACTCTGCATATAACCGCATTCAATGGGGGCAGTTCATGTGATCATGATCTTCAGCAGTGAGGGTACGAAGAAGAAAAAGTTCCCCCCGATGCCTTTAGTCACAAGGACGCTTTAGCACATGTCTGTTTCTCCGGTTGAGTTGGGGTGAAGTTAAAGGTCTTCAACACTTTTCTTTGTGATGGTGGACAGGACCACTGCGTGCGCTTTCTCGACGCCTGGTTATAAAACGACGAACTACTTGGATATCGTTCAGCAAGTGTGTAAAACCAGACCTCCATAAAACTGAGGCATTAAGAACTAAGCTCACCGTCACGAAAAGATATAAACCCATCAAAAACAACACCGGACTTGGATAAATTCCGGTCTAAAAGTGCGTAATAAAATAGCCTGAAGGAGTGAAAATCAATAGGCCCTCCAATTGAACGCACCTTCTTAAATACTCTCGTTGAGATACATTTAATTTTATACCGGCATTTGACACCTTAACATTTTTAAGGTTTACTATAAAAATAAACTGTATTTCAACATAGTAACGTTTAATTTACCTTGAGAGCGAAGATAAATGGGACAGAGAAAAACGTAGGGCAACGTGGCCTGTACTGAAGGATGTATTCTTTTAGGCGGTGAGGGTTTTTATAAGGGTGCTATGGATCGTGTAGTAAAGGTTTTATGTACACGTTTAGATAAGAGGCAGTCTAACCTCTGAGTAGAAGGCGGGTAGAAGTTATTGTAGTGCCACAAGACACGACGTAACAATAAAGACCTAATAATAACAAGAATATTTCCGAGTTAAAACAAAAACCAACTTCAATTAGAATAGGAATATTACTAATTAAAATTAATCAGAACCTAACTAAACTCTCATCAAACTGCCTTTGAAGTACACCTTTTCTAATAAAAAAAGAATCATCGAAATCTGTTCACACAGTCGAAAGTTATAAGTTAACAAACAAAAAAACCATACAGACGAATTGAGAGCTTTCTTCTATTGTGAAGTCGTTTAAAAAAGAAAACAGGGTTTGAAGGACGATTCAAATCTGAAATTAAGAACAACTTCTTACTTATATTTGAAGTGTCGGTGTACTTAAGAAATGAATGAATTAATTAATGTTTGAATGAACGAACGAACAAACAAATGAATGAATAAAAAATACAACAATGAATGTTATAACAAGTACATATAGTTAAGTTTCACCAAGATGGAATAGCCTAATATTGTGTTTTTAATCAGCTGTGTACACACTACTTTTGATAATGGGTCTCTGTGTCTCTCCGTCCTTTTTTTTTGTTAACGGGGAGGAAGTCTTCAAAAAGATACCCGCCTTCTGGGGGAAAGGCGGCGGTTATGTGGGGTTTTTACCCACTAAAACCTCCCGGGTGGCCCTTTCCTCGGTGCATGACGGGGCTCAGGGATCTCCAGTGGAACGAACTGCACTGTGCTCAAGGAGGCACGTCCCGGGGAGGTCACTCCCCCTGCGCCTCCATTATTCGTGCAAGGCGACACGGGCCAGCCGATGTCGCCTTCTTCCCGTGTCCACCTTAGCGGACGACAAAGGCCCCATCCTTGTCGCCCAGTGAACCCGAGGCCCCTTTTAGTCGCCTTATACGTGTACGCCTAGTTCAAGTGTCAATTCACCATAATCTCTCTGTTATTATGTCTCTTGTTCCAAATTTGTATGTGTATTTAATTATTTTAAATAACTACCGTGGATTATGGTGAGGAATAAATAATAATAATTATTTACGACGGAAAACAAAAACCAACTTCACATTGAATCAAAATTTATTTATTCATTTGTTTGTTCGTTCGTTCATTCAAACATTAATTAATTTAATAAAGAAAACCAACACTTGAAATGTAAGTAAGACGTTGTTCTTAGTTTCAGATAGATTGTGAATTTTCCTTCAATCTCTGTGTATGTTTTATTTTAAATTATTCAACATACTGATTGAATTAGTTAATTGAATATATAATGAAGACCCCGACTTGCAGCTTCATTTGATTAAGGAGCAGTAAAAGCGAGCCACGTCTCACATAAAAGATCGTCGCCGTTGGTTTAATAAAATGTTATCGGTTCACCGTAGTTTATGAAGGCATAAGGCTCGGATGTGCCTCGAGGAGTACAGAATTATACAAACCGGCGCGTACCGAGCGAACAATGACGTCCGCTCTGGTTGTAGTGATGGGATCGTCCGGTCTCTATTGGTTTATTGCGATGCATACTTAACTAGTGGAGGGTCTTTATAGCAGACTGCCTACTAAGGTGGCATGCGACCAAGCTATTCAGTGTTTACAACAAATCGTATTAACTCCATAACCATAAATTAAATCTTGATATAGGCTAAAATAAAAAACGGTGAATAGGTGTTTGCGCATTATAGTATGTATAAACTTGTAATAAAATCTCTTTGGCTATACTATTTGTATCTGTACTACTATTATTGATACTCGTAGTTGAAATTTTAAAGAACACAACTCGTAATTCAAATTAGGGAAATGTGTGATTTTCATTTGTTTTTCGTAGTATTTTGATCAGAAGTCCGAAAATTTCTATGGCAATGGAAAAAAAATTTATGTCCCTACCAACAAGATGGCAAAAAGTTATCAGATAAAATGGTACCTACATACTTTAGTTAAATATTAATAAACTGTATTAAAATATGTTTTGAATTTTCTTAAAATGCGAAGAAACGTTTCCCCAACCTATTATTACATTTATTAAACAAAACTAATGATCGCTGTATACAGACTATAGTCTAAATCAGATTCAAACGGATTCAGATAAGACAAATTCAGAAATGGAGCATTGTATTTACTATTTATATATTAACTATCTGTCAGTGATTATTTATCAGTCATTCAACCGTTGCGAAGCAAAAAAATAACACTGTACATATATAGGAGAAAGAACGAAGAAGTGTGTGTAATGTTTTTTATTGATTTAAAGCATTTTTATGCATTATTTAAAAAAAAAACTATAATAAACTAAAAATAAGCTATAAGTGTGAGAAATTGCATTAATTTTCTCTAACAAAACTCCGTTACCCAGCTCTCGTTTAATCTTGTATGTACAAAAGCAGATATCCTTGTTATTTTTTTAGAGTACTCTTCAATAGTTGTCCTACCATATTCAATATTTTTAGAACAAATTAGTAAATATTGAGAGATGTTTTCTTAACACTGATTTTTAAAAAATATTTATGTAGACAAAAACGTATACGTCTACGTAGAGGTAAATGTAGTCAACATATACGTTGACGTAGACGTCAATGTGGACGTCTACGTAGTCGTAAATATGGTGCCTACGTAGGCTTTAACGTAGGCATAAACGTCTACGTAGACATAGATGTGAATGTACACGTAGAAGTCTACGTAGACGATAACGTACACGTAGATGAAGACGTTGACGTTGCCGTAGTTGTCGTGCTATTAACGGGTCTGCCTGAGTAAAAAAAAAATTATGTTTTCGGAAGCGGTCTCCTAATACCCTGTATAAATACATACAAACAGATAGAGTTAAAAAAGTTTTACGTTAGTGTGGTCTAAAGCACACTCGCTTTGTTTTGTTTGAAAATAAAACTATTAATTAGAAAAAGAATGTAGCGCAAGAACTTTTTAATATAACTATGATATTTCGTAAATAAAAGCGAACGTTTAAACGTTCACAGACGTTAAGTCGTCTTACGTTCATTTTTAGGCATAGATTTGGTTACGGTTTTTATTGTACTCGTAAAATATGCTTGTTCCTATTCAACATATAAAAGACCGAAGTCTGCCAGGTTGACCAGACGAAGGCAACGATGCCATCCCTATCGACCGGTATTGGGACATCACGGATGCCATTATGAGAGTTTTTATTGGAAAACTTTCCTGACTCTTTCGGGATACGCTAGAGTCAGAGTTTTGAGTTTTGGAAACTGACAGAAAAATGCTGTCACCTCGACCGCTCTTCCAACTTTCGGATGAGTTTGTTTACGACTTTGAATTTATTTTTTTGCTGGAAAATGATCGAGAAGTTTGCCGGCGGCGTGTTCAGTGAAAAAAAATGTTACAAATATGAATGAAATGTTGACTTTATGGTAAATGATCTCAGAAAATAGTTGAATTTGGGAGCGCTAGGTGATCTTTTCTCCTGCTCGTTATGGCTCTTATAATATATTTTCCTTAATACACCTGCGTGTATGTTTTTTTTCCTCACCCAGTGTAAACTAGTAGAGAATGCCGGTGAGGAGAGAATGTGGAGGCATTAAGTCCGCCTTTATGAACTCTTTTTGTTGACGAAGAGGAAATCTTTAAAAAGATACCCCGCCTTCTGGGCGGAAGTTATGTGAGGTTTGAAGCAGTAAAACCCTCTGGTGGACCTCTTCGGTGCATCATGTCCCGTAGGTGATTATTCCCTCGCTGTGCTAAGGCGACACGGGGCCACAAGTACGCCTTCCGACCGGGTCTGTAGCGGACGACGAGGTCCCCCACCCTTGTCGCCCATGAACCAGAGGCAGGTAGGGAGTCTTTGTGAACCATAATTTAAGGTGTTACAATCAGCTCGTAATGAGTCCATAGGGAACAATTACATGGCCTTCTATTTATATAGGCTTCTCTATAACGATTAAATTTCCCAAGCGAACAGAAAGCCTATAACACAAACTTAACAACTCGAGCGCAAGCAATTAAAGTTGTTGAAGCTCATTCTAGAAGTTCCCACGAGCGTCTTGAACATGAAAATCCAACGGGTTATGTTACCCTTTAATAAACACGACTAGACGTATGACAAAGGATGTTTACCTTCAAAATTTGTATTAGACTAAGTTCGTTGTTGTTTTGTTTTGAAATTGGTTCCTTAATTGGCAGCTCGAGGATGTGTTTGCGCTGAAGAAGTTTTCATTCGATATTCATCGAGTGTACTCTTGCGCCCTTGAGTTTTAATATAATGTAAGACAATTTCCCCTTCATATAGAGACAGCCTACGTTCTCTGCTTACGTGTGATACATATAATAATATTCAGAGTTTGCGATTGAAGTAAAACTTCTATAAGCATGCTTATCGTGGGGAGTAAGCTGGTGAAGGCGTTACGAAAAGTGTAATCGGGTGAGGCAAAGGGGAGTTGAGACAGAGATATAAGTTAGTGAAGAGAGTTATGTTTCGATTACTGTAGCGGCAATAGAGACGTGCGTTCACATTTTCTTTCTATCTCGAAAAATCATCCATATATTCTACATTTATATGTACACATACATATAAAAGGAGCTAAGGAAGTTTTACTTCAGTCGCGTGGTATAAAGTAGTACACTCTTTTTTCAACTGACTTTGAAAAAAATGATAATTTATAACGACTCACTATTTATATATATAACGACTATGTTATATTAGTTATATAAAGAAAAGAACACATTTAATTTTTATGTATACTTATTTATTGCTTTACTGACAACGAAGAGTATTCCGTCAACCAAAACCATCGCTTTTATATTCTACCCCCTCCTCTCCTCTCCTCGCCTCGCCCCCTCTACCCACCTCGCCTCATCATCTGCGCATCCACCTCTCCTCTCCAACGCGTTATTCGCTCCCATATCCGCTCCTCACCATTCCTTCCGTTACAAATTATTACCATTTTTTTAAAGTCAGTTCAGATATTGTTTTTATTCTTATAAAGGGTATACTTTCAATTGAGTTTCATGTTAATTTTTTTGGCATTGGAACATTTGTTCCGATGTTATACCATTGAATTGTTATATAGAAAAGGGGCAAAAGGGCCTACTTCTTCTTTCTTCTTCTTTGCCGTTCCCTCATTTCTGAGGATCGTGGTCACTAGTGAACCAACCACTAGTCACCCAAATGAACAATCTGCCTCCATCGGTTTCGGTCCGAGGCAGCCCTCACCAGCTGGTAGAGATTAGGAGAGGAGATGGCACCTTTTACTTGGTCAGACCATCGTGTTGGCGACCGGCCTCTTGTTCTCTTGCCTTCTGTATTGCCAACGATGACCAGCTTTTCAAGGTTGCGAAAAGGTTGAAAAAGAGCCTACGGCTCACCTTTATTACTGTAGCCCATGAACATCTATAACAACGAGGAGCTGCATGTGCATTACCGGCTTTTGTAGTTGGCTCGTTTTTTGAAGGTCCCCAAATCATATAGCCAATCTGTGTAGTTCGTCAAAAAATGCGGTAAAGAATGCAAAGAGCCCCGACATCACTTCATAGATTCAGAAGGTCAAGACGATTGGGAAAACCCTGATCTTTTTAAAAACGTAAGTCTTGTTGGTTTCGTTGCGTTGACATCTGTATGTTTATGACAATTCAAGACGATCGAAATTGAATTTAGGACCTTATTCGATTTTGAAAAAAAAATTGAAATTCGAAAAAAATCGATAACTAAAATACAGAAAACCATTAAAAAATACAGAGAAATTGATACTAACCTTTTTCACGTAGTTTGAAATTAAAAAGGCGGACTACCTACCTTATGTAGTTAATTTGTTAGAATGCCCTGTGGAATGTAACACAATTATCGAGGGACATCAAAATGGTAGCGATCTTTTAGCGTAAAGCGACCGCAGTCGTCAATAGAGACGAAGTGTTTTGTGGTACAAGCGTGTGGCCCCACTTAAAGCGGTTTTTTGATTAAAATAGTTAAAAAAAGTAATCAAGGTTTTGACTTCACTTTCCCCTCGTCATAGTTATTTTATTATTATTTTGGAAATAACAATATATTTTATTTAGCCTAAGAATTGACAAATAATTAATTTTTGCCCGTGAGCACAAATAACAACTGATTTCAATATTAAACAAAAATAACGTACACAAAACAACACAATTTGTAACATTGTGAATAGTGGTTTTGATTTTGTGACATCGGGAACGCGAAATTTAAGTACACGTTTAAATGAATCTCTTTTACTTGTACCGCCTTGACACATCTTTCTCACATCATCCACCTTCATACATCTTTTTATACATACACGCTCCTCGATCATGAGAATTTCACCTCTATTCTTTATTATGTCCCCTACCGACTTTGATCTCACTTTTGCACTATAAATTTTGCTCGTCTCTCTTGCTGAATTCATCATTCTTACGCTTTCTCAATTCCGCACATAACCTCTTTCAAACTACTTTATCATTATTACATAGTTTATAATATTTTTTCTTTGCCTTATGGAAAAGGCGGGATTATTTGAGGTTCTAACTCACTAAAACCCACCCGGTGGCTACTGGGGCATGGTGAGGGGTTCCGGGATCTCCAGTGGAACGCACCGGAGCCCTTCTGCATTATGCTTGGCAGCACGTCCCGGGGAGGTTAATCCCTCCTTCAGCACCCTCGCAGTGCAAGGCGACATGGGCCAGCCAATGTCGCTTTCTTCCCGGGTCCACTTTGGTTGGACGACTCAGGCCCCCACCCTTGTCGCCCAGTGAACACGAGGCCCCTTTTAGTCGCCTTGTACGACAGGCAGGGGATATCGTAGTCTTATTCTTGAGAGCCCAGAACTACAGGGCTGGTAGTTTCTAATTCTGTCTCAAGGCACACCTTTTAAAAAGCATAAGGTTCGTTTGTTAACGGTCCCCAAGTCATATCGGTGCAAAAAAATTGCTGGTGACATCCAAATCCATTAGGTGTTTGTTGATTACTATTTATGTGTTTAATTTATTATTTAATATTGATTTTTTACTGTTTTTAAAGCAAGTTTTGTGTATTTTGCTAATTCAATTTATGTTATAAAAAAGAGTGTGATTTAGACAACACAATTGAGATAAAACTTCTCTAGGGCCATCTATAATTATGTATGTATGATATTATACACGGTTGTTTAAGACAAAAAGAAAATGCACGGGCGTACTGTTCTCTCTTGCTCCTACAGTGTAATATAGACAAAAGGACATCTTAGATATATATAACGTAACTCTCTCTCTCTTTCAATTGTTGCTAACTTATATCTCTCTTTCAACTTCCATTCGCCTCGCCCGAATACACTTTTGCTTCAAAACTATTTTTAGTATTAAAATATTACCCGCTGTCACTGTGACCACACACCCGACTTTATTGCCCAAGTTACGTCCCCGGCGGGGGAGCACCGGCTTCAAGTGTCAACTTCTCCCATTTGTACGGCACAAATTTCCCTGCCGCGAATTGAAAAATCTCTTGTCGCGGAGTTTGTTAATAATTAATATTTGTTCGGGAATAATATCGCCGCCATTGTTGTCTCGTGTTATTTAAAACTTTTGTCATTTTCCCTTGAGTTTTTTAAAGAGAATTTATAGAGGTCATTTCGAATTTACACATTTTTATGGGTCAAATGAGGAAACGATTTAAAGATGCCATATTACCATTATTGTGTAATACGAACGAGGTAAGTAACTTAAATAATGGAACTATGCTTAAAGGACTGGAATAGTTTGCCCGCGTCTGTCTTTCATATTACATACCTATATGATTTTCTCATGGATCCTATTGTCATAATTGGACAAAATTTTAGTAAGACCGCATGGACAGCACCAACAGATCAAATAAACATATAGATGAATTGAGACTCACCTCCTTTTTTGAAGTCGTTTGAAAAATATTTCAGAAATATCACTGACCTTTCGTCATTGGTGCCGAAACCCGGGACGATTAATTCATATTGACCAATGTTTTCTCACGAGGGGACGTTAAAATTAAACTCACCAGTACTTTTTGTCTGTTTATTCGCACACACCTTATCTACGTATATCTATTTCTAACAAAACTCAACAATGCAGCCGTCAAGCCTTGGTAGTCCTTAAAACAGTTCACGCAATGCCCGCGCGATTCAGAGGGGCGCACAGCCTCCCCACCGCCCTCTAGTGGTGTGATGTTTAAACTATATTTAACATTCCGCCCACCAAGGACTTGTTCTTCACAAATTAACAAGCTTAACAAAAAAATATAAGTAAAAGTTTACATCTTAATTATGTAAAAGTAAGTTAAATCTTGTTTTAGTTCTCGAGCTTTAAAGAAACAACTTAGTAAGTAGTCACATTAAGATGTGACAAAATAAAAAAAAATGTAATATAAATGTATATATAAACAAGCAATAGACATAAGTAATAACCTGGTTACCGCCCACCATGACAGGAGAAAACCAAAACCAAACCTTTAAATTAACACCGTAATTTTACTGGTCGGGCGTTTTAATGTACCGGTTTTTGTTTTTATTGATACAACTCTAGTTATATTATCAGGGCCTGGGTGTTTATCGACAATTTTACCCAAAACCCATTTAGCTGGTGGAACATTATCCTCTCTTATAATAACAACATCATTCACATTAGGTTCTTTTAGTTTATTATTCCACTTATAACGTTGATTTAAAGTAAGTAAATAGTCATTTGACCATTTTTTCCAAAATCCACAAACCATTTTTTGACATAATATCCACCTATCTAAACCCACAATCGTCTCATCTTCATAAACTCTATCACAAATATTCAATAATGGTTCTCCTACCAAAAAATGACCTGGTGTCAGTGGGAGAGGGTCACCCGCATCGCAACTTAATACTGATAAAGGTCGCGAATTCAGACACGCCTCAATCTGTGTCAGAACAGTAGTTAGCTCCTCAAATGTCAAAGTGCTATCACCAATTACCTTCCTCAAATGTGTTTTTACGCTACGGACTCCGGCTTCCCATAACCCTCCAAAATTTGGCGCTTGCGGAGGTATAAAATGCCAAGTCGTTGACTCCAGTGTTAACAGGCTCATAACTTCGTTGGGCCATTCCGATTGAGCACTACGCAACATTTCCAGTAGTTGCTTATTTGCACCAACGAAATTAGTGCCGTTGTCGCTATATAAATCCATGCAACGACCTCTTCTCGAAGTAAATCTTCTAAAAGCAGCGATGAAGCCTTTAGAAGTTAGATCTGACACTGCTTCTAAATGGATGGCGCGAGTGACCATGCACACAAAGGACAGATATAGCCTTTATAAGCTTTAGATCCTCTACCTCTAAATAAATGTCTATGTCTATGTCTATGTCTATGTCTACCAGGCGAAAATCGGATATTTATCGGTCCGGCATAGTCAACTCCGGTTGATTTAAATGCCTTGCTTGGAGTTAATCTCACTTCCGGTATTTGTCCCATGAGTTGTGTTTTATTCATTGAAGAATATCTCTTACATATGGCGCATTTTCTAAAACATTTTTTCACTTGATCTCTTGCTCTTATTATAAAATATTTAGATCTTATGTAATTAAGCATGACAAGAGGACCTCCGTGGAGTGTCTTAATATGTGCATCCAACACTATTAACGTGGTAAGATTACTCTTATCAGGCAATATAATAGGATGTTTAGTCTCAAATCTTAGGCTAGCCTTGTCGATGCGTCCTCCGACTCTTAGAATCCCCTTGGAGTCCAAGGTGGGGCATAAAGTGTGAAGTGAACTCCTTTTCAAAACATATCCATGAGATCTTATACTCTGTAACTCCTCTCGAAACTGATTAGACTGAACTATCTTGATTAATTTCTGTGTAGTATGTTCCAACTCCTCAACTGTAATCATCTCTGATAAGTTACGACGCTTATCCTTTGGTAATACAAATCTATAGCAATAAGACACAACTCTGAGCATTCTTGTTAATGATGAAAATCTGTCTGTAATTTCTTCTGAATATTCGTCTTCTTTAATTGTAACTTTTAAACAAACTGTCTCATTTCCCTTTTCTTCTAATGTAGTTTTCTTAAAGTCTCCTTTACTGTAGTTTATCACCTTATCTTTCAACCACTTTGGGCCTCTCTTCCATATCTCTAAGTTAACTAACTCCTTTGGATCAATACCACGAGATGCGCAGTCGGCGGGATTGTCGCCTGACCGAACGTGTGACCATTGACCATTATCCATGATTGTAAGTATCTCAGATGTCCTATTTGCGATGAACGTCTTCCATTTGCTAGGATGACTACTTAACCATGCAAGAACCACTGATGAGTCCGTCCATGCATGAATATTCTCGTTCTTTACTCCAAGTACTTGGGACACGTCGCGTAATAACTTGGCCAGCAACACCGCGCCACACAATTCTAATCGTGGAATAGATACCTGCTTGACGGGAGCCACCTTAGTCTTTGCAGTAAGTAGATTGACATGGATTTCTCCCCGGTCATCTATCACTCGTGTATATACGACTGCCGCGTATGCAACATTCGACGCATCACAAAATCCCTGCAGTTCGATACGTTCGTCACTTGTGCTTGCTCTTATCCATCTCGGGAGATTAAACTCTGTAAGTTCCTCTAGTTTCTGGCGATATGTAATCCAATCATGTAGAAGAGGTTCAGGTAACTCCTGGTCCCACTCTATGCCTGACAACCAAAGCTTCTGCAAGAAAGTTTTGGCTGTTGTTATTGCCGGAGCTACCCATCCCAACGGGTCAAATAGTCGGGCAACATCTGATACCACCTTACGCTTTGTCACAGGAAGATCTAATGTAGGCAGTCTGATTCGATATTCAAACCTATCCTCTACTCTGTTCCAAGTGATCCCTAAAATCTTAACTGTCCTGTCGTTTCTAAGCATTATTGCTTCTCCTTCTCGTGTCTTTTCCTTCCCCATTCGTTCCATCAAAAATTCACAATTGCTACTCCATTTTTGAAATTCAAATCCAGCTGACTCCATTAACTTGTTCAGGTCTTCAAAAATGGAGAAAGCCTCGGTCTCCGTCTCACAGCCTGTCATTAGATCGTCCATGTATAGATCGTTGATTATAATCTCAGCTGCTTTAGGGTAATCTTTCTTCTCAGACTCTGCTAGACTGTGGACGGTCTTGACCGCCAAATACGGTGCACACGCCGTTCCGAATGTTAACCTCAATAGTTGGTAGTATCTAACAGGTTCAGTTGTATTTGGTCTCCATAAAATTCTCTGATAATTTATGTCTTTATCGCTGACTACCACCTGACGATACATCTTGACTAAATCGGCAGTCATGCAAATGCGAGGAATACGCCATCTCAATAATAAATAACGAAGATCTTGCTGTAATTTTGGACCAACTAGAAGATCGTCATTAAGCGATACGTTATTCACACCCTTGCAGGATGCGTCAAAGACAACTCGAACCTTTGTGGTGTCTTTATCCTCGCGAACCACTGCGTGGTGAGGAAGATAGACTGCTCTAGGGTTATCAACATCCTTTTCAGGCACAAGTCTCATGTGATTTAATAGCAGATACTCTTCTAACACTCTTGCATATTCCTTATACAAGTTAGGATCCTTATTTAGTTTTCTTTCTAGTGACATGAATCTTCTTTTGGCTATATCTAACGACTGTCCATACTGACACTCGGGATCTTCACTTTTAAATGGTAGCCGAACAATAAATCTTCCGTCTTCTCTTCTCTCTGTTGTGTTTTTAAAGGTTAATTCGCATTGAATTTCCTCTTTAGTTAATTGTTTAGTATTAGTATCTGGTTCCTTCTCAATTTCCCAAAATCTCCTCAGTAGCTCGTCTGTAGTCGTAATTTGTGTATGCATGCTAATAACTTTATCGTTTGATGTTGTATTTCGCGAAAGCTTGCCTGAAATAATCCAACCGAGAACTGTGTTTTGTGCTATTAAATTTCTCGACGAATTTCTCATAACTCCACTCAAAATTATTTCGCTAAATACCTCGGCTCCTAATAAAACATCAATTTTACTAGGAGTTGTGAATTTGGTATCTGCTAGATTTAAGTTCTCTAGTTCTGACCATTCAGGAGCTTGAACTACTCTTGAGGGAAGCATCGATGTAAGTGAATTTAACACATATGCACTAACTGAGATTGTTATATTAGGATTTTGGCGTGATTGAATACATAATGAAACTATATGCTTAACTCGGGTTTGACCATCTCCTACTCCTGACACCCAGCCATTGACTGGCGTGCGTTTAAGTCCCAGTATTTGTACAGTGTTCTCTGAAACAAATGACGCTTGTGACCCCTGATCTACTAAAGCTCTAATAATATAAGTAACTCCGTTGACCGATGTAGCCTTAACCTCAGCTGTTGCTAATAAAACGTCGCAAGGTGAAAAGTTTCTCGAAAATGCTGATACTATTGAAGTCTGTTTAGGTTGTGTTTCTGGTTGTGGAACCTCTCTAGGCTCCTGTATCTCTCCGTGGCTCTCTTTATTGATATGCAGTAGCGTGTGATGACGTCGGCCACATTTCCTACAATTTATTGGATGATTACATTTACTGACGGCATGGTTCGGTTTGAAGCAATTAAAGCATAATCTCTTATTCTGAATCCAATCCGATCTCTCTTTCGGTGAGTATTTACTGAACTCTTTACACAAATGAATGTGATGATCTCCACTACACATAGCGCAAGATATACTCGTACGTTTGTCTGTTGCAGTCGTAGCATGAAACACTTTTGATTTTGTCGAATTACTTGTATGTGTGATGTGAGATTTATTTGTAGTTGTCGTTGTTCCAGTCAAAATTTCCATCGTCTTATATCTCGACTCTAAAAAGTTCTTCAATTCTTGAAATGTCGGCAGCTCATTTGTTCCATGTTTTGAAAGGCTCGTTTCCCAGTGACATCGCGTATCATTGTCCAACTTCGATGTTACTATGTGTATGATAATGACATCCCACGTGCGAGTGTCAATGTCCAATGACGCAAAACCTTTTAAACACTTGCATGTTGTATTTATGAGTTGCTTGATTCCACTTGGTGAGCTTGCTGGAACACCTTTTTGTCCGAAAAGTTTTTTCAGTATCTCATTTGCATTAAATCTCTTGTTTTGGTACAATCGGTTGAGTTCACACCATGCCTCCTCATAATTTTCATCAGTAATAGCAAAATTGTTAACTACTTCTGCCGCGTCACCTTGTAGACATCCCTTTAGATAGTGTAGTTTTTGAACTGGACTTAGTTTCGGGTTCCGATGGATGATGGACGCGAACAAGTCATGGAATGTTTGCCATTCTATGTAGCTACCTGTAAATATAGGCAGGTTAATCTGCGGCAATTTAGTTTCCTCAGTACTTGTGTTGTCTGCTGATTGTCTCTGTGGCGTAGCAGATAATGTGGCTAAATCTTCTTTGAGTTTTGTTTTGTACTCAAGAACTATCTCCTCTGTTTTATCAAACACCTCCTCAGTAAAATAAGACAGTTCTCGTTGCTCTCTCCGTACACTAGTGAGTTTGTTATGGTTTTCCATAGTTCATTTAACGCTTCTAGCCTTGTTTCTATGTATGCCTTTGTTATTCTAGACTTTGGGGACTTGTTATAGTTGATCCAGGCTTTGTTAATAAGCCTTTCTACTTCTTCCTGATTTAATGCGGCGGCTTGTATTCGAGCTAATTCCTTTGTAGTCTGAGCCTCAGTCTTCTGTTCTGACTGTGCCATTTTGGTTTGTAAACGATGTTATAAAATATTGAAAAATATTGATAGTTCGACACCAACGACAAAGTTCAATCGAATTACAAATTTAATAAGTATTTTCTAAGTCAAATGTTATCCCAAATCGCACTAAGTCCATAGAATAAAATCTTACAATTTTCACAAGTCCGGTGTATAGTAAATTATTCTAAGTCCATACATTAAAATCGTAAAAATTTCACAAGTCCCGTATAGAGTAACTTTTTCTAAGTCAATAATATATCAAGTTGAAAATTTTGCAAGTGTCCAAACTATTAACGCAAATTTTTCTAAGTCTATAAATTGCTTCACAGAATTTTTACAAGTCCCAAATAATAGGAAATTTTTCTAAGTCTTTTGAACACTTCACTTTTTTCTAAGTTCTATTACTCACGGTTTTTAGGTCCACAATCCGTTGATTTTACTCACAACTCTTAAGCCACTTTTCACTTCCACTGTCAATATGAATTAATCGTCCCGGGTTTCGGCACCAATGTTTTCTCACGAGGGGGACGTTAAAATTAAACTCACCAGTACTTTTTGTCTGTTTATTCGCACACACCTTATCTACGTATATCTATTTCTAACAAAACTCAATAATGCAGCCGTCAAGCCTTGGTAGTCCTTAAAACAGTTCACGCAATGCCCGCGCGATTCAGAGGGGCGCGCAGCCTCCCCACCGCCCTCTAGTGGTGTGATGTTTAAACTATATTTAACACTAGCGCTAAACTAGATTCTGCTCCGCAAATATCGCATTGGTTTAATTTAGCTAGATTCCTGAAGAGTTGTCAGTGTGAACGAGCCACTGTTTTAGTAAGCCAGTATGTAAAGTGAGTTCGGAGCAAGTTTCGAGGTTTATGTTTTCATCAAACACTCTGCGGCAAGTTACACTTTCTAAAGTCACTTAAAGTTAGATGAACGGTTGCTTGAATGACTGTCTTTTTTTTACAGGAGACAGGGCTAATAAGTGAGTTGACAGATTAGTGTTTTTAATTGTCTTAAATACTAAAGAGTTTTAGAAGCATGGCCGATATTTGAGTAGGTAAAAATAATGTAAGAAGTATTTCGTAAATCAAAGCCGACTTCAAATCGAATAAACGTTAAACGCTATTTCTATGTATTTCTTATTATATTCATGTATTTCTATGTGTTTCTTTTTATTTATGGTATGACAGAGCTTTTTTTCTGAAAACATTACTAACATTCTTGTTAACCATTCCGACTAAGCTAAGCTTGTGCTAGAAGATGGTTGACGTCGATATGTTCTCTCGTATATCGAATGCCTTCTATTTTTATATTTCTTTGCGGGGAAGCCGTAGAAAGGATTATAATTAAGCATCGAAGACAAGGTGCACTTGATGCAACCGTACCTCAGAAATCAATAAATTTTTTAAAAAAGAAAGCTAGCAATTTTTTTTCAGAAATATTATTTCAAAATCAACAATCTTGTTAACCATTCCAACAAGCTTAAGCTTGTGCTAGGACATGGTTCACGGCAATAGTCGAATGGTGGATTAGAACCTACGACCTTACGATTCGCAGACCGTACCCTAAACCATTAGGCTATTGACGCTTCAGAGGTCAAGGTGCAATGCAAACAATTTTTATGAGGATTAATTAAAAGAAAATAATATCAAATCAAATACTTGAAACTTTTACTAATTACGGTTTAAGCATGGCGAGGTTTAAGAGCACTAAAATAAAAATATAAATATAAACAAAATTAAAACCTCCACCTTTTCTGCAATGTGCCCGATTTTTTAATTCTTATCATCTACTATAAAACAAGCTTGGCAAATGGAATAGTAGTTTTGAGTCTACGACCGTATGTCTACAGTCGGTCTTCAATTACTGGGCTATTGTTACAGGTCATTGTATTTTTTACCACCGAAAAAGAGGGCAAACGAGCTTAAGGCTCAGCTGATTACCGTCGCCCTTAAGCATCCACAACACTGGATGAGTCTTTACCGGTCTTTAATTAAGCCGTAAGCTCGTTGCTACCACAAATTGATAGTGCGTGGAAGAAAGTTACTAGAAAAACGTACACCATCGTGGTGCAGGTATTCAAAAAATACTTTTTTGTTTTAGTTTATTGTAACCATTTCTAGCTCAACTAATTATAATGCAAGCCACGAAAACTACAAGAGGTTTTACAAACAACAAAGTTGTTAAAGCTACAAAAAAAGGAACAAACAATTAGTTTTTAGTTTTAAAACAAGCCGGAGGTCAGAAGTGGGTTAATTAGCTGTACCAGATTACTGGTTGTTAGCGAATTAGCATATATTAAGTGCGGGGGACATGTTTAGTACCCGTAGTGTGTGTGTGTATGTAATTAATAACATTTACAACTGCATGCGAACGATCATAAATCTAGTGGGCCGTTTATATATCAGCCGGTAAGCTTAACTGGTTTCCGAATCTTGTACGCCGTTAAATTTTATTGTTAATTTATTTTATTTAAAGTATTAGTAAATAAGGTCTTCGTGTATTTATTAGGAGATATTATGAATCAAGTGGGCTAACCTGAAATTAAGTGATCACTGTCGCTCATGAACATCAACAGCACCAAAGGACCTGCAGATGCGTTGCCGGCCTTTGAGATAGGAGTAGGCTCGTTTCTCGAAGGTCCCCAAATCGTAAAGGTTCGGAAACACCGCTGGTGGCAGTTGATTGCACAGGTTGACAGTGCTTGGAAGAAAGTTACGCGAGAAACGTACAGTAGTGGAACGCCAACCATCAAGACGGTGACGGTCGATTTTGTAATTCTGTCGAGATGTGCGGTGATGGAAATCGGTTGCTGTGGTTCCGAATAATTCCCTCAGAACACTCCCCATGGTAAATGCGAGAGAGAAATTTATACTGGATCTGTATTTTACAAGTGATAGATATTATGACATTAAAAGCTTTAACTGCGTTTAACACAGAATTTGTGCTATTTCGTAATATTCCTATTATAATTAGGAAACACAAAGAGGGTGTCCGCGTGCAATTTAACGTTTTACTAAAATACAGTATACAGGCAAGATAAAATTGGTCCCATAAAACCATTTTTTATTACAAAATCCAATTGCTATCTTGGCCCTAAAATGTACAAGAGAATAAATAAAATCCTTATAGTTTATCCTCAGAATAACTATCAGCGTACAAAATACTTCTAACATGGCTAAAAAATCAAACACCAGATGATATAGAAAAATTAGTACCATCAAAATTCATTTTAATTAAAAGATTTTTACCGATTATTTCAGAAAGTTTCCATTTCTCCCTTATTATAGATTATTATTGGTCACTGTTTTTTTTTAATTAAACCAATTTAAATAAAAAAAAACTTACTAGAAATTAACATAGTGACCTATTTGTAATGAAATTAAACCAGACATGATTTATCGTCGAACAAAAATGTGTTACGAAATTCTCGCGCTAAAATTATAGACCCGTTTAAACGACTCCCAGAAGCCGGTACGATAGCCGCACAAGAATCGATAATGAAGTGCAGTCAACAGAAATTGCCGTAATTAATTGATGTTTAAATAATTTGAACCGCCTCTATCAATCAGTAGAATCGATCAAATCACGCATCCAAATCGATTCATTAGCATAAATCGATTCAAAGTTATTATTCAAGATATTAAGTATTCTGTTAACAGCTTTGATGTAGACATGTGACTTGGAAAGGGATTATGTTCACTTTAAGTTACTTAAATAATATGATAGTGAATTATATTTATGACACTAAGTTAACAGCTGTTAAGCATTCATAGCTTATCAGCTAAGCGGTCGATTTACGATCTAATGGTCAGGGATTCGAATCCGACTTGTACCTGTACCATTTTTACCGACTTCAAATAATAAATATTTTAATGTTTGTCATCCACCTCGTCGGAGAGCGCCTTCATCTTATTCGCGTTATCATTGCTTTATAGGTAATTTCCCCATAATCAATGTTGAGAGCGTTGCTGGAGTTTCTTCTGCCATTTCTTTTAGAGCCAATGCATACCAAAATGACATTTAAAATCTACACTGTGAGCACAAATAAAGGGTCGGTTAAGAAAGTTTGAATATCTCGGAAGATAAATACGCTAGCTAAATCGCGTCTGAGAAGATAAAGTCGTTCAGTCGCCACATGGAGGCAACACTTAGTTCTAAAATTTAAATAAAAATAAAATTAAATGAAAAATACTGTATCATCCGAGTTTACGTAAGATATCCGTTTTATTTGTATGTTTATTTATTTAATGAAATATAAATATAAATTAATAATAATAATTTATTTTATTTTAAGAGTATTTAAATGTCTATCATCTTTATTTCAGTTAGCCTAGCGTCTTTATCGTCCGAGATATTCAAACTTTCTTAACCTACCCTTTATTTTTGCTCACGGCTATAGTTCCTTCTTTAAAAGTCCTATAGGAGCTATTGATCGGCATCATCAGTCCACTGCTGGACATAGGCCAATCCAAAAGGACTTGGACTAGGCACAACCCTCGCCCACTACCAATCAGCTCGTCGTCGCTCCACCTAGTCTTAGGGTGTCCCAGTCCACTGTCTCCACTCAAGAACTCGTTTCACTCAACGGTCATCCTATTATATTTATTCTATGGCTGATATTGCCGACATATCGCCACTTCAATTTGCTTACGTATAATATATTATATATTCGTAAATTGAGATAAGTTTTGAATGCGTTAAGTGACTATGCACCAATCTATACAAATAAATAAATTTGAAGTATCTATATTAGTATGTATGTTTATACTTTAAAATAAATAGATGTAGTAAAAAGCGGTACATAGTTTGTCAGTCTGTCTGTATTTGACTGGACTTTCACGCAGAAAACTAATGTAATTGTTAGCGACAGTTGGTCCTACTGAATATTATAATCTATAAAGTTAATGGACTGACTATAAAAGTACTTTAGTTTAGTCAACTAAAGTACTTTTATCGTTTGTCGGCAACCAAGGCCGTTTCCGCTTCTGTCTTTGAAAGAGATGCATATACTAGAAATTTTGGATAAAAAGGAGAGGACTCTCTCTGTAGACAATTAGTGTACAGTTTAGAACAAGTGAGTTATTGTGGAGGAAAAGCCCTTTACAAGTGAATCTCTGAAACAAAGTCAGTAAGTCTTTAATAAATTACGTCTAACGCTCTTGATGTATTTCTGTTAATAATATGATAAAAAATAAAATATGTTGTGTACGATGTTGAACAAGGTAACTCACATAATAAGGAACACCTAAGGGTACTTTTATTTAAAAAAAAAGTTAATAAGTTTTTAATCGCGGATAACACTGCGGGGCGCAGCTAGTTTGAAATATTGGAATTTCCATACAACACGCAATAACTTATCATCCCCAACTTGTGCTACAAATTCCTTAATTGGCTACTGTACCTTAAAAGTGGTGTCCTGAATAAAAGAAGGTTGAAGTTGTTGTGATAACTGATGTTCCAGATACGCCACGTCCTGACTACAGATGCGACACAAAGGAGCCTCCTCTAAGAGTGCACCAATTAAAATTGTACGAAGCGACTGGTGCCCCTCGCAGCAAGATTTACTGCTGCAGCCTCGTTACTGCAGCGCGATAAATATTTCCCGCTTGTTGTACACTTAACTTCTATCTTTTAAAATTTGAATGTTGCCAATTATTCTCGAGGCAAAAATAATGATTTAACTGAAGCGTTTGATGCATTTGTTCCCGCTCATAGAGTTGTCGCTTTGAATACAATCGATGGTATTTCAACCGACTTCAATTTTTTTATGGTTGGTAATAACTTTGGACTGGGTGATGATTGTTTTTGTTTGAAAGCTGGTGCTTGGTGTTTGTGGAAATTTGGTCCAATTCTGACATTGGCATCCATGAGAAAACCACATAAGTTTTTTGCGTCACAAATGGACGAATAACTCAATATAACTCTAACGTAGTTTAAAAAAAGTTTGTTTAGGTTCTGATTCATTATATTTCCTAATTAATATACCTACGAAAATTCCAAAATAGAAGGTGCGAGTCCGCGCGTTTAACGTTTGTTTCGATTAGAAATCGGTTTTTGTTTTTGCTCTCAAATATACTTGTATGATACTATTTCAAACGTCTTATTTCACATTGCAGGCTATTAGACTGTGGAATACCCTTCCTAAATTATTGAGTAAAATAAAAAAAACATATTTTATTTTTCGACAATATAAAATTACATAAATAATGAATTAATACTTATTACTAATTCGTTAAAGCGCCACCTGTGATCAGAGAGTTGAACTAAATAATTAATAGTCACGCTATCGGCCGTGCATACGACTATAGTACTTCCGTTATATATTTTTCTTACGGTTTCAATCTTACATTTTTTTCCATTTCGATAGCGCTGCTAAACCCTTATCTTCTCCAAGATTTTTAAAGGAGTTTCACAAAAGAAATGAATGTGCACATTGCAAAACGTTTGGTTAAATACAATCGGGTCGCTCTAAACAAAACATGCCGGCAGCGTTCACAGTAAGCTCTTACGAAGCTCCCGCCGAGTCGCAATTAACTGTACGTATTAACTGGAAGTGGAAACAGTAAACAGAGACAAAGTTAACTTTAAATTTTCTTAACACAGGGCGGTGTGAATAATTTACTTATTAAGGAAGAGTGAACCATGAATAAAGGCTAAAAATATTTTCTACTTTTCAACCGACTTCAGAAAAGGACGAAGTTCTCAATTCGATTGTATTTTTTGTTTGTTACCTCAGAACTCTCGTGAACCGATTTTGGTTATTTCTATTTGAAGTCTGATGCTTCCCGTGTGATCTCAATTTGGTCTATATTTACAATAGAAGCCGTGAGAAAACCATATGAGTCTTGAATGTACTTTAAGGGTAATCTGTAAGTTAAAGTTACTGCCTTTATATATAAAATATATGTCCCACTGTTGGGCGCAGGCCTTCTCTGTAAAGAGAGTATAAGGGCATAGTCCACCACGCACACCTAGTGCGTATTGGCATAATTCACATGCCTTAGAAATTTTTTCTAAGACATGTAGGTTTCCTCACGATATTTTACTTCACCGCCGAGCGCGTGGTAAATCAGCACATAAAATTGCAATAGCAAATTTATTGGTGCCGGCACCAGGGGATCGAACTCGGGTTGCTAGCGTACTATGCAACTGAAGCCATCCGCCCGGACACTGGATGACAGTTGTATTTGCTCCTAATTAACTCTATTATGTAATATTCCTACGAAAGACTGTTTAACAACCGACTAACAGCGTTTAATGTTTGATTTGATTTGATTTGAAGTCGGTTTTTGTCTATATTATTTACTCATAAATATACAGGTATTATTATCGTTTCTCCTGTAAAAAAAGTTTCTTTGATTTGTGTTTAAGAAATAATTTACAATACATTTATTCTCAAATCCGTGTGTATATCCAGAAGCAACTGAAGCTCGCGTTGAATTTCTCATTTCCAAGTTTTTTATTCCGTTTCGCACGGTCTGATATATGCAGGGGCGATATAGCGCTTTTTATTACCCTCACTTTGAGACGGATTGCCAAAACAATTGTCTGGAGAGAGCATTGCCCTTTAAAGTGGGGGACATAAAAACTTTGCTATATTTTTTAATTGTTAATTCCCAGTTCCCCTGTTAGCTTAATGCTGATAAGTGCTTCACCACTATTCCATTTGACGTTAAGTGGAAATGTAGTCCTGAATGGTAAGACGCACCAGTTAGTATAATAATGGAATTTGAATCTAAGGTATAATACGCCATGAACTGATGAAAAAATGGATTCGTTTACAGGCATAGATTGTACCTAGATATAGCCAGCTAACGTTTTTTTATTTATACTATAAAGTGCTTCACCACCTGATGTCTTACCATCCAGAACTGCATTTCCTAGATGGATAAGAAGGCGCACTAGCTTAGTAATCTCCTGTAATAACTTGTAGGTCTTGAGGAATGAAATAGTCCAATATCTAATACACTTGCTTTATTGAGACGGCGTAACATTGTACAATGAAGTATTTTAACGAATACCGGTCACAATGGCGCGTCCTCATAATCTTATACAAAATTAATTAGAAGTCAGATTACAAACTAATAAAGTTAAATTATTTGTTTACAATGCCAAGTTAATATCGAAGCGTCAATAGCCTAATGGTTTAGGGTACGGTCTGCGAATCGTAAGGTCGTGGGTTCGAATCCACCATTCGACTATTGCCGTGAACCATGTCCTAGCACAAGCTTAAGCTTAGTTGGAATTAATTCACTGGGCGACCGGGGAAGTTTTAGTGGGTAAAAACCCCACATAACCGCTGCCTTCCCCCCAGAAGGCGGGGTATCTTTTTGAAGATTTCCTCCTCGTGAACAAAAAAAAGGACCTTTTGGGTTTTTAGTGTTATTTTTTTCTTTTTTTATATTATCTCATTTTTAACTGTCTGATTAATTTATATGTATTCTATCTGTGTAACCGATTAAATGGCTTAGTATTATATTTTTAAATCTTAGGTTAAGTTGTGACAATATTTATATAAAAAGTAAAATACACAAAATATAAAAACTAACCAAGTGTGTGCCGGTAACGAAGCAGGGCCCAAGCAATCGGTGGTTAGGGCGACACGGAGAGAAATCTCCTTGATCCTTGACTCAGCCATCTAGCGAACGTGTCTTAAGATGTTGATCGAAACTTTTCGCTATAAGACCATTTGGAGGAACGACTATCGGGACAACGATCGTCGAATCCACGAATTATTATTAAAACTTTAACATTCTTGTTAAAGATTCCAACTAAGCTTAAGCTTGTATCAGAGGTTGCTTCACGTCAGTCGAATGGTGGCTTGGAACCTACGATCTTATGTTTCGTAGACAGTACCCTAAACTATTAGATTCTTGAGGCCTCAAATTGAAACGTTTCGACGGAGCAAGTCTTAATCTTACGCAAGTGGAGCCTCCTAATTGGCAATCTCACGTGGCTGCCAACGGCGTCATCATATGCCACGAATGGGTAAGCACGACTTGTGAATTGCATTTGCTCCCTACATGAATAACATATTTTACTAAGTTCAATATTATTAACATCCTTGTTAACCATTCCAAAAAAGCTTATGATCAAACCACACAGCGAGCGGTGCGTAGCGTTGGCGAGAATTTTACAATTGTAATGTAATAGATAATGTAGAGCATCACACACAGAGCTACAAAGACAAAAACTACGCCCCTACTCAATCTAAATTTCCGCCAGCACGGATGCGACAGCACTAATTTTCAGCGGTGCTCTGTACTACCCAAAGCGCGCGTTATATATTTATTAAATAAGTATATTTTAGTAAAATAACTGATCCGGTCGGGCAGTACATAATAATACACAATATATAAAACAAAGTAAATAACAAGAGAGTACTTAGCTTATGTACTGAGGCGCCAATGACGAACAACACAAAACTGGAGAACAACTCTGAAGCCTCTGAACTGTACCACTGCTCTTATATTATTGTGAGGAGTCAACAACATGACTCCTCACAAATCCTTTACATATTTAATACTCTTTGGTTTTAATAGCACATACATTAACAACTAGTTAGTCGTATTATTCGACAATAAACGAATCTGTCAAAGAGTAACTGGCAAATGCATTTGACATAT
This sequence comes from Meandrusa payeni, assembly GCA_029286785.1. Classification (NCBI taxonomy): domain Eukaryota; kingdom Metazoa; phylum Arthropoda; class Insecta; order Lepidoptera; family Papilionidae; genus Meandrusa; species Meandrusa payeni. The sequence goes on along the minus strand of JAGSMX010000016.1, from coordinate 9,563,887 downwards.
AATCTAAACATTCGAAACGAATCATTCGATAGTCAAAAGAGCAACTATAATGCCTTTAGATAGCATTTATAGAGTCGAATAAAAAGAAAATAAATAATAAATATAATACGTGTATTAAAAGTTTCTAGATTTTTGTATCAAGCTTTAATAGAAGCTATTGTAAATAGTTTTAAAAATCATTATTGAATGTGAATTTTTTTCGTGAAGTCTCCATTGAGCCACTAGCCTACGCCGGGCATTGTGTAAACTTATAATGAATTGTTCCACAAGTGCTTATTAGTATGCAGGAGTCTTATTGCAATATTACGTGCGCTAAAAATTAATGAAGTTTTAATTGAAAAATATTTCAAACTGATTTGTTGAATAAATAATAAATTAAATTAAATAAATAAAATCTTATTTTCAAAAAACAAAAACAAGTAAACAATCTTTGGATCTTCTTTTAAGTATAAAATATACTTGTGCCAGAAAATCCAGCTCTTCCTTAATCATATCATATTTTTTTGTTTTTTATAGTTAATTAGTATACAGTAGTTACATGTATGCATGTGTATATATGTGTGTATGTGTGTGTGTGAATGTGTGTATTTATGTGAGATTACAATAAAAATGTACAAAATGATATTATTGAATTTGGTATCGTAATATTGCCTCCGTATCTTCATATTCCAAACTTTCCAGCCACTTTAGTAAAGATGCTTTACAGTGGTGCCAGATTTTTTTTTCCTTTTTTTTTCGGGACTTTTGCCCTTTTGGGCATGTCAGCCCCATCATACCCTAAACTACGCACACACACCTTGGTCGCATGAAGCGAGAAAGAAAGTCATCAATGTTGTAAGGCCATAGCCACCAGCTTCCTCGCTCCCTCTGAGGTCGGATCAGACAGCAGCATTAAGAAGACCCCCACATGTTGCTCCCTCAGTTTTAGACGATGTATTAATGACTTTATTTCCGCTTCATGTTTGGGTGCCAGTTTAAAGCATTAATTTGTAAGTTATTGTTTATATGTCTATAAACTAATCAACACCAAATTTCTAGATGTGCTGGTAGAAAACTAAATTAAAAAATCTTTTTGCACTTTACTTACACGGTGAGTAAACTGGTGAATGCGTTACGAAAAGTGTGATAAACGACACGAAGGGAAGTTGAGTAATATCAGTGAGAATAGAAAGATTTACGTTTTGTACACTGTACTTTGTTTTGTACTAATATAGGGGCTAGAGGCTTACCACGCGTTAAGAAGATTGCCAACAACTATAATACATTAAATTTTATTTTAATTGTGATGAAATACGTTGATAGTGAAATTAAATGTACTCATATATTTATATATGTACACATAATTATACTGTAAACTAGGCTACTGCTCAATAAATAGCAGTAGGTATTAAAAAAATTAGGTCAGGTCGTAGGTTTAAACCTACCCATCGTTATATCGGCTCGTACAATAAGGCTACGGTTTGTCGTAGAAGGGGACTAAAAGGGGCCTTGGGTTCATAGTGCGAATGGGTGAGGGCCCGTTGCAGTGGACCAAGTTTACACTATTCTAAATTTATAATGTACGCGGATGACACAAAAATTTATAAGTTTATCAGGCATAGATTAGACTGTGAGCAACTTCAAAATGATCTAGATCGTCTCCACTCATACTTTGAAGCTAATCGTATAAGCGTTAATGCTAGTAAGTGTGCAACTATCAGTTTCACGCGTAAAAAGAGCAAGATAGTGTACAGTTATAATTTTAATAATATCCCATTAGTTGATGTTGAAATTGTAAGAGATTTAGGTATACTTTTGGATGCTAAATTAACCTTTGTAAATCATATAACATCAGTAAGTACCAAAGCCTTTAAGAATCTTGGATTTATTTTAAGAACTGGCAAGCAGTTTACTGATATCACCTGCTTAAAAATGTTGTACTTTGCTTACGTACGAAGTACAATCGAATACTGTAGTAATATCTGGAATCCATATCTCAAAACACAAGAAAATATTATTGAAAATGTACAATTTAAATTCTTAAAACATTTAAATTACAGAACCCAACACTATAACAATGACTATATGGAATCTTGTAAACGCCATAAAATGTTGTCTTTGAAAGATAGACGATCCATTCTGGATATGCTGTTTCTTTTTGATGCTTGTCACGGTGTTATTAACAGCACTGAATTAACGTCGACTTTCGTGCAGCTAAGAGCTCCCTCATACCGCACATACAAAACCAACCTGTTCCATGTCCCCGTTAAACGTACCAATTATGGTAAAAATTCAATTGCCTGCAGAACGCACAGAACGTATAATAACTATTTCTCTGAGATTGATATTTTTATAGGAAGTAAAAATCAGTTTAAAAGAAAATTAATACAGATTTTAGGTCAAAAATAGGGCACTTTTGTTTTATTTTGTTTTCAAAGAAGATACTTGTATTTAGATTAGTTGAAGACACATATATTTCAAACGTCTCTTAAAATAACTTATTATAAATAATGAAGTCCAAACTTGGCAGTATGTTTAATTGTACAAGATTGTAAATTTAACACCTAAGTGCTGTGTGACTTTGTAAATAAATAAATAAATAAATAAATAAATAAATAAATAAAGGTTACTCCCTCCCCCCCTGTGCCCTCGCAGCGCAAGGCGACACGGGCCAGCCTATGTCGCCTTCTTCCCGGGTCCACAGTGGTGGACGACCCAGGCCCCCCGCCCTTGTCGCCCAGTGAACCCGAGGCCCCTTTTAGTCGCCTTGTATGACAGGCAGGGGATACCGTAGTCTTATTCTTGAGAGCCCAGAACTACAGGGCTGGTGAGAAGGAACCTCACATAACCCCACCTCCGTATCTTCTTGAAGATTTCCCCCTCGTTAACAAAAAGGCTTTTCTATCTACTGAAGAATAACACTATATACTATTTGACTTATTTATTCGTTTCAGAATCAACCAGATATTAAAACTTTCATCCATCTCATAACAACGCAAACGTTAAACGATTGTTTTGACTATCCCGAAGTTAGGATAATAAAGAGCTTTGTACCCGATGTAAATACTTCAAACTGCTCGGAAGGAAATAAAAAGTTTTCGAATGAGGCATACGAATCGTCTTCCGTCGACTTTTACAAACTTCGCAATTCTATCCACGGATGAACATACGATAAAGGGATTTGAGCAAATAATTATCAGAAAATTGGACTTCGTTAATAGATTCTTAGACTTTACGAGAATAGTGGAAATATTCCATTTCCGATACTTTTAGTGCAGCCTATGTATTATCAAAGAGCACTCATTTTTGAACTAAAAATTCTTTAGGCACGCTTGACTTAGGGTAAGCCGGTCAGCCCTCTAGTTCTGGGCTCTATAAAATAAAGCTACGGTATCCCTTTCCTGTCGTAGAAGATGACTAAAGGGGGCCTCGGGTTCACGAGCAACAAGGGCCTTTGTCGTCCGCTATGGTGGAACTGGGAAGAAAACGGCACTGGTGGTCCCGTGTCGCCTTAGCAGTGCGAGGGCGCTGGAGGAGGGAGTAGCCTCCGCGGGACGTGCTTCGGAGCACAATACAGAGGGGTTCCGTTGCATACCACTGGAGATTTTGGAGTCTCTAACCATCCATCGAAGAGGGTTACCAGGGGTTCTAGTATGATCCTCACATAACTTCTAGGGCGAAGGTGTGGTATCTTGTTGAAGATTTTCCCACGTTAACCAAAAAGCCGGTGAATGCGTCACGAAAAGTGTGATCGGACGACGCGAAACGAAATTGAGAGGGAGGTATATGTTAGTAAATACAGAAACAAAGTTATGTTTCCTATATTACTGTAGGAGCAAAAGAAAACACGTATAAATAGAGCCAAAGAAGTTTCACTTCAGTCTTGTGGTCTGAATCATACTCCTTTTTATTTTTTAATTGAGACCTCACGCTGGACCGGCTCCTGTGGATTATTCAGCAACCCTGTACCCATGAGTATAAATATAATAGACAATTAAATTTCGAAAAGTCAAACTTACAGCCTTTATGTACTATGCATCCCACTGCTGGGCACAGGCCTTCTCTGTGCAGATTGGTAGATTTCACAGGTCTTAGAACATTAGAAAATTTACTAAGACATGTAGGTTTCCTCACGAAGTTTTCCTTCACAGCTAAGCACGTGGTAAATCAGCACATGCCGGGGATCGAACTCTGGTCGTACTATCTACCACGGCTCTCTGTATCAACTTTTAAATTCTCATCAATTAATAGTCTTTTTTTTATATTTAATATTTACTGTGTTATTATGATATTATAATTATTAGAAGATACGACATTAGCGTTCTTACATAATATAGGCGCAGATATTTTGTATCAATTAAAACTTTACTTTTGCAGTAACTGTACGTTTTAATTAACCCAGTTTTAAAGGCAACTCGTTCAAAAGTAAATAATAATGGTTAATTCTTTCTGTGGAAGCGCAAACCTAACGCCAAGTTGAGTTTAGTTAGGAACAAACTATGCAGGCTAGTTCTCACGACGTAGAGCTCACAACGAATTTCTAGTCAAGCGATTATAATATTGCACGTTCGTTATTGAGATCTGATATCTATCTTTAGCGATTTTTTAAACTAAATACACTCGTGAGCCAAGGGTCGGTTCAGAAAGTTTGAATATCTCGGAAGATAAAGACGCTAGCTAGCTGAACTAAAATGTGCATGATAGACAATTAAATATCTAAAAAAAATGAACTGAAAGATTACGACAATTACACATAGTCATAGACATATTATTGGCACAAAATAAACACAAAATCAAAAAGACAGACAAAAAACGGACAAATAGTACATAAGACATGATGTTCATATCGGACACCGTCTCAGCATATGCCGTCGCAAGGATGCGACGGCGCTGATTTTCAGCGGTGCCCTGGACTACCCAATCGTTTCAATTTTGTCAATTAGTATATATAGATCAAAATGATAATAAAAATTGATGTTTATTGGTCACCAAAGAATATTATTCAAGAATGAAACGTGTTTTTTGTCAAAATTAAATTAGGAGGGTTTACGCCTGAATATAATTTAAGATTTATGTTTGGCATCATTAATACAATTTAACGTTAACATTATTGGCATCATTAATACAATTTATGATGCCAATGATGTTAACGTGTACACAATTGGTTTAACAGAATCGGACCCAGAACTGCAAGGCTGCTGCCCAGGCCGAGTCCCACACATCCCTCCGGGCCCACCCAGAGTACCGGAGGATGGTCTATAAAAAGATTCCCCCGCGTGAACAAAAAAAAAAGGACTGCAAGGCTGAAACTCCTTACACGTGCAATTTAAATACATTCATTTACATTCACATTCAGTTACATTCAAAATATGATGAGTTAACTTATCTAATGAATACGTAACGTACACCAAAACGTTAACCCCTTATTTGCATCGTTAGTACATTAACTTTCTGCATATTGTCCAATTCATAAATTACCAAAAAACGTGCTAATGTTTTCTACAAATTAGAATGATGTATATAACGCACCCAAGTCTTTATTGCGAAGGCATAAGGTCTATTAAACTGTCTTATTTGCTGACTGATAAATTGTTCTAGCATTCGTTAATGGTCGTTAGGCATAAAATATTTGTTTACAACGCCATTTTGTGTATTAATAACGGGAATAAATAACGCAATGTCTCACGGTGAGCAAGTTTAAAATTAATTGCTTAATAAAAGTTAACAGTCTTAACTGGTAGGTTTTGTTCTACCAAAATGAATGTACTCCTTTGAATAAGACTGAAAGAAGATTTTCAAGTTTTTTTTTATAGGAAAAGGGCAAACGAACTTACGGAACACCTGATCTTAAGTAATCACCATCGCCTGTGAACGTCCACGACACCGGAGAAGCTCCAGGTGTATTGCTGGCTTTTCAGAAAGCATTAGGCTCGTTTCTTGTAGGTCGCCAAAACATAAAGGTTCTGTCACACCGCAGGTAATAATTCCACAGGATGACAGTACGTGGACGAAAGTTCCTAACTAGAACAATTTCGAATGATTCTGAAAAATTACTCGGTGGATCTACACTGCTTCTTTCCTCTGTCTACACCGTTTAATGAGATTTTTCGTGCACATTGCACGAAGGCACACAATCTGGAATGATTGGTAGTGACAGGAAAGGTCGAAGGCAAAAGACCTTGAGGCCGAAGTCCGAGTTGTCAGACCAGATCTTCGAAATATTGCAGCCTCTACCGGACCGGAGTGTCTAGAGGAGGGTGATCCTCCTAGAAAGGAGTTACAATTCTTAGCAATCAAGGATCGATTGAGATAGATCTACACTGCGTAATTTCGAGCAAGCAAACATATATCCCTTGCCCTAGCTATAGCAACTCATGTCTAAATTTAATTTTTATTTCTATCCTTACTACTTACTTATAAAATAGGAATATAACGAAATAGAATTAATTAACTACCCAAACTCTCATTAAATTAGGGTAGTTTGAGAAGGAGGATGAGAAGGAGGGGAGTACTTTCTTTCCAATTAAAAATGAATCATCAAAATCCGTTGACGTGATAAAGTTATTCGTCCAGTTGTCGCGTATATACCTAATGCAAATTTAAGACTTTAGGTAGACTTATGGTTTTCTCATGGATCTCATTGTCAGAATTAGATCAAGTCAAACATAAAAAATGGGGCCCCTCTCCTTTTTGAAGTCGGTTGAAAATACACCTGTAGTTAAATAATGCACTGTTGGATTCATCCTTTTGTTGTGGACATCTCTCAAACCAGAACGAAGCGCTTTGCTTCGTATTTCATTATTCGTATATCAAAGGACTGGAATAGTTTGCCCGTGTCTGTCTTTCCCTCCGATTTCAATGTGGGTGTTTTCAAGAGTAGAGTGAATCGGTATTTACTAATTTTAACATCAGGTGGTATTGTGGTCAAGCACTTGCTAAGAAAGTATTAATAAACCGTAAGATCTAGCCCTAAGACCTAAGGCGTGATGCTTAGGCGGCCATGAGTAGCCAGTGTTGGAAATTTACGGACATATATGCAAAGATATGTGAACGTGGACGATGCTAGAAATGTGTGTCTAAGCTGTGCGCAATGGAAATCCATAATCTCTGCCTACCTCTTTAATCAACGGCACGATACTATTATTTGTTTACTGCGTCCAATTAATTATAATGTTGCTACTAAATAAAATCTTTATTAGTAAATATATTCTAACTTTCATATATAATTCATTAATGTATGAATTATGGGAAATGAAAGTGGAAGCCACGTGCGGCACTGGTGTGGGTAGTGTTGTGAAAATAATATCGATAGACACGTAAAGTAAATTTCTGATATATTCCTTTTAATACATAACATGGTACATTCACACGAGCGCATACAAGCACGCACACACACGCACCCTCTAAATAATAAAATAAATAATTAAAATAATTTATTTATTTATTATTATTACTAATTTGAAGGGTCAATAGCCTAATGGCTTAGGGTATGGTCTGCTTAACGTAAGGTCGTTTATTAATGTTGCTATTATCGTAAGCTATAGCTATTGCTTATGCTATTGAGTGTTAAATCAAAATTTTTATATTCTTCATATACCTGTTACATTGTAAAGGTCATATGCATAATGCAGTTACACAAGATAATAATAATAAAAAAAGTTGAGCCTAATATATCGATAACATAGCAATGTTTCATGAAGCACAACACTAGTTACGGCGAGTTGCTTTAGAATTTATGCAGGCCATAAGTTAGATGCATATTGCAATGTCTTAATAACCGATACTATGTTTGAATTCAGAATATATGAATGTTTTCAACATATTTATAATTCGACCTTTCTTTACACTTTTTTTGTGTAAATGTGTGTAATGAGAAATTATTTGTGTCTTTTATATATTACGGCTATAATCGTTACGCTAGTCACTGTAATAGTAGTGTTTGTAATTTAAGTGTTGGGTTATTTGGTGATACGTATTAGTGAGTGGATGACCATAGACACCGACAGAACTGCCTGAAACAAGATGGAGGAGGCCTTCACCCAAAAAGGGGACAATATGTGCACCAGTGCAATTAACACTACTAATATATAAGTTAAATACTAACATTACTAACAAAATCTTTATTAGTAAATATATTCTAACTTTCATATATAATTCATTAATGTATGAATTATGGGAAATGAAAGTGGAAGCCACGTGCGGCACTGGTGTGGGTAGTGTTGTGAAAATAATATCGATAGACACGTAAAGTAAATTTCTGATATATTCCTTTTAATACATAACATGGTACATTCACACGAGCGCATACAAGCACGCACACACACGCACCCACTAAATAATAAAATAAATAATTAAAATAATTTATTTATTATTATTATTAAACACCGTATTCATATAGAAAAGAAATATTATAAAGATACCATGGACCAAGTAAAGAATGTAAACGACTAGCACTTCATAATATATCTAAGACACTGCAAAATCAGAAGTGCGCATGTAGTAGCGTTAGAATGAATTACGGTAAAAGATCAATTTGTTTTGAAGGAGCACAGCTGTATAACAAAATACCAGCACATGTCAAGAGGGTATACACACTTAGCGCATTCAAAATGCAACTTGTTAAATTACTTAACGACAGCTAATCGTCCCAAAGCAAATGAATGCGTTAGGAGTTCTTCCTTAAGCAAGCGAACGTATTGTTATAAAAATATTTTTTATTGTTCTCATGTAAGTGACCTTTAATGTCTATAGTGAGAATAAAGTTTCTAAAACGTAGTAGCGTTTAATCTGTCACCACGTAATATATTAACGTTCCGTTGTGGTGAAGGAATACATCGGAAAGAAACCACATTAACTCTCTGTAACCAAATCAGACTAAGCATGAAGCTGTGGCGTGCGTGTGTGGGGCTGTGTTCAACTGACTTCAAAAAGGGAGGTTCTTAATTCGACTGTATTTTTTTATGATTGTTTATTTCAATAATTTGATACAAACCGGTGCATCCCGTGTAGTCCGATTTTGGCAATAGCATTCATGAGAAAACCATAAAAGAATTAAATTTGAATTAGTATGTGCGCGACAAATGGACGAATAACTCAATATACGCCAAGGGATTTGGAAATGAATGGAAGAATGATTGATTGATAAATGGATGTACTTCAAGGGTTCATTGATAAGAGTTTGGTTAGGTTCTGATTAATTCCATTTCGCAATATTCCTACGATAATTCGGAAATACAAAGAGGGCGTCCATGCGTAATTAGGTTTTACGTTTAATTCTAATTGAAGTCGGTTTTTGATTTTACTCGTAAATAATTATTCTCATGTTATAGTGGATTTATTTTCGAGTACATATCTAATAAAAGTATGATATTACCGGAAGCAGATTGGGAATTGAACCTTGTACCATCACAAAGTATGAGCTGCTGAGCCTCCTCAGATACTATGATTGCCTTTTTCTTCAAAGTTTTTATCACAAAAACCTCATTAGCATACAAATTTTGTATTTATTCGTATTCCGATGATTGTGGAATAAATATGTTAAATTTTGTTAACCTGTGAACCTTATAAGGGAATCTGGGTTAAAAAGCCAATAATTTAAATCGATATTAAATTTACGATTACACCGATTACCGATTAAAACAAAATCGATGTATCTTATTGGCCAGTACTGCGCAGCGGGGCGCTGAGGTTGCGTTAGCGGGGTCCGAGTTCAAATCTCGGTGTTGCCATAGACACACTACATGGCTTTTTATTAGATTAGTAAATTCGTATAACAATAATTTTTAATACTCGCTATGAAGCTAGTATGGGGCATTGATATTTTTTCCCTATAAATAAAATAAATATTAAAGCAGGTAGTCTAGTATGACCAGACCCCCTTTTTTTTTCTTTGTTAGCGGGGAGGAAATCTTCAAAAAAGATACCCGCCTTCTGATTAAAATGTTACGAGAGACTTTATTATTACACTGCGAACTAAAGATAGATGGACCTCTAACGCTCAGAGAGCTGCTCCTAACCAGAAATTCCTACTCTTATCTATTTTGGACCACATGGATTTATTTAAGTTTTATTTCAGAATTATCGTAGGAATATTAGGAAATAGAATTAATCAGAACCTAACCAAAGTCTAAAGAAATGAATAATCGAAATCGGTTCCCATGATATTGTGTTACTCGTCCAGTTGTCGCTCACATACTTGATGGAAATTTAAGACTTACTCGTAGTAACTACACCAATAGAGTAATCTAGTGGGCGCCTTTGCTTCTTCTTCTTCTTCTTTCGACGCATCTAACAAGACTTTTCAAGGCTGCCTGGGTGGCGGCGTTTCCTTCTTGGTCGCCTCACTCTTTAGAGTGGTCGTGGCCATCATGATCCGGTGGGTTGGGCAGCAAAAGCACGACGTCTCGCCACTACCGTCTGCTGGCCGTCAATCGGAAACATTTGTGGAGGGGAGCACCCGCCATACCCCGCACCTGATCCGTCCATCGCATTGGCGATCTGCCTCGTGGTCTAGTCCCTTCCACTTTGCCCTGGTGGCGAAAAAGAGTTAAATTAGATTGCAGTGGATTAATAAAAAGTTTGAATGACACGTCCAGGTTTTCAAAATCACTTCACAAAAAATTCAACTTGTGTGCCAGATGGACTTTGATCCCGATAGGCCTCACGTCGTACGAATTATGCTTTTTTATGTTCCCTCTGACAAATTGGGTATTTTACGAGATGCCCGTGTATACACCGCGAACGTCGGTCGCGGACAATAATAAACTTATATAGCTGTGGCCGGTTTATTGGGACGGTGGAATTAAATAATACAGACTGTATTTCGAAACCCTGACCAAAAACAGCGAAAAGACGAACGCTTGTAATGTAAGGTCATAGATTTGAATCCACCATTCGACTATTGACGTGAACCTTCTCTGAGCACAAGCGTATTTGTTAAAAAAAATTCTTAGCATTATTTAAACAAAAGAAAAGAAAATGCATTCATTGCTTCTTCTTTTTTCATTTATTATTATATTATTTCGTTGTTCTTGCTACCAATAAGTTAAGTGTAAATTGAACAACGATGCTCTTTCTCTCTACCTTACGTGAAACTAAATTACATATAAAACAAATGAGATCTCATTATTATTATTTTTGTTTCAGGTAAGCTTCTATTCTTCTCAGAGTAAGTGCTTAAACTATAAGAAAAATTACTTAGAATATCTCAAGAGAGATTATCTCTTAAGGGTAAGTTTGAACGAGAAAATATGAGTCGCAATTTTTTATTATACTATTAGTGGGGTTACTTACTTCGTTAACATTATTCGATTTAACTCCGAATCCGATTCCGATCTGTAATTTAATATTCACTATATCATAATCTATGTGATATTGTAAACATCTATTGCATGGTGCTTTAATGTTTCTTTTTGTTCCTTATATTATTATTTTATGTTATGGATTATGAACTGCGATGTTTCTTATTCGTTTATTTATAGTGCCTATTTCGTTTTGTGTGTCATAAGGAATAGCAAAAGGGTGTGTAATAATTGGAACAATAATCATTTTAACATTTTCACGATGCCTTTAGATAAAATTCTAACATGTTAGTTACCTTTCATTGCGTTTGTACGAACATTTGTATATATATAGAGAATAATACTAGCCCTAACACACTACCTTGCGGTACCCAGCGCTAGATCATCCTTAAATAAACGGTATTCTATTGTACATTATACATATTTCATCTAATATCGTTATTTTATAACTTATTTAACAAGAGTAGTATTAAACAACCGAGCATAGAAATTTAATTTAAATTTATTTGAGAATCTGGGACCTAGCTTATATGGCTTAAAAAGTCAAATGCCTTTTGAATTCAGACTTTTTCTAACTTTATGCATCGTTATTTCAATAATGTTTTCGCAATATTTGGTAATATTTTATTTACTTCTTTTCAATAGATTATTATAAATGATATCGTTATACATCTTTAAAGCTAAATTTTTGGACATATTGTTCATTAATCAATGGATTGTTTTCAGTAAATTGCTTTTGTCCCCGTAACAATGGTACCGGAGACTGTGAGTAATTCAGGCTAATGTGTGCTTTTGTGGGATGATAAAAATATATTGCGGGAGAGGGAATCCCGGGGAGAGTTGTGGATTTATAAATTATGAATTTACTTATTCATTAGTTACGTAATGGGGCAATATGTATTAATTAACACGATGTGTGTGATGAAATACTAGAGCATATTGGTCGCCTCGAGTCGGTCGGTCGAGCACAGAATGGATGTTTATATATTGCTGATATACGAAGACTTTAGCAACGTATTCTTCAAATACCGCCAGTTGATAATGGTAATAGCGGCAAAACTATCAGATTCATCGTTGTCTAGGCAGCTAAGGCCCAGAATGCAATAATACGTATATACTAATGACCAGCTTAGATAATCTAATTGAAGAAATGTAAATATACCCTTCAAGTGGCAAAATCCGTTCCGGGAGTAAAAACAAATTATGCTTGTATGGCGGCCACCATTTGGAAATTTTGAAAAATATTTACATTATTTGAATTAGACAAAATAAACAGCAACTACGCCATCGAATCCGTAGTGGACAGGTAGGAAGGCAAATATAAAAGAGATGTATTAATTACCAACATTATATTATTAACATAGATATCGGAAAGCTAATGCTAAACCTCAATTTAAATTCTTATTCCCTTTGATCTACTGTACTTTTGCATATCTATTTCGAAATTATGCAGCCTTCTTTTTGAAATCGTTCCATTTCACCTGTTTCACAATTATCAAATTCCAGAACGACTTTGAATACATTACCATCTTAATTAATAAATAATTTGTCATTAACCATCTTTACAAATAAAGCTATAACTATAAATGTCTCATGCGTCAATCTCCATCCTCTACCGTACCTATCTATAGAAAATATTCAGTTACCCGAACGACCGCAAGATGGCGTAACGCGTATGATAATTTTATTAACTTAATTACTTTAATCTTAATACAAATTGCCGCAAATTAATTATTTGGTTATGTCGTAGTTGGGTTGCTTTGAAATACACCGATAAAGGGTTTAGTGCTATGTTAACTGCCGTTGTGAGAGTGTAAATATAATAAAACGAAATTATAATTAGATCTTATTTCTTCGTTGTGTTATTACATTTTTAACAACATTAAATAATCCCACTATTTGAATAAAAGAATATCCTACATTTTTCAACCGACTTCAAACGATGAGGTTCTCAATTGGTCTGTATTTTTTTTGTTTGTTACCGCATAACTTTCGACCGAGTGAACCGATATTGATGATTAATTTTTTATTTGAAAACTGGTGCTTCCCGTGTCCAATTTAAATTTGGTTAAATTCTGACAATGGGATCCATGATAAAACCACATGTCTTAAATTTGCATTAAGTATTTGGGTCACAAATGGACGAATAACTCAATATCACGCCAAACGATTTCGATGATTCATTTTTTTTGCGAATCATGTTAAAAGTAGTTTGATGAAAGTTTGGTTAGGTTCTGATTTATTATATTTCGTAATATTCCTACGATAATTCGAAAATATAAAAATGACGTCCGTGCGTAATAGCGTTTTATATTTAATTGGATTTGAAGTTCGTTTTTGTTTTTACTCGTAAATATACTAGTATGCATCTTGCTTTAACTTATTATGCAAGATACAGCATGGAGACTCTGCTCCGACACTTCTACGTTATCTTAGCTGTTATGTATCTGCTCTTGATAATTCAAAAGTTTTTAAATCAAGTGAGATTTTATTATACGTAGTACATACAGTTTCTACTTTGAAACCAAATGCCTTTAAGAAAAATCCAAATCGATTCATAAATGACGTCGCTACAAACGTTGAAAAAAAGCAGACGTATTAAAAACTTCCTTCTTTTTGAAGTCATTTAAAAAAAGGCTTTCTATAAACATGCTCCAACCGTAGCTTCATCTATTTTTTTTTATTTATGCTTCACCGGATTGAGAGGTGCCTCAGCTCTTAGGTCGAACCTCAATTACTAGTAAGCCGACACAACGGTGAGGGGTAACCTCGGCTTGGACGGTTAAAGCTTCATCTATCTCTATGTATAATATATACACGAGCGTTCAATTGAGAAAAAAATGTACCCACGCACTGCTCTCTCTTGCTCCTACAGTATGATACAAGCAATACGCTGTCTCTTAGATATACGAAACGTAACTGGCTATGAGAGAAAAGAGACAGAAAAGCTCGCTCGGACCTCTCTTACCCTACAGTAATATACGAAACGTAATTTTCTGTCTTTTTATCTCTACTAACTCATATCTCCCTCTAAACACTTTCGTAACTTTCTCCAAAAATCAAGCTAGCGTAAAGAAGTTTTACTTCAATACTATAGGCAAATTAAGAATGTTCTCTTTTTTGATGATCTGACTTCAAAAAGGCTTTGAATAAATAATTAATTGTGCCAAAGGGAAATCACAACGTATACTTTGTCAACATTAATTTTTGATATCAAAGTGTTACTATGTAAACACGAAAGTAGGAGTGACAGTTGTTCGTAGCGTTGTAGAATCGGTTCCCAGGCGGCGCGGCGGGATGTAGGTTGAGGGCCTGTACCCTACGATATTTGCATGTTGGTTGGTGACATTTACATCACAACGATACGTGATCGAGGCGATCTGTTTGATATGCTAAACCCAATTCACCTAACGACGTGAACATTAAAATTACTTTCGTTATTTATCTATACGAATAAATAACATTGGAATGTATATTTGTTATATTTAAAATCTGAGATTATACGGTATATTTATGCCAAAATTTTGTCTATCTGTCTGTTTACTCTGGCTAATCTCTGAAACGGGACCTTCACAAGCAAATAGCTGGTGTAGTAAGAAGTAACTTTTTTTAAAATATTAAGTGAAAAGTATTTAATCGCCGGTAACACGCCGGGTTCACGTTACCATCGGTTCTTATAGCATACTGAAAATATATATTATTTCTCCCTATCTGGTTTGACTGTGACGGATGTCAAGCTCGCTTACTCTATTTTGACGCACATGTCCACATGAAATTAGAAAAACTACTCCTATACAACTACTAATACTCTTCCGAGCCTACTGTACAACTTTCTACACGTGCAGTCGGTGGGCGAAGTATACTCAAATATCGTACAGCGCTCTCCGTGTTCAATATAACAACGCGTTCAGGGTTCTGTTGGGGCTCCCCGTTACTGTAGTGCATCGGTAATGTTCGAGGATGCACAGGTGGCATGCTTTTTTGCGACAATGCGCAAGAGGTGTACATCTCTGGTGCGCAGGGTGCGGACCAGCTCCAACAGCAACCTGAGCATGATCGCTCAAAGGCTTGACTGTGTTTATGTAAACAGATGCTGCGCTGTCTCACATGGGGTAAGGTATTCATAAGCATAGTCAAACCGTTAGTATAATATAATATTATATTTTTTATATTATAGTTATTTAAAATAATGATGAGTCTAAGTTACTTAATTGAATAAATGAATTATTTTTATAATTATTATTAAACCGATAACCCCTTTTTGAAGACGGTTAAATAAAACATTGCCTGTGTGTATCTCTGTGCCAAATTTCATCCAACTCCGTTCAGTCATTCTGGCGTGATTTAGTAACAAACATACAAATATCCCAACTCTGGTATATGTACCGTATTTATACATTCATATGGGTGTAGTGAAAGGTGGTTATTTGAATATCATAAACAGAGACTACAAAAAATAAATATATTTTTTTTTTAATATGAAAAGTGGCAAACGTATCGTATCGTCGATCTTAAGTGATTACCGTCGCCCATGAACATCCACAGCACCAGAGGAGCTGTAGGTGTGTTGCCGACCTTTTAGATAGGAATAGGCTCGTTTCTTGAAGGTCCTAAATCGTAAACGTTCGGAAACACCGCTGGCGACAGTTGATTCCACAAGTTGACAGTAGACAAAAAAAAAGAGACTCCAATTTTATTCACATGTAACATACCATAATAGACATGCTGCTACTGATGATTTTGGGAACATTTAAACAATCTAATATGTGATAATATAAGTTCATATTATACCACTTTTGTGTCGTTGACAGTAAAAGTTGTCAAGGCCACCCGCTGCGTGCACTATCATTTTATTTACTTCTACCGTCGCTTAGGTCTTCTTGTAGTGCGGTCTTTTTAAGTTCTTCTAATTACATTACACTGCCCAATGTAATTTAATAACAATTTAGAAAAATGCTGCTATCAATTTGAAACGCAGTATGGGTGGTCGGGCCACCCTGCACTCTTTCTATCTAACTTCAAAAAGGATCAAAAATTAAACATTACTCGTGTATATACATAGGTGGAGATCCTCATTTTGACTGCAAACTTTCGACTGAATGAACCAATTTTGATGATTTTTTTTTATTTGATAGCTGGTGCATCCCGTGTAATCTCATTTCAATTTAGTTCAGTTCTGACAATGGCATCGATGAGAAAACCATATCTCTTAAATTTGATGTAATGTTTGATTCGATTTGATGTCGGTTTTTGTTTTTACTAGATATATTAGTAGTATTATAAGTTCTTGGGCATATTTGGACTTTCTTTTTCACATTTGTGCCTTTTGTACTTAAGGAGTTTTACATAACCTTAGAATGGTTCTTCTTATCTTCTCCTGTATCTTAGAATGAGATTCGCATCTTTGTCTCAATCAATAAGCATTTTTTCCATACATTTTTTAGGAGTTCCGTGGTATATCATCGAAACCCAAAACTTATGCCAACATAATTAATATGAGCATAATTAAAACCATACCCTTTCAAAGAAAAGAAAATCAAAACCAATTCAAAATGTCGGCGCAATTATATCTTTTTTGAAGTCGGTTAACAATGAAAATGTGACAAATAATTTTTTTAAAGTTAAGTTTACAACCTACATGTATAAATGTCCCACTGCTGGGCAACGGCATTCTATGTAAAGATAGTAAAATTCCTATTTTTCTTTCCAAAAAGAATTCTAGCAATTTTATGTCACAAATATTTACTAACATTCTTGTTAACTTTTTTTTTTGTTAACGGGGAGGAAATCTTGAAAAAGATACCCCGCCTTCTGGGGGGAAGGCGGCGGTTATGTGGGGTTTTCACCCACTAAAACCTCCCCGGTGGCCCTTTCCTCGGTGCATGACGAGGGGCTCCGGGATCTCCAGTGGAACGCACTGCAGCTACATTCTTGTTAACTATTCCAACTAAGCTTACGCTTATGCTAGGAGACAACATCAATACTGTTGTGGATGCGAACCAACGACGTCTCGATCAACATCTTAAGAGACTTTTACTAGATGGTTGTTTCAAGGGTCAGATACGAAAGGCTGTACTCCTGGACACGGCACGGGTCGTCAGGAGGTTTCTCTCCATGTCGCCCTAACCACCGGTTGCTTGGGCCCTGCTTCGTTGCCGGTGGCACATACAGGGTTTGGTTTTTATAATTTTTTTATACTTTTATATAAATATTGTAAAAACTTAACCTAAGGTTTAAAAATAAATAAAAAAATATCATCAGAAACCCAAAACTTATGCCAACATAATTAATATGAGCATAATTAAAACCATACCCTTTCAAAGAAAAGAAAATCAAAACCAATTCAAAATGTCGGCGCAATTATATCTTTTTTGAAGTCGGTTAACAATGAAAATGTGACAAATAATTTTTTTAAAGTTAAGTTTACAACCTACATGTATAAATGTCCCACTGCTGGGCAACGGCATTCTATGTAAAGATAGTAAAATTCCTATTTTTCTTTCCAAAAAGAATTCTAGCAATTTTATGTCACAAATATTTACTAACATTCTTGTTAACTTTTTTTTTTGTTAACGGGGAGGAAATCTTGAAAAAGATACCCCGCCTTCTGGGGGGAAGGCGGCGGTTATGTGGGGTTTTCACCCACTAAAACCTCCCCGGTGGCCCTTTCCTCGGTGCATGACGAGGGGCTCCGGGATCTCCAGTGGAACGCACTGCAGCTACATTCTTGTTAACTATTCCAACTAAGCTTACGCTTATGCTAGGAGACAACATCAATACTGTTGTGGATGCGAACCAACGACGTCTCGATCAACATCTTAAGAGACTTTTACTAGATGGTTGTTTCAAGGGTCAGATACGAAAGGCTGTACTCCTGGACACGGCACGGGTCGTCAGGAGGTTTCTCTCCATGTCGCCCTAACCACCGGTTGCTTGGGCCCTGCTTCGTTGCCGGTGGCACATACAGGGTTTGGTTTTTATAATTTTTTTATACTTTTATATAAATATTGTAAAAACTTAACCTAAGGTTTAAAAATAAATAAAAAAATATTTATCTCACCGACAGTAAAAACTAGAGTTTCGTTATTGGCGATCTCCGTTTAAAAGTGTAAGTTCGTGATGTCTGTCATTACGTTGTACGAGCTTCGCCCCAAATAGAAAAAGTTTGGGGCCCATTAGTAACTTAAGTCATAAACATTACAGGAAACTAAGTGTTAATAGCTCACACATTAGTACAACTCAATAATGGTCTTTTTGTGGCTGTTGTGAACCAAAAGTTTGCGACTACTGTTCTTGCCTTAGATATTGTTCATGTGTGTTGAATGGAATACAATTGTCTTAATAAAAACCGACTTCAAATCAAATCTAAGCTACAGCATCCATTGAAAAATAAAAGAATATTAAGGTACAAAAATTAAAAACGATTTTTTTTAATGACGAACTACACAGATTGGTTAAAGAAGCTGGCTTTGACTGCTTCACCGGATTGAGAGGTGGCATAACTCTCAGGTCGTTTAGTTTGAACCTCTATTGCTAGTTACTCGACACAAGGGTCCACCCGGTGAGGGGTAACCTCGGCTTGGACGGTTACTATGTTACGCGTAAGCATTCCGATCCGAGGGCGCCCGAGAGGGCCGATTTATAAACGTATTACCGTCGGTGAGGTACTAAATGTGACAATGAACGTTACGTTCTCCTTTCAACCCACTTCAAAAATGGAGGGTGTTCTCAATTCGTTTGTATGTTTTTTTTATTACTTTATTTATTACCCCGTTTCAACTGAGTGAACCGATTTTGATGATTCTTGTTTTATTTGAAAGCTTCCATGAGAAAACCATATAAGTTTTAAAATTGCATTATATAGGTATGCGACAAATGGGCGAATAGCTCAATATCACGGCAACCGATTTCGACGATGTTTTTATTACAAAGAATGTATTTCAAGAGTAGTTTGATTTTATTCCGAATAATTCTATTTCTTAATATTCCTACGATCATTCAGAAATACAAAGAGAGCGTCCACGTGTAAGTAATCGCTTTTAACTTTTGATTCTATTTGAAGTTTTTACCCGTAAATATACTTGTTGGTAGGGGAAAATCTTATGGTTAGTGGTGGCGAAAACTAGATTGACATCATTTGATGAAATCATTTATTCCTCACCATAATGCACAGCAGTGACTTAACATATATTATCAAATTAAATACACATACATATGAAACAACAGACATAATGACAGGTTGACACTTGAACTAGGACGAATCCTGTGTCTCAAGTAATCAACCTTCACCCCATTACATAATCAAAGGAGTGTACATAGTTACTTAAGAACACAATATCAAGGTATTTCGTCGTGGTATTAATTTAGAGAAATATATAAACATGGAGAAATATTTGTAGCCATTAGAAAGATTTGTAGTGTATCTGATCGTGTGTGTGTGATTGTGCGTGTGCTAGAATCAGGAGCAGTTAATAATATACTTATTATCAGTATTATCGTTTTATTTAACTTTGATACTTTCATATTCATTGTAACACACACATCAAATATACTTTAGTAAATAAATAACATATTAACAACATCACCATAAATATAGGTATATCACCTTACTCATAGTACATGTATATTATATAAGACAAGGTAAATAACAGGAGTACTTAACTTATATACTGAGGCGCTAAGGACGAATAACACTAACAACACTTAAGCGACGCCGCCGAAGAACAACTCTAAGAGGCTCTTTGAACTGTAACATTGCTCTTATACTATGTGGAGTCAACAACACGACTTCTCGCAATGCTTTACATATTTAAATCTCTTTGTTTGTAATACATTAATAACTAATTATTCGGATTTTAAACAATGTATACTATATGTGCCGAATAAAATGAAACTAAACAAAGAGTAACTGGCAACTGCATTTGACATACATATAATCTAAACATCGGAAACCAATCATTCGATAGTCAAAGGAGCAACTATACTACAATTATCTCACACGTGCGTGTGTATGAGCATGTAGATGGTACATGACACATGTGGTTGTGAGATTGTATGACATTATGTGTTTGTGGGCGCAAAGGTGCTTGTAAAATGTTGCCTAATTATTTAATTGTTAATAAATTTTCCGTTTCACTATCTTTTCATCAAACCATTTCCGAGTACTATTTTTAGATGCCTTCTATTTAGTTTAATAATTTTATTTAAATCGTTGAAATATCTGTACAAGAATGGTGACATGTTATTTGTTTTCACTTCTATCGGCAGTCCCTGAGACAGTCAAGATTTTTGTATTAAATATCATGTGTACTAGCATACTACGGGTACTATATATTACGGGTTGGCAGCACTGCAATAATGTCGAAAAGTCAAATAAAATATAGAACCAGCGTTAGTGAGAAGTTTAGTGTTAAACTCGCGGCTCGACCACAAATCATCCCACGCCACCGCTCTGCGTGATTTATTGTCCGTGAGAACGTGCTAAGTATTTTTAACCCTACAATGATGGGGTGGATTTCTGTGTTTGTTTTTATTATTTACGACGAAAGGAGATCGACGCTCCAAAGAGGTATACAACCTGTTTAAACTAATAATAGACCGGGTTATTGTATTGAAAACCTATTTAAAAGGAATTGGGTATGGTCGTTTCGCTTGTGGGCGGTTGAAACGATTTATT
Source organism: Meandrusa payeni (assembly GCA_029286785.1). Classification (NCBI taxonomy): domain Eukaryota; kingdom Metazoa; phylum Arthropoda; class Insecta; order Lepidoptera; family Papilionidae; genus Meandrusa; species Meandrusa payeni. The sequence continues at coordinate 9,542,932 of JAGSMX010000016.1, read as the reverse complement.
CGGCTGGGTTCTGCATTTTCTTTCTTAGAATTGTGAGCTTTTTGAAAATAATTTTTTTTTAATATGAAAAGTGGCAAACGAGCATACGCGACCTGATCTTAAGTGATCACCGTCGCCTATGATCATCATCAGCAGTACCAAAGGAGCTGCAGGTGCGTTGCTCACCTTTGAGATAGGAGTAGGCTCGTTTCTTGAAGTTGCCTAAATCGTAAACGTTCGGAAACACCGCTGGTGACAGTTGATTCAACAGGTTGACAGTGCATGGGAGAAAGTTACGCGAAAAACGTACAGTCGTTGAACGCCTATCTTTAAGATGGTAACAGTGGAATTTGGAATTCTGTCGAGATGTGCGGTAATGGAAATCGGTAGCTGGGATGATTCCGAACAATTCCTCAGAACACTCCCCATGGTAAATGCTATAGAGAAAGCAAAGAGAACCGACATCTCTTCGCAATCTTCTTAAAGCTATGTTACTACAAGCTGTCATTGCTGAAATAAATAATACTAAAACTTGAAACCAAAATGTACAGTTTTTCGATATGCATTTGTTTCCCCTATTTATCAACCGACTTTATTAACCGACGGTATCTCGGTATCCGGGTGGTTGCTCAGTACGATCTGGGCTGTCAAGAATAAGACTACGGTATCCCCTGCCTGTCGTAGAAGGCGACTAAAAGGGGCCTCGGGTTCACTGAGCGTCAAGGGTGGGGGCTTGAGTCGTCCACCAAGGTGGACCCGGAAAGAAGGCGACATTGGCTGGCCCGTGCAGAGGGGCTCCGGCGCGTTCCACGTTGAGATCCCGGAGCCCCTCGTCATGCACCGAGGAAAGGGGAGGTTTTAGAGAACCCCACCCCACATAACCGCCGCCTTCCCCCCAAAAGGCGGGGTATCTTTCTGAAGATTTCCTCTCCATAAACAACAACAACAAAAAAAAAAGGTTGTTCAGTACAATAGCAATCGAAGTCGGCGCCGACTCTATTGAAATCGTTGGTTGCAATTTTAAGTGCTGATTATCCGCTCTGTGGTGAAGGATGACATCATGAGGAAACCTACATATTTTAAAAAAAATTGTGAAACACGTGGGAAGTCTGCCAATACGCACTAGATGTGAGTGGCGAACTATATATACCCTTATACTCTCTTTACAGAGAAGGCCTATGGCAACATATGGGTTGTAATTTTAACTTTTTTATAGTCATTTTATTTTGATTATAAAAGAGAATCTTAGAAAATTTTCGCATGTACAATTGACACGAGTTCCACGTGGCTCGGGCGTTGATCGATATAACTCGTTAATTATGTATAAGGCATCCCACCTCTCTCGCGTGTATATTTTGTCGTTAAGTCACTTTCGATACAATGAACCGTCAGCGGCGTGCGATCGATTAAAATATCAAATTTCCACACACGTCGCGGGAGATTAGCCTCTGATTACGGAATTACCATAGATCTGTGTGTGCTTTTTGGATAAAGATAACGTATATTGTCGGGGGATCGTATTTATTGGAGGCTATTATATCGATTTCTTATTTGCATAGAATTCAAGATAAACAGACGTGAAACAACTGTAATTATATTATCATATCTGTTGCTAAGTGCAACGTAGACGATAGACCATAACTGATAAAAACAAATATGTTTATGAGTAAAACAAAACCGATTTCAAATAGAATAGGAATATTACAAAATGGAATTAATCAGAACCTAACCAAACTCTCATCGATCCTTTGAAGTAAATCCTTTCCAAAAAAAAAATATCATCGAAATCAGTTGGCGTGATATTTGAGTTATCCATCCATTTCTCGCACACATGCTGATTGCAAATTTCAGATATGGTTTTCTCTTGGATGCCATTGTCTGAACTAGACCAAACAAAAAAGATTCATCAAAATCGGTATTGCCAGTCGGAAGTTAAACATAAAAAAACATGCAGACGAATAGTGAAATTACTTTTTTAAAGTCGGTAGAAAATGAATTTAAAAGAAAATTCTCGCAAATGAGTATACCGAAGACAAGGCAAAGTGGAAAGCGACACATGGTAAGTAGACAGAATTCCAAATTCCGTGGAAACCTTTGTTTTTGGTAGGCGTTCCACGACTGTACGTTTTTCGTTTAACTTTCCACGTACTGCCAACTTGTAGAATCAACTATCACCAGTGAATCGATATGTACGAGTTGGTGACCCTCAAGAAACAGTGCACCTGCAGCTCCAGGACGACGACGGTGATGACTTAAGACCAGGTGAGCCGTAAGCTCGTTTGCCACTATCGTGTATAAAATAATACATAGGAATTTCATAGTCTGCGCCGTTATCGTGTAAATCGAGTCAGTTGCATGTGTACAGCGTTATTCAGCTTTACAATAAAATAAATCAAAAGATATTTTTGTAATGAAAGTGCTGCACCAAACGGATGTTGGTAGTAAACATTTCAGATTTATGGTAAGAAAACTTAATAAGTGTAACGACAATGTAACTTGAACTACTCTGGCAAGGACGTTAAAGGTACGCGACATGGGGTTTTGACACCATAAACTCTTTAATTATCCCATAAATACAGATTAATGGATTTCATAATTAATTGAATTCTACGGTCGAGAGGATTGTGATAAGCGAAACATACTATTTACGTTGTTTATCATTTCACGCGATTATAGTACTTATTGCTAGATGTAGTTGGGTTTTAAAATGCAAGTCAATTTTCTGTACGCAAAGGTGTGATAACTGGGGCGACCGTATGTCGGTTCTTTTTAATGAAATTTTGACATCGAGATCTGGAGCTAAGATTAACAAATTAGTGTGGGATTGTTTCGTCTATTGGGAATGAAGTTGTCTACTTTTGTACAGACACAAGTTATCTAATATTGAAGTTAAACTTGTTTACGCACGCTTTACTTGGAAAGTAAAGCGGTAAGTAAGTAATGGTGAATGGTTTACGAAAAGTGTGATTTGGTGAACGGAAGTTAGAGGAGAAAAGTTAGTAAAAATAGAATACGTTTCGTATATCTAAGACACAGTGCAGGCCTATTGTCAGTATCACACTATAGTAGCAAGAGAGAGCAGTGGGCTCGCACATTTTCTGTCTCTCTTGAACAATCGTGTCCATATATATAAAGAGCTAAAGTTTTATTTCAGTTATGTGATCTAAATGTTTTTTTTCTTTTTATTATGAATTATAAATGCCATGTCTAAGACTACCCAAAGTCGAGCAGACTTTGAGTAGTCTTGGACACCGCTGAAAATCAGCTAAAAATTACTGAACCTGACTTTAAGACATACTGACACGTTGACCAATGTTGGCATCATATCCAATATCCTGTTTATACTTTCTTTCTGTAATAGTTTATTTTTAATATGTTTCATATTTTGTTTGTAATGTATTCGAATCATGGCAATAAAGAATATGTCTATATCTATGTCTAAAGCACACGTTTTTTATTCTCAAAGGGTAACAACTCATCGTCTATGTATATTTTATAAATTATTGTTGTTATAAATTTTTAATAGTTGCTTTTACACTACCATTATGGTGTTTTTTTATCAATTTATATTTTGTAATCCTAAACAAATATTTGACAACCCTATGGGACTCGGCGTTTGTAAACATGTCTTTATTACTTGGTGTAGTGTCTGCAAATGTTGTGAATAATTTTCATTGAGGGACAGGTGTAAGGATGCCGCGCAAACTTCACTCCTGTGAGAATTAAACACGCGTCCTTTCTAGAATTTATATTCATGGTCTCTTGTAAATGTATCCTTTTGTGTTTACAGATGGGAAATAATTATACTGTTTAATAATGAGACACAACATAAATTTATAAGCGATGCAAGTAAAAAAATGTGACTTTTGACAAATTTTTTGCTTTTCTTGGATAATCGAAATCTCTTGAAGGAAGATCGAGACACCTCAATGATGAATCGATATCGAGACAAGACTCGTATAGGCTATGAGAAAAAGGAAACATTTAAGAAACACGATCGTCTTACTACTTGCATTGACGACGGAACACATATTTCTGCTTTTTATACAAAATAGGCTTACGTTTAGCGTTTATTTCGCTTGATGGAAGGCGAAGATGAAGCTTAGGATGGAACACTGGACGTGATAAGGTGTTCGGCCGGTCTTTGACCATAAATCCCACAGTGTACCGTCTACCCGTACAATCATATAATTTTACTTACAATAAGCATTATTTGAACCGCGTGCACAATTCCAAACACTTCGCGTTCAGTCCTTGGTGCGTGTACTAGCTATCATAAGTAATCATTATATACTAATAAATTTACTGTGGAGTCCCTTGTGCGATGACTGACACGTAAAACAATGGTGAGAAAAAAAACTCCCAATTTCCTCTTCTTCTATTAGTTGCGTGTACTTAGTTTCAAGACAGTTTGGAAGCAAGTGAGGTGACAAACATTTACCATTTTAAGCTATCATGTCTATCATTTAGAGTTGCCCTGTACATACAACAGATGCTATAATTTCTTCTGTAATCGCCAATTATTTTAAAATCGGCTTGTCTGTTCCCAGATTTTCTGATAATTAGATACCATTTGGTGGTTCGGCACTCTTGTGCGACCGCCCAAGCCGAAGTCCCCTCTCGGAGGCCTTAGCGCTCAGTTACTCCTGAAGGCGGTTCAGGCTGAGCGATCTAAGAGTGCCACCTCTAAAAAATTCGGTGACATTGTAGAGACCGTTTGATTGTAGTTCATTCTGAAAACAAATCAGCCCTCTCTAGCAATCTCAGCTTTTATGTAACTTTCTTTCACGCATTTCCAACCTGTGGTATCGGATGTCAACAGCGATGTTTCTAAACCGATACGAGTAGCAATTCACGATGGTTCGTACCTACCCCTTACTCAATTTCCACCAACGCACCGGCATCTCCTCTGCTGTTAAAATCAGATGACCTGTAAGCTCGCCCGCTTCGCTGGGCTAGATTTTGCTTTATTTTATTTAAACAATAAACTTACATGTATTACAACAATATGTTAAATTATTCATTTCTCTCCGTATTCATTCTCTTCTATTCTCTTTTTGAGCGGGCGAAAATCATTACTTACACCCATGTACATATCAGCAGCATCAATAAACGGATACATTCGCGGCGCTATAACTTACCTTGAATACTTCAGAATCCTTAATTATTATCTTTAATATACTCGTACTTCAGTATACTTTATTATACATTATACTTTGTATTGACACAACGCATGTGTCAATACTAATTTGGGTTATAAACCATAGAATTTCATCATAGTAAATAAAAGCTGTATTTGACAGTTCAAAAAGAGGAGTGCTTCGATCGTTACCAAACTTTACAGGATTACTCGCCAGGTCAATCTGGAGATTTCCTCAAAGTGTCATTGAAATCGGTTCAGCCGTTTCAGAGCCTATATGAAACATACCCACACACTTTCTCTTTTATATATATTGATATAGTGATGCAAGTTTAGACGTGCACTAGATATCGGCCCAGAGACTTCATATCGCTTGATCTGAATCGACCAAAAGGTGTCATCCGGTATAGAAATTCACTTCACAAGTGCTGAATGGCTCTTCGTTAGTCCAAACGATGTGGTAATTGAACGGAAGTGTTGTGAATTACACGAAACGAAACGTGAACTGGACGGGTTTTGGTTAATATACTCATTGACGATATTATATTACAAGTGGGAATGGCAACTATAATTTTTGCATGTATCAGTATTGCTCTCTTGCAGGTATCAAGTATATTTATGAGTGAATATTACAACCTCCTTTTATGAAGTAGGTTGAAAGAGGAACAGGGCTTCGAGTCTATTTGCCAGTGATATTTCACTACGGAACCGATCTATTGTAGTCATATAAATTGTCATTGCATTATCGGGGGTCTTAAACAGCATATCGCTATCTCGGTGCGGAACGCGCAAGATGTGTGACAGAGAAAATCACCTCTCGCTCACTCTCATTGTAAATAACTATTAATCAGTGTCCCTTCCGGATTGGTCGACAAACTTAGTTTCTAATTAGTGCCAGTAAGGACGTAGCACATAAGTTGTGTATATAGTTAAGAAATTAGAAAATATAAAACATTACAAATCTGGACTCCGAGTGTTATTCTTCCCGCGAATATCGACAATAGTGAAGGCTTCCCACATCATCATTACCAACTACACTCGTGAGCAAAAATAAAGGGCCGGTTATGAAAGTTTGAATATCTCGGAAGATAAAGACGCTAGCTAACTGAAATAAATTGTGCATGATAGACAATCTAGTGGTCGTGAGAAAATTCATGTCCAAATCAAATATTCGCATTCTTTCACAAATAAATCAGGGAAGAAACAACTTCAGAACGCTTTAATGGCGCGAGACGGGATGCCCTTAGTTAAACACTAAGATCATTAATTTAAAAGTAAAAACATTTTAACAGTCGAGTCGGCTTCGGGTACCATCTCCAAGGTGTTCTTATGATTGATGATACTTAGCCAGTGTACACTAGGGTGCAAAATAACTGGAAGCTACTATCTATATAAATTTCTGTGAGATATAAGATCGCTAGGTAGATGTAGCTTTATTGCCAGTCCTGTAGTTCTGAGCTCGTAGAATAAGACTGCGGTATCCCCTGCCTGTCGTAGAAGGCGACTAAAAGGGGCCTCGAGTTCACTGGGCAACAAGGGTAGGGGTCTTTTTCGTCCGCCAAGGTGGACCCGGGAAGAAGGCGGCATTGGCTGGCCCGTCATCGGCATCGCCCTGGCACAGGGGGGGAGGGAGTAAGCCCGGGGACGTGCTCTCCTTGAGCACAGCGCAGAGGGGTTCCGGTGCGTTCCACGTTGAGATCCCCTTTCCTAGGTGCACGACGAGGGGGAGCCCCTCGTCATGCACCGAGGAAAGGGCCACCGGGGAGGTTTTAGTGGGTAAGAACCCCACATAACCGCCACCTTCCTTAACTCTATTTCGTAATATTCTTCTCTATTTGAATTCGATATTTGTTTTTATTCGTAAATATACTTCTTTATAAGCCAGTCAATAAATAAACATGCTCAAAGTTCAATAGTCATATGAAATAAATGTCGAATATGCACGTTTGAGATGTTTGGGACCCATGTCCTCCGGTAACCGGCATCCCACAAGGAATACGGCTCCTTTAAATATAGCCCCCGAGCCGAGATAGTGGCATGATGTGCGAAGATGTTTGAATAATTTTAAAGGAAGGGTAAACGTGCGTGCGTAGTAACACCGCTGGGACAAGATTTTGCCCTGCCTTATCCCCAGTTCTGCGAACTTCAGCATTTATTGTGCACCGTCAAATTCCTTACCACTGGAACTTCAATACGCTTGCGTCGGTAACTTTATGGTTTATTACAGTAGAATATAGGATAATGCATTACATAAACTTTGTAATAGAGAGGTAAGGTAGACTGGTGTGAAAATTGGGTTTTGGTAACTCTCGTTTTAATCGAAGTACCTTACTCAGGTAGAAGTTAAGGAAACTAGCAAACGAGCTTGCGGTGCACTTGATCTTATATGATCACGGCCTATAAACATCAGCAACATCAGAGGAAATGCAGGTTCTTCACCAGCCTTTAAGGAATGAATAGCTCATATAGGTAAAGATCCTCAAATCATATGGGTTCTGAAACACCGCTGATGATAACTAATTCCACTCAATATTGTGTGGGAGATAGGCGTAAAGTAGCCGTATATAAATAGAATAAGAATAGCCGCGCGCCCGGCGGTGAAGGGAAACATCGTGAGGACACCTACATATCGTAGAAATTTTTTCTAAGGCATGTGAAGTCTGTCAATCCGCAATAGGGCCGCGTGGCGGACTATGCCCTAATATTCTCTTTGCAGAGAAAGCCTGTGCCCAGCAGTGCGACATATATAAAGGCAGTACACGATAATATACACAACTACGCACACACTCATGAACACTAAACACCCCACACACGCGCCTGTATATATATAATTGGCCAAACACACACATATATATATATATAAATTTATTAATTAAATTATAAAAAATACTAATACTTTGTGCAATAATGCTAACTCCACAGCGCAACTCTGGCTCCCAAGATAGAAGCGTTTGCTTAGTTACCAACAATATGTGCTGCAATGGTTACATGTATGTTCGTTTGGTTTGTGTAATGTTTATAAGTGTAACCAAATCTGTGTTAATAAATAAATATTCTATTCTATTCTATATTCTATTCTAGTTACTTTAACCAAAAGTGGCTGTATGTGGAAAGCGGATGATTGTAAATCACGCAATGGAAAAGTGAAGAGAATTTCTAGCAGTGCATGCATACGGTTTTCTCAGCATGGGGCAAAATTGCCGCTTATTAATCGTCATTTACGTATGTTAAATACATTCGAATCAATAAGGCGTAGTTGAAAAAATCTTCTAGATGACCAAGGCAATCAGTAGTGAAAATATCATAGACCAAGGACCTAGAAACTCCCTAGCGGTAATAACAATTTCTTCTCAGACGAACTCGTGGTATACGGCAGAAAAATCTGCGAAATCAACCTAATAGCGGATTCATGAAAACCTAGTGTCTGAATGGAAACGTCGTGAGAAATCTTGAATAAAAGCATTTCACCGCTCGAATAGCCACTGACCCAGAAGGTGTTGGACAAAATACCTCGTTTATTTTAAAATTCACCATCTATTTTTTAGATAGTATAGCTGATGAATTCTTATCTGTTTCGTTTTTAGCTCATACGAAAGAATGTTTGTTTATTGAGATAATGGTAAGTTAATAACAACACAATACTTGTTCAGCCCTGTAGTTCTGGGCTCTCAAGAATAAGACTACGGGTACAGGCAGGGGATCTGCCTGTCGTAGAAGGCGACTAAATGGGGTCTCGGGTTTACTGGGCGACAAGGGTGGGGGCCTTTGTTGTCCGCCAAGGTGGACCCGGGAAGAAGGCGACATCGCCTTGCACTGCGAGGGCACGGGGGGGGGGAGGGAGTAACCTCTCCCACGGGAAGTGCTCTCCTTGAGCACAGTGCACAGCGGCTCCGGTGCGTTCCCGCATGTTGGATATCCCGAAGCCCCTCACCATGCACCGAGGAAGGGCCATCGGGGAGTGGGTAAAAATCCCACATAACCGCCCGGAAGGCGGGGTATCTTTTTGAAGATATCCTCCCTTTAAAATGGAAACACAATCATCAAAATCGGTTCACCCAGCCCAACGTTATGAGGTAACAAACATACAAACGAATACAGGCCCTCCTCCTTTTTTTAAAGTCGGTTGAAAAAGTGTGTCCGTTTGTAATTTTTAATATGTATACGTCTGTGCGTTTAATGTTTAAACCGTTGCTAATATTAAAGTCAGACTTTGTTTTAACCCTAACTTGTTTTCAACATCTAAATCTCTTGCACGAAACCTAAGGTTTAAATCAGAACGACACAAATAGGCTCTGAATTCGGCCCTGTGCTCTGTATACACTCGTTGCCGGTGTAAAAAAGCCTTTTGTTTGCATTCCATGGCAACGTGCTAAAACCCCGTAATACCGTGTCATTTTCATCCCACATAGGCGCAGGGCAATTTCACTCAAATTCTCTCCTGAGCTTTCGACATAATGTAGACGTGCAAGTAACTAGAGGCGGCGGGTGAGATCGCGGATTAATATTTTCACGTACTCGTAATACTCATTATTACTAGCTAAAGTGATGGAAATTGCATAAATTAAACTAATATTATAAAGTACTATTACTGAGCTACCACGGCTCAGTGTCCGGTCGGTTGGCTCAAGTTGCATAGTACGCAACCCTTCTTTGATCCCCGGTGCCGGCACCAATAAATTTGTTGTTGCCATTTTATGTGCTGATTTATTACGCGCTGGGCGGTGAAGGAAAACATCGTGAGGAAACCTACATGTCTTAGAAACTTTTCTAAGGCATGTGAAGTCTGCCCCTATGGTCGCGTGGCGGACTATTCTCTTATACTCTCTTTTCAGAGAAGGCCTACGCCCAACAGTGAGACATATATATTATATATAATGTAAAGGATTTAACTTTAACTCATAGCTCTCTTTTTAACCAACTTCAAAAAAGGAGGACGTTCTCAATTCGTCTATATATTTTTTTTATGTTTGTTACTTTGTAACTTTGGACAGGGTGAACGGATTTTGGTGATTATGTTTTCAGTTGAAATCTGGTGTTTCCTATTTGGTCTCATAATCATTTTAATTTGGTCCAATTCTGATAATGGCTTCCATGAGAAAACCGTATACATAAGTCTAAAAAGTTGCATCAAGTATGTGCTCCACAAATAGACGAATAAGTCAACATCTCGCCAATCGAATTCGATTATTCGTTTTTTATTGGAAATGATGTACTTTAAGAGTAGTTTGATGAGAGTTTGGTTAGGTTCTGATTCATTATATTTAGTAATATTCCTACGTTAATTCGGAAATACAAAGAGGGCGTCCGGGCGTAATAGCGTTTAACATTTGATTCGATTGGAAGTTGGTTTTTGTTTTTGCTCGTAAATATACTTGTAAGATAGACGCTAAATGAGATCATGTAACACTACAAATCGTCTTAAATGAAAGTCCAATAGTTACCATCGATCTATATAGATGGATATAGATATAGGACGTTAAGACACTCGTCGGGTCTCCACCCTTTTATAGTCGATATTCCGCGGGTCCGAACGAAGCTATTTGAGTCATCGTTCATCGTGCGTACAGCAAAGGAGTGGAATAAGTTGCCAGCCTCAGTCTTTCCGTCCAAGTACGACGTGGGAGCCTTCAAGAGTAGAGTGAATCGGCACTTACTAAACTAGCGCGTACCATCTTTCGACTATATCACCACTTAACACCAGGTAGAATCATGGTCAAGCGCTAGTTTACACGCATAAAAAAAATAAACTATATGTAGTTGAATAGTTGGTTTTTCCCTTTCACGCTCGCACCCGTTTTTTTGTCTCTACATAACCTTAGGATACTGGCAGACTGTCTTTTGGAATTAACTAATTTTTGCAAATAGAGAATAAACAAATAAATAAAGTAAATAATCTCTCAAGTTCAATTATATACTCGTGACCAAAAATAAAGGTTTGGAATGAAGGGTTAAGAAAGTTTGAATATCTCGGAGGGTAAAGAAGCTAGCTGACTGAACATTGTGCATGATAGACAATTAAATATCTTTAAATGAAAGTCCAATAGCTACCATCGATCTATGAAGATCTATATACATCCCCATTCTACCTTCGGACGTTTAGACACTCGGCGGGTCTCCACCCTTTTATAGTCGATGTTCCGCGCGTCCGAACGAAGCGATTTGAGTCATTGTTCATCGTGCGTACAGCAAAGGAGTGGAATAAGTTGCCGGCCTGATCTTTCTGTCCAAGTACGACGTGGGAGCCTTCAAGAGTAGAGTGAATAGGCGCTTACTAAACTAGCGCGTACCATCTTTCGACTATATCACCACTTAACACCAGGTGGGATAATGGTCAAGCGCTAGTTTACACACATAAAAAAAATAAACTATATGTAGTTGAATAGTTGGTTTTTCCCTTTCACGCTCGCACCCGTTTTTTTGTCTCTACATAACCTTAGGATACTGGCAGACTGTCTTTTGGAATTAACTAATTTGTGCAAATAGAGAATAAACAAATAAATAAAGTAAATAATCTCTCAAGTTCAATTATATACTCGTGACCAAAAATAAAGGCTTGGAATAAAGAGTCGGTTAAGAAAGTTTGAATATCTCGGACGGTAAAGAAGCTACCTAACTGAACATTGTGCATGATAGACAATTAAATATCTTTAAAATAAAATATAATATTTTAATTAATTTATTCTTATTTCATTATTTTTTTTATTTTTTTTTTATAATTTCTAAGCAAGTGCTTGACTACGATCCCACCTGATGTTAAGTGGAAATGCAGTCCTGGATGGTAAGGCGCACTAGCTTAGTAAATGCCTATTCACTCTACTCTTGAAAATACCCACGTTGTAATCGGAAGGAAAGACAGACGCGGGCAAACTATTCCAGTCCTTTGCTGTACGAAGAATGAAAGACGAAGCAAATCGCTTCGTTCGGGTTTGAGGGATGTTCACAACAAAAGGATGAAATCCCGCAGTGCGTCTAGAAGTCCGATGGTGGAAAGGGAATGGGGGAATTAGATCATGTAGTTCCTGAGCACACTCTCCAAAATGCAATCTGTAGAAAACCGAAAGGCTAGCTACCTTACTCCTGTGCTCAAGACTGAGCAGATTGGTTTCAGCTGCGTCACCATTAAAAAACATAATCTTAAACGAAAGAGGGTATCTTACGCAAACTTAGATAATACAGTATTTTTATTTAATTTTGCCAGCTGCATGGAGGCAACACTAAATACTAACATTTTTAAAATCTTAACTTTATTTATGCTCACGGCTACATTTGTGCTTGGAACGCTTTCTTATATACGTCAAGTTTGATTGTACGAGACACGTAAGTCACGGGTTTTGGCAAATCCCTTATCTGTCAAAATCCGACTACAACGCCAACTGCGGTCTGATAAAGTGGCCCAGTTCGCGGCGTGATACGGTGCACGGGTGAATTTGATTTAGTTGTTCTACTTGTTAAATGTACGACTCGTATGATGCATTGGAGTGTATATTCCTGTGTATTATGTTATTTACATACTCAATCTACATCTCACATAAAATATGATGTTGGTTTTATTTAAAAAAAAACTATTTAGGTAACACTAAGTATTGCCGTGAGCAAAAATAAAGGATGAAAGTTTGCCGGTTTTGACTTAGTGGAATATTAAAATTTAAAATTAAATAAAATTTAATTTAATGTTTTTTAATGAAATATAATTAAATTAATAAAAATATTTTATTTTATTTTAAGGGTATGTAATTGTCTATTATGCAGAATTTATTTCAGTTAGCTAGCGTCTTTATCTTCCGAGATATTCAAACTTTCTTGAACGACCGACCGGAGTTTTTTTATATGAAACACGTAAGTTTTATGACTAAGTAATTGACCCGCAAGCTATGACACAATTTATATTTTATGAGGAATCTACATAGATTTGTTAAAAAGCTGACTTGAACTCTTTTACCAGAATAACTCTTCTCGACAGGGTTTCAGATTGGGGAAGACTAAATCTAGTCCAATTTAACCCCACAAAGACACAAGTATGCGTGTTTACCGCTAAAAACTCCTTTATCGTCTCCCCTCAGTTCGAGGGCACACCCTTGGTCGCATCCTCCAGCATCCTTGGCGTCGATATATCGAGTGTCGTTCAGTTTCGTGGTCACTTGGAAGGCAAAGCCAAATTGGCCTTCAAAAACTTGGCATACTCAGTAGAGCAAGACAGTATTTCACGCCTGCCCACCGTCTGCAACTTTACAAGGCACAAGTACGGCCTCATATGGAATACTGTTCGCATCTCTGGGCCGGGGCTCCCCAATACCAACTTCTTCCGTTTGACCGTGTAAAACGTAGAGCTGCTCGAATATACGACGATCAGGGTCTTTCCGATCGACTCGACCCTCTGAGTCTGCGAAGAGATGTTGGTTCTCTTTGCATCCTGTATCGCATTTACCATGGGGAGTGTTCTGAGGAATTGTTCGGAATCATACCAGCTACCGATTTCCATTACCGCACATCTCGGCAGAATTCCAAATTCCACCGCCACCATCTTGATGGTTGGCGTTCAACGACTGTACGTTTTTCGCGTAACTTTCTCCCACGCACTGTCAACTTGTGGAATCAACTGTCGCCAGCGGTGTTTCCGAACGTTTACGATTTAGGGACCTTCAAGAAACGAGCCTATTCCTATCTCAAAGATCGGCAACGCACCTACAGCTCCTCTGGTGCTGTGGATGTTCATGGGCGACGGTGATCACTTAAGATCAGGTGAGCCGTATGCTCGTTTGCCACTTTTCATATAAAAAAGAGCATAGCTCTTAGGTCGCTTACCCTGAATCTCGGTTAAGTCAATTAAAGTAGCGGCCTCGTATAGGCCTATACTTCTATGGAGGGAAAGAAGAAATAAAGGCAAAGAAATAGGATGTTCAACCTAACAATAAAGTTCTTACGTCCTTTTAACTGTAGCTGAGTAGGCAGAGACAACTTTTGCTGTTTGCTTTTCACCAAGCATTGTTGATCCTATATATGACAGACGGTAATTCGTTCGCTATACAACGGTTACAAATTTTTAGCAAGTGATTTTTTGAAAGTTACCATGATGATAGGTGACCAAGATCTACATTTAGACGGTCTTAAGCACAGGCGCAAGGTGGCCAGCCTTCCGGTGTTTTGCAGATTACATTTTGGAGAGTGTGCACAGGAATTACACGATTTAATTCCCCATCCCCATTCTACTTCGTTTAGACATTCGGCTATACGAGTGAGTCTCCACCCTTTCAAAGTCGATGTTCCCCGCGTCCGAACGAAGCGATTTGAGTCATCGTTCATCGTGCGTACAGGAGGGAAAGGAGTGGAATAAGTTGCCGGCGTCAGTCTTTCCGTCAATTACGACGTGAGAGCCTTCAAGAGTAGAGTGAATAGGCACTTACTAAACTAGCGCGTACTATCTTTCGACTATATCGCCACTTAACACCAGGTGGGATCATGGTCAAGCGCTAGTTTACACGCATAAAAAAAAAATTTTTTGAACTTAATAAATAGTAAGGGCAGGCTCGGATTGAAACTGCCAGTCATTTTGTAAGTCGAATTGCTTAGTCACTAGTTAGATAATAATTAATAATATGAAAATAGTTTCGGCAGTAAATTACTGCACGCTGAATATAATGATGATAATAATGAAGGAGAAAGGATACAAAAAAACTAGAAATCGCTTACATTTTTAAATCCACATAAGTAACAAAGGAATCGAAATTCTGCTTCTACGAGTATTTCAATCGTAGCCAATCGAATTTGGGACGTAAAATAAATCAACTCTGCATTCTAACTTTGTTTCGGAAACCCAAATAGAATTACACATTCGTCGTTTTAACTTAATCCCATTTAGGAGGTCTGACACACTTGTATGCATCGAATGCAGCTCTCTTTGTTATTTGTTTAAATAACGAGCATATAGTTAGATAGATATAACTTTATTGTACATCAAAATCAAACAAGAAGCTTCACATAACTAATGTACATTTTACAATTCGTTGTACAACGAGCGAACTTATCGCTAAGAGCGTTCTCTTCCAGGCAACTTATGTATGGACAGGAAATATATGAACAAAAGTGGACGATGGCGTTCAAATACAAATATTATAACAAATCTATACATTTAAAAATAAATTGAAATGCTTCTTAACTGAGTCTCAACGTGACCACGCCAACATCAACTACGACAAATCGTTTGCTAATTTAATGTATACATTTATGTATAATTTATAAGAAAGTTTATGTAATGTGGTGTACATTAATACATAAAATATACATATCTATGATTCCGACGAAATCGATTTATAAATATTAAAATATCTTAAAAGCAGGTAAGGACTAAGTAGGTCGAATGGAATTAGGAAGGCCATTCCATAGTCTAGTGGCCTGCAATGTCTTCCCATAGAAGTTTGAGGAATGAGTTGGAGTTTTAAGTATAAGTGTTTCAGAGGAACGTAAGAGTAGAGGATAGGAAAGGTGGATTCATTCAAAACGGTCATTAAGGATTCAATTTGGCTCGATCCATTGTGTACGATATATTCTATTACAATTGTCTCAGACACAATATTTCACAGGACTAAGGACCCGAATGACGGAGCTTAGCTCGGTATTTTTTCTAAATCATGTTCTATGGTAATTATATTAAGGTACAATTTACATAATGATGAAATATGAATATTATTTTTCGATCTTAACGACATAATAATAAAAAATGCTGCCGTAAATCTTGTAAACGTCAAAAAGTTAAATTACCTCCAGATTTTATGGTTCGTCTAACTGTAGATTCGACTCGCTTTTCGATCCTGTTAGAGATTCCTGACTTTAACCAAGTGATAACAATAGGTGGTATTGTGAATATATTTAGCAAGTCATTCAACGAGTTACGGAAAGAAAGCCACCATCAACAAATTAAAGTGGCAATGGACGGCTGGCAGGAGTTGGATGAGAGTGGTCGAGAGTCGTGCTCAGTGGAATGCTTTTGGAAAGGTCTTTGCCCAGCAGTGGACTGTTGCAAGCTGATGCTGATGAGAAAATGACCATGAGAGACAGGGTCGCAGCGGTTGCAGAGAAACTTATAACAATGCAACGGGGCGTCTTCGACGCGTGAACCAAAGCATTCTCCAACACTACCTTCAAAAATGAGGCATTATAAAAAAATATGTAGTAACTATAAAGGTAGCAGGTAGCTTTTATTTAAAAAAAACCAATGTAACCAATTCAAGAACATTACAAAAGAGTACGGACACAAGTCTGTGGTTGCGCTTTATTGAAAGAAAAAAAAAGCTGATGATGCTAATATACTTGTTAGTTATAAAAACCGGTTTCAATGCTAGCAACGGTTTCTTTCATGATGCTTGTGTGGACGCCTAGTCATCAAATTATCATCAATTGTTTATTTAATTTACTTCACCGAGAAAACTCTCCCGCACCACCAAGATTTGGAAAATTCTACACAATAGCAGAAATTACTCAAAATCTTTCGTTTCCTTCCTGTTTCTATAAACGGACAAAAGCGATTTGCATGAAAAAAAAATCTATTGTTCTCCGAACAATATGTCAAAAAAAATTCGCAGCTTTCACGTAAATTAGAAGGGGTTCATGGTGTGGCAATTTTATTTTATTCAGCCGGCCATTCGCTTGTTTTGTTTATGGCTAAAAATTTTCTGTCCCAACAGATCAAGCAATTTTCGCATTTGTTTTATGTCAATGTTCCAAATCGAATTTTATTAATTTCTTAGTGTACAGTTACAAAAAAAAGCTTTGGACTCAGTGGAAAGACGAGGTTTAACGCAGCTGAAACCAATCGGCTCAGTCTTGAGCACAGCCATAGGGTGGCTAACCTTTTGGTGTTTTACAAAATGCAATTTGAAGAGTGTGCTCTGGAACTACATGATCTAATTCCCCCATCCCCGTTCTACCATCGGACTTCTAGACGTACTACAGGATTTCATCCTTTTATTGTGAACATCCCTCAAACCCGGACGAAGCGCTTTGCTTTGTCTTTCATTATTCGTACAGCAAAGGACTGGAATTTTGCCCGCGATTGTATTTCCCTCCGATTACAATGTGGGTGTTTTTAAGAGTAAATGAATAGGAATTTACTAAGCTAGTGCGCCTTACCGTCCAGGACATTTCTAGCTATTTATTGAGGTCAGGCACATGACATATACACATATACGAACATAAAAAGTTTGAAAAATCTAGAAATATTTATTGGTATATCTTTGAATCATTTCACATTGGATTTTTGTAGGTATAAAGTAAAAACTAGCTATATTATCATAAAAATATATATTATTTTCTTAAGGATGGCGACTTATTGCATAAACTAAGCTTCGGAGTTTACTACACACAAAACATTGTTACAGTGAACCGCGCAAAACAACATCACACTTCAAAACTTAACGGTCTATTACGATGTGAACAAGCTTCCGTAAAGGTGCTACTACACTGGAGCTATCAAAAATTTCAATTAATAGTTTATCTATTAAATTACTTTACCTACTTAATGGCTTTTATTTACATAGAAGCGATGATGTAAACCCTAGCTAAGATTGTATATGTGTAAAAGAGCAATTGGTACTCTAGTGTAGTAGTAAAGTGGCTATCCTTTCGGTTTTCAACAGATTTTGTCCACCATCGGACTTCAAGTTGAAGTGCTGAATTTCTTTTGTTGTGAACATAGGTCGCTGGTTCATATCCGGCTCGAAGGACCAAATGTGCTCCAAGTTGTTTATATTTTAAATGTTATATTAAAGATAACATATGTTAGAATGTTAAATGATCGTTAAAATTGTGAAAATGCTTGAATGCAGGATGCATTGTTCATGTCGTGACGGTTCCGTATAATGCACTGACGTCACTTACGTTATTCACCAAACAACCCAAACGAAGCGCTTTGCTTCGGCTTTCATTATTCGTAAAGCAAAGGATTGTAATAGTTTCCCTCCGATTACAATGTGGGTATTTAAGAGTAGAGTGAATAGTCATTTATTAAGCTAGTGCGCCTTACCATACAGGATTGCATTTCCACTTACCAGGTGTGATCGTAGTCAAACACTTGCTTAGAAAGTATTAAAAAAATAGTAAGTATTTTATCAAAAAATAAGTTTACATATTAACATGTCAGTGTTTACATATGTACTGGTACATTGATATCAATTGTACATTTTGATTTTAAGTGCTGTTTTACCAAGAGCTACGCGGTGCAGGAAAATATTGTAAGGAAATCCAGATATCTGAGAATTATTTTCTACAATATGTGAAGTACATACGTCAATTCGCACTAGGCCTGTGTAAACTACGCTTTTGACTTTCTTCAAAGATCAATTGCCTGTGCCCATTGAAACGTACGGAGACTTAATTTCATTGGTATTAACAGACATCGCTTGTCTATCTATGAGACGCACGTAGTATGTATATATGCATACTAAAAGGTGTACCCATTATTATAGAATAGAATAGATGGAATATTTAATACAAGAAAAACATAAACAAAAGTATACCGATAGGCTAGCCATCTATCACTTTGTGTCGAGTTACCAGCGATAGAGCTTCAGGCTAAGTGTCCTAAGAGTTATGGCACCTCTCAATTCGGTGAAGCAGTCAAGGCCAGCTTCTCTGGCTAATCTGTGTAGTTGGTCAAAAAAAAACTATCGAAAGGTAGCCAGCGAAAGCTGTTTCTGTCTACACCACTAAAAAAAAGATAAGAAGGACGTGTGTATTTATATATAAATCATTTAATAGTTTTTTTCAATTGAAACGAAATATTATTTATTTTTCATAAAATCTTCGCGTAAGGTATATATTATTATAATACTGTACTGTAGTTTTACAATTTCTTGATATTAAATCCTTGATTGAGGTCGTCATTGATTTACGGGTTTTTCTGTGTATGTGTGTGCATGACATGTGTGTGCCTTTATTTGAAATTAAAACTATTCAAACGAGAATGACAGTTCATAATTTGTACACTGGTGTGACAGCACCTTTATCAAGCTTGAAGCGCAATAAATTTCACGGCATAGTTTTTTCTTAAGGCGTTTTTATCTCGCGCATTACATGCTGAGTGTGCATGACTGAACCATTTATATACTCCGCGTTTGGGTTTTGTTTGGACAAGATTTTTTATTTAATTTATTTCTTTGAAATTCTCATTAATGGATTTGCATTGTACATAAAGTTCCACAACTGTTCGTTTGTCTAGTAACTTTCGTCCACGAACTTCTAGAGTGAATAGGCACTTACTAAACTAGCGCGTACCATCTTTCGACTATGTCACCACTTAACACCAGGTGGGATCATGGTCAAGCTCTAGTTTACAGGCATAAAAAAAAAAACTTGGTAGGGTGGAGTCAGTTAATAACTCCTCAATAACCTTTTTTTTTTTTTGTTTACGGGGAGGAAATCTTCAGAAAGATACCCCGCCTTCTGGGGGGAAGGCGGCGGTTATGTGGGATTCTTACCCACTAAAACCACCCCGGTGGCCCTTTCCCCGGTGCATGACGAGGGGCTCCGGGATCTCCCCCCTCCCCCTGTGCCCTCGCAGCGCAAGTCGACACGGGCCAGCCGATGTCGCCTTCTTCCCGGGTCCACTTTGGTGGACGACTCAGGCCCCCACCCTTGTCGCCCAGTGAACCCGAGGCCCCTTTTAGTCGCCTTGTACGACAGGCAGGGGATACCGTAGTCTTATTCTTGAGAGCCCAGAACTACAGGGCTGAACTCCTCAATAACCTAATGGTATGCGAAACGTAGAAGCCGTGCTGTTGTGCTGTGCCGCTCCTCAGGTGATGTGTATATTAATGAGACGGGGGTTTGGATCAGGAGAACTTTCCTCTTTTCAACCGACTTCAAGAAAGGAGGAGGTTATCAATTCGTCTGTATATTTTTTTAATGTTTGTTACCTCATAACTTTGGACTGGGTGAACCGATTTTAATAATTATTTTTTTATTTGAAAACTGGTGCTTCCTGTTCCATTTCAATTGTAACAATGGCATACATAAGTATAAGCCAGACAGAGCCATATAAGTCTTAAATTTGCAATAATTACATGCGCGACAAATGGACGAATAACTCAATATCACGTCATTCGAATTCGATGAATAATTTTTTATTGGGAAGGATGTACTTCAATGGTAGTTTTTAGGTTCTAATTAAGTCCTTTTCGTCATATTTGTACGATAATTCAGAAATACAACATTTTTGAAGTCGGTTTTGTTTTACTCGTAAATATCTCATCTAAATCTTATCCTATACGAAAAAATTAATACTGAATCCATTAAGTTAATGAATGTTCCATATTTGTTTTTTTTATATTATGTTTTATAAAACACAGTGGTGTTAATAAATTTGTACATACCTTGGAATATCTAAAAACGACAAGGCCGTATAAAATGATTACGTTACAACACGCATAAGGAACACTGAAATAACTTGACAGATATGAAAAACATTGAACGAAGCGAAGGAATATAAAATACCGTATCCCCGGGGAATACGCACGATTCTGATATTGGTTATCTTCCTCATGGTGTCATGTTGAGTTGTTCGTAATAGCGGAATACTTGTGGAATTAAGTGATCGTTTTTTCTCTTTTATCATGCCCTTGAAGCATAGCTACACGCGGTGTTACATGTTATTAAAAACTATTTATTTATATGTTTTTATACTCACAGTAGCCCAAAAAATTCCTTATTACATCAGCTATCTGCCAGTGGAAGTCTCGTCGAAATCGGTCCAGCCTTTCCAAAGATTTGTCATAGCAAATAGACGGACAAAGCAAAAATTGTAAAAAAAATTATATCGGTAAATGTACGGAAACTCAAATATTATTTATTTTTATAGAAGTCATCAATCTGGCCTGTTGGGTATAGTAAAAGTTAAAGTAATAGCCTTTATATATGTTCCACTGTTGGGCACAGACCTTCTCTGTAAAGAGGGCCATAGTAGGCAGGTAGAGCCATGCGGCCCTAGTGCGGATTAGCAGACTTCACATGTCTTAGAATATTTTTCTAAGACGTGTAAGTTTCTTCACCGCCGAGCGCGTGGTAAACCAGCACATAAGATTGCAACAACAAATCTATTTGTGCCGCCATCGGGGATCGTACTCGGGTTGTTTGCTTACCATACAACTTGAGGCGACCGCCCGGACATTGAGCTATCACGGCTCTAATAGGTATAGTTGAATACCGCTAATTACAAATTTCGCGGTTACATATTTGTTTGATAGTTGACGGTAAGGCAATTATTTTTATTTTTGTTTACACACGTGGGTAATTGGAAAAACCTCGCCGTCGGCCGGAGCGAGGACAACTTCTGCTCAGTAGCGTTCCAATTACGGAACTGTTCGGTATAATTGAAACAGCGTACAGTCGCTGTTAATTTTCGGCTCGCGGCGCGTCATCACCGACGTCATTAAATCGCGTTTTGAGCCTTTTAACTATGAGAGTTGCAGCAGATCAACATCGCTCGCGTGTTCAGACTCAACTGAGACTTGACAGAGTGTACCAAGGAGTCTGCAAGCGTAGACCAGGACATCCAGGTGGTAAGTCTTTCATTATATGTTTATTTTATTCAAACGAGGTAAACATATTTTATTTATTTACTATATTACAAGTTTATATAAATCACAACATAAAGTTTCATAGGCAATACCGTAGGACGATAAAATTTATATCTCAAACAAGACTTCCTGCTAAAGCTGTAAATTGTAATGCAAACGTCTTTGATGTTTTCATTTGCACGAGGAATCGCTTCGTAAACATTGGGAGCGTGTGGCACAAAATACATACGTTATAGCACTCTGGTATTAAATATATAATTTACTAGCGTACCTAGCCCGCTTCGCCCGCTTAGATTTTGATATATTTTATTTAAACAATAAACTTACATCATTATATATTTAATTTAACTTTCACAGTATATTAAATTATTCATTTCTCTCCGTATTCATTCTCTTATGTTCTCTTCTCGAGCGGGTCGAGAGAATAGATGAGAATACACCCATGTAGATATCAGCAGCATCAGAAACAGACATTCGCGGCGCTATAACTTATCATGAATACTTGAAAATCCTCAATTTTTATCTTTATTAAACTTCATTATACTTCATTGTATTTCAATATGGTTCATAATGAAATAAATATACACAACGCAGGAGTAATACATATTTGGGTTACAAAACAATAGAATAACGTCATAGTAAATAAAAGCTGTATTTGATAGTTCAAAAAGACTACTGACCGTCACCAAGCTTTACAGAATTACTCGCCAGGTCAATCTAAAGATTCCCTGAAAGTTTTATTGAAATCGGTCCAGCCGTTTCGGAGCCTATCTGGAACATACCCACAAACTTTCTCTTTTATATATATAGATTACGAATTTTTGTGCATTTGATGTGTATATTAAAATAATGTAAATATTTGTTTTCTCACCTTTCAATGCGAACTTCAAATAATATAAATAAATTAAAATCTCAACTTTTCCATTTTACAAATATAAGAAAAATGTTGTTTTATAATAAAGTCTATCTGAATCTTTTTTTTCAACTGACTTCAAAAAAGTACAAGGTTCTCAATTCGTTTCTGTGATTTTTTTGTATTTCTTACCTTATAACTTTCGGCTGGGTGAACCAATTGTTTCATTTTTTAAATGAAAGCTGGCGCTGCCTGTATGGTTCACAATTTCTTTCCATTTCTGACAATGCCAATCGACGATCAGGGTCTTTCTGATCGACTCGACCCTCTGAGTCTGCGAAGAGATGTCGGTTCTCTTTGCATCCTGTATCGCATTTACCATGGGGAGTGTTCTGAGGAATTGTTCGGAATCATCCCAGCTACCGATTTCCATCGCGGCAGAATTCCAAATTTCACCGCCACCATCTTGATGGTTGGCGTTCAACGACTGTACGTTTTTTACGTAACTTTCTCCCATGAAATCAACTGTCGCCAGCGGTGTTTCTGAACGTTTACGATTTAATATTCCATATAAAAGTAGTATTGCGCGCGCACGTCTTTAGGTAGTCCCGGGCACCGCTGAAAATCAGCGCTGTCGCATCCTTGTGACAGCATATGCTGAGACGGTGGTATTTGTCCGTGTAACTTTAACTGTGTTTTGTCTATTTTTCATTCTTTTTTAATGTGTGTTATATTCAGTCTGTGATGTGTTTTTGTATTTTGATGCCAATAAATAAATGTCTATGTCTATGTCTATTTAGGGACCTTCAAGAAACGAGCCTATTCCTATCTCAAAGGTCGGCAACGCACCTACATCTCCTCTGGTGCTGTGGATGTTCATGAGCGACGGTGATCACTTAAGATCAGGAGAGCCGTATGCTCGTTTGCCACTTTTCATATAAAAAATGCCAATAGTTAAAAATTAAACGAGATTTTAAAACGTTTGGTGACAAGCGCATTCCTACCAGTTTATGAAATGTATAATAGTAATAGGTGTAGTTTTAGGTTTATCTAAATCGCTAAATCCCATGAGTTGTACCAATCTCTATAGCAAACTTAAAGTGCACAGTTCGTTACACATTTTTTCCTCCACACGTCCCTCCATTTGACGAACCTCTTAATTAACTCCCCGACTTCGATCGAACTTCCCGACGGCTTGTCGTCCTTGTATAACCCTGCTCTAATATTATTATTAAGGCCTTGTATCATTATTATATTTTTATTTGTATTTCCTTTATCTATTTTGTTTTAGATCTTAGGTTGGTTTTACCATATTCAACAAGCGAGGGCGGCGTTTGTGCAGAGCTACATAGTACGCCTTAATATATACATAACAAAGAAATTGCAGCTTCAGATGATATTTTTAATACCAGAAAACTTACATTTAAATGGTGTGGTGCTAAGGCCATTAGCAGTACACACATGCATACACACGCCAAATGCACAACAAACACACACGCATTCACATCACGATATCACTGACGACCTCTTTCAAAACATAAAAATCATTACGAACAAATTGTGAAACAAAGGGTTAGCAGTTAGTACAGTGAACTTGAACACGAGCATCTGTCGCGCTGATCGATCTTTCAGCACGATATTTATTTATTTATTCTTTATTTGTACACAATACAAAAAAGGTACAAATAGGCGGACTTAATGCCAGTAGGCATTCTCTGTCAGTCTACCTTGGGGTTGTGTAGAGACAAAGTAACGGGTGCAAACTATGTGAGAAAATAATAAATAAAAGAAAACTATAATAAATGAATGCATATATAATATACATACCCAGTTACAAATAAATTAAATATATAAACATAATAATTATATATAATAATAAATAGATACATATATAAATACATATATTTATAATTATAGATGGATAGGGACAGCAATTGTCAAACTATTCCTTGCTTAGGTAAAGCTTCCATAGTAAATGTTTGAAAGTAGATTTAGTTCCAGCTGTACGTACATTAGTTGGCAGCGCATTCCAAAGTCTTATTACGTTAAAGGTAAAAGATTTATGCATAAAATCAGTATGACAGGAAGAAATATGGAGAAAATTACTATCAGTGGAACGAAGACAACGATATCAAGTTTATTTGCGACAATAGTCTTTTTTTTTATTTTTAAGTAAATGTTGAATAAAAGAGAACTAGATGGTAAGCCGGAAAGCCATGGTAGCTCCAGTTGCTTAGTAAGAAGGAAATAGAAATGAGGTTATATTATTCTAAGAAATTACACGGGCAATGTAAATTTTAAATTTAGGTATAATTGCGGCGTTAATTTTTGCTACAAATCGAGCGACGGTATTAAATTAGCTTATTTTAGTTTCTAATTGCGTGTTGCCATCAAAAATGGATTTATCATTAATTAAAACTCATAGATAAATAAATAGCAGCTTATGTACACGTAATTATCACGCAACATTCAATCTACTCTGTGGTCGTTGTTGCAATGCCTGCAATCTAATTAATGGGAACCACTGTACGCTTTGACAATTACGGCAAATTAGGCTCCGTATAAATATTCACGTTTCTGATTCTGTGAGAGATTGGAAATTGCATAATCTTTTCTCAGTGCGTCTACGACTAGAGGAGGATTAGAGCTAGAAACACGTGACATACAGCGATTGTTATTCATAATAACTACTTCCAATGATATCTTAGTGATTTACCTGAACCTTATTGTATCTTTAATTCATAATTAATAATTAAGTTGATCGTCACATTAACTTGGCATTGTAAACAATAATTTAACTTTATTAGTTCGTAATCTGACTTTTAATTAATTTTTAAAGATTGTGAGGACGCACATCTGTGACGGTATTAAATAATTCTTTATACAGTATTACGCTGTCTCAATAAGCGAGTGTATTAGTTATTGAAGCTGAATTATTGAGCTATTTTATCCTACAAGACCTACAAGTTATAATATCATAGTCACTACGCTTCTCGGGAGTCAAGTAGCTGTTTCCGTTACTACCGGTTGTTGCGTAGTAGGAGTTACGTTCTACGACTTTTCCCGTAGCAATGTATATAAGTCCAAGATATGTTACTTAACTTGATTTTTTTATACATTCTAAGCAAGTGCTTGACCACGAACCCACCTTATGTTGAGATAACAGCTATGCCACCACTCGACGAGTCAAAGTCAGTTCATCTGTTTGTTTATCAATTTATATAATTATATATACAAAAGAGAAAGTCAATAGCCTAATGGTATAGGGTACTGCCTGCGAATCGTAAGGTCGTGGGTTCGAATCCACCATTGGACTATTGCCGTGAACCATGTCCTAACACAAGCTTAAGCTTAGTTGGAATGGTTAACAAGATTTTTAGTAATATTTCTGAAAAAAAAAGAAATATTGCTAGCTTTTTTAAAAAAAAAAAACAGTGTGTGGGCTTGTTCCATATAGGCTCCGAAACGGCTAGACCGATTAAAATTAAACTTTCAGGGAATCATCAGATTGACCTGACGATCGGAGGACTCCTCTTTTTGAACTGTCAAATACAGCTTTTATTTACTATGATGATATTCTATTGTTTTATAACACAAATTTGTATTGACACATGCGTTGTGTATATTTATGTCATTATAATAATTCCCTATTTGTGAACAATAATCACAGTTTAAAAATACCTATTGCTTCATAAGCATTTATTAATGCCCGTAATTCACATTTACCACGCCCAACTTGAGCCCGATATATTTTTGTATGAATGATAAGAATGATATTGTATTTACTAATGTACATGGGTGTAGGAAATGATCTTCACCCGCTCGAGAAGAGAATATATAATATATTGTGAGAGTTAAATTAAATATTAATTAATGATGTAAGTTTATTGTTTAAATAAAATAAAGCAAAATCTAGGGTTTGCTAGTATTCTATAGTTTATCAGTATTTGGATTGTTAGTTATTAGTTTTGAAGGTCTTACAATTCTCTACCGTCTGTATAGTGATGTTAACAGAAAACGTGCCATGTTCCATTTTCATATTCTTATGATATATAAAAAGAAAGTCGAAAATTTTAGTCATAAAATCCCTTTCTTTGATATATAGGTAAGAAAGCTCTGAACTTTGTTCGTCGATTTACCTGCAAGATTTGTGGTTTTAAGTTCTTTTACAAAATGTGTCTTTTTTACCGACGACGCTTGTCGCAAATTAGCCCGGAGACAGGATTTCTTTGATGAATGAGGAGAACGATTTACGGAAAGTTTTTGGTTTTTATATGTCGCTTAATATACGACGGTAATGCGATAGTTAAGTGGAGATTAGAATGGAATAAGTTTTGATAAATTGAGAATGTCAAGGTCAATGATATCATGAGGGGCTGTTATCGTAATATTAATACGTGAGCACAAACTTCGTACCCTTCGTATGAAAACACGGACGGACGATTATGAAATTTCCCGTACTTATAGTTTATATAGAGAATGAGTGAATGTTATTTTATATATATATATATATATATATATATATATATATATATATATATATATATATATATATATATATATATATATATATATATATATATATATATATATATATATATATATATGTATTTAATTCCTAAATTTGGCTTTGACTTTTTAATTTGACATTGGCGTCAAGATGAACGTTATAAAGAGTTAATTGAAGACGTTTCTACGGCAAAAACAACTGCTAGAAACACTTCTCGTGGTTATTGGTTAGTGCGACGATACGACGTGCTATTATTTTATTTAATAATAATGCATATTATTATTATTTAACGGTATGACTGTTACCCGATTGTCTCAATAAGTGTTATAATAAAACAATATTATTACACATTTCCTAGGATTTGTATACAATTCCTAGATTTCATACATTTCCGGTAACATATACTATCGTTTCATTTAGTTATACTAACAGGATGAAGCATATATGATGGTAATAAAATTATGTTTTTATTAATCAGGATCGATATTTTTTCCGTCGCCGGTTTAGGATACGGTCTGAGAATCGTAAGGTCGTAGGTTCGAATGCACCATTCCTCTATTGACGTGAACCATCTCACTTAAGCTTAAGCTTAGTTGGAATGGTTAACAAGAATGTTAGTAATATTTCTTGTCAAAAAAAGAAAAGAAATATTGCTACCTTTTTTTTTTTAAAAAAAATAACGTGTATATGTAAAATAAATAAACGATGATATATATACCAGTTGGATCGGTTTTTAGTCGGAGTCCCAGATTGTAATTGTAATTTATTAAGTTGCTAATGAAATTATTGTGAGACAACAAGAAATGTTTTTAGAAAATTACAAATTTAGGATGGTTTTTCTTATCTGGTATAACGTGATAAATCAGAACTTATAATCGCAATAAACAATTTTATTGGTGCACGCACCGTGCTCACCGAACTTGGGTTACTAGCCTACAATTCAACTTAAGATAATAAGCCACCACCGGTCTATATTTCGCAGACTATATCACATTTTTTTGACGAACTAACTCAGTTGGCCAGAGAAGCTGGCCTTTACTGCTTCACCGGATTTGAGAGGTGGCACAGCTCTTAGATCGCTTAGCCTGAACCTCTATTAGATGGTAACTCGACACAAGGGTCCCCGTTAGCAGTCCGATCCGAGGGCGCCCGAGAGGGCCGAACCACGACTCGGTCGGTAGCTATTTTATTAACGAAATCTATTGGGACAATCTAAGCTAAACTAACTTATATGCCACTTCGGGAAGCGTTAGCGCTGGGAGAAGAAGTGGCCGAAGAAACTCCAGCAACGCTCCTAATCTTATCAAGGGGGTGGGGTTTTCCCATAAAATACTTGTATCGCGCAAGGATTATTCGCAACCTCCGACGGTCGCGGATGGACGCTTTGTAGATTTGTAAAGATCTAGCCTGTGCAACGGTGATCACATCGTCCGGATCGTCGAGAACATGTCTCGGCCTCCGGACGGCGTGTCTGAATTACAGGTGGGGACAGTCTTGTAAGTGGCGGCACTCACAAGAAGTTTATTTGAATGTTTGGTGGCAGTCTCGAAAAACCGTCGAGATGCCTGCTTAAAGAATTGGGCTATCGTCGGTAACTGTATCACAATACAGTGGACGCTAGATATATACTATTCTATTGTTTTTTCTACTTTCTCTAAGCCTCTCATAGATAAGAGAATATGAATTCTTAGGAAAATATGAATTATTGTCTTTCATGATGTATATTATACATGGGTAAAGGATTTTCTCCGCCGCGAAACAGTAAAAGTGTTTCATCTTTTCGTAGATAAGATTGTCGACTAACCGAGAGCGTGGAATTTGGGATTTATGAGTTACGGCTTCCTCTTAATCAAGTGTTTAACTAAGAGATATATTCTCATGGTTTAAGTGAAGTTAAATAATTTTAGAACATTTATTTCAATTTAAGGCTAAGCTTGTTACTTACTACGTTACTTTTAAACGATGACGAATTCGTCTGTATATTGTAGATATTTTTGAACTTTTATTTTTGTATAGTTTAGTTTTTTTTACTTTTTAAATACTTAAATCTCACCTGATGTTAACTTTACATGCGGAGATATGAATAATTTATTATATTGTGAGAGTTAAATTAAATATTTAATGATGTAAGTTTATTGTTTAAATAAAATAAAGCAAAATCTAGCGCGGCGAAGCGAGTTGGTTACGCTAGTAACAAATAATGACTGACAGATACACCGAATAAGTTACGAACTACGATTAAACACTTTAGAGCGACCACTAGTTTATATAATTAGACCATTAGACCACTGTCTTATTAGACCACTGTCTTATTCTTTCTTTCTATTTCGTATGCGCACACACAGAAGAGAAACGTAAACGATGCATTAAGACACTGTCAGGTTAAAGGTATAAATTCGCCTCGAAAGCCCGCTAAGTGGTCGGGAATAAATTATGGAATCCGATAAATGCCTCACCATATCTCGCCTCGGATAATATATATCCATTTAAATTGTGAAATTCAACCTCCCCTGAAGTGGGCGACCGGCTTTAAAATACCGCGAAAAGGCATTTGCAATAACTCCTCGGGGAAAAATTGAATCATTTCTAATAAAGGTGATATTGGAGGAGATTGAACACGCTCCAGTTTTTTTAAACTTCTTCAAACTGAGATGAAACTTTAAAAAAATACTAGTACCGCAAAATGATTCTTCTTCCACGGTCATGTTCGTTGTTAAGGAATAACCTAACCTTATATTGTCATAAACCATCTTTTTGTTGCCGGCAAGAAATCTTCAACAAGTTACCCCACCTTCTGGGGGAAGGCGGTGTTATGTGATGCTCTTACTCACCAAATCCCCATTTCACCCCGGTGACCCTCTTCGTTGCATGGCGAGGGGCTCTGGGATCGAACCGGAACATTTTGTCATAAAAAACATATAACCTATTGATATACGATTCGTAGTAGCTCAGTCTCCGGGCGGTTAGCTCAAGTTGTATAGTACGCGAGCAAACCGAGTTCAATCCCGGTGCCGGCACCAATAAATTTGCTGTTGAAATTTTTTGTGCTAATTTATTATTATTAAGGAAAACATCGTCAGAAAACCAACATGTGTTAGAATTTTTTTTAATATATGTGAAGTCTGCCAATCCGCACTAGGTGTGCGTGGCGGACTATGCCCTTATACTTTCTTTACAGAGAAGGCCTGCTCTCAGCAGTGGGATATAAATATTTTAAATATAAAGGCTGGTAAATTTAACTTTATACGATTCAAGTTCCTTGATATATCTTCAAAACCCAAAGACAAATACCAATAAAATAACTCAATCCCTCTGTCACCCTCGGACTTCAAGACGCACTGTTGGATTTAATCCTTTTGTTGTGAACATCCTTCAAAACTGAACAAAACACTTAACTATACTTTAAATGACTGGGATATTTTGCCGGCGTCTTTCTTTCCCCCCGATTACATTGTGCATGCATCTCAGGTAGTGCGGCTTACCATCCAGCACTGCATTTCTGCTTAGCATCAGGTGGAATCGTAATCAAGAACTTGCTTAGAAAGTATAAAAAAATATATATTAAAGCGACAAGACAAGTACACAAAAAAGTCACTAACACCCGTAAACATTTTAAAGCAAGATAAGCGGTCGGAATATTTTTTAAACAAAACGAGTTGACTCCGCTCTGGATAGATAACGAAGGAATAAAAAGGACACGTCAATTCCAGAGTAAATTCAGACAGAGCGAACAAGTTCACGGTTCGCCGGCAGCGGGGTGAGCTGAGCAAATACAAATATTGTCATAACTCCGTCGGGATTTGTTTAATTTGACACGGGCGTTGGTACGTCTGAAGTGGCAAAGAGATTACAACTCAGACGTGCATTTGTGTTTTGTACCTACATTTTATTGATAACTTTTTAAAAATACTATTAAAGCATGAGTAGGACGTTCTTCTGATGGTGATGCTGTTGCATATATAATACATATATATATATATATTATTAAGATGTAAGTTTACATATATAAAATGTAAACTTTTAACAGGAAACTTATCATATATCACCTACCATTAGTGTCCGTGCAGTCACTCAGTTAATGCTATGAATTACTAACGCGATCGAAGAGCGAGTTGAATCTAGATAGACGAGGTCATTTAACGTTTAACAGAGTGGGTACCAATAGAAGGTAAAAGGTGGAGAGATATCTTCATAGAAATGCGGATCCCAATGGATGCAGATAGAATGGAATAGACAGAGATGGAGAGGCTTAGGAGAGGCCTACGCCGCAATGGCGACAACTACCAACAATCAGTAAAATAAACTTTTTAAAGTGGCATGTTATTTTTGTAGTAGCAAATAAAGGCTATTTTATTTTTATTTTTTATGCGTATGTACATTTATGTATGTATCGCTTATGTTTATCTGTGATATGAATAGAGCTCTGTCATTATTATAAATATTTCTTGTTATAATCATTTAGTTCTAGACTTATCTTATTACCCTATCTAATTATTTTACCTCTCACGTCCTATTTAGATTAGGCCGCCGTTGCACACTTACCTAAAAGTGCTATAACCTAAGGTTAAGTGTATTTATTATTTTAATTGTTTAATAAAGAATTTATTTATATATCAACTTATACATAATCTGTAACGTTCTTTAAACTTTAGCGGATAGACAGAGCTTTCATTTTCCGCTTTTCCACAAGCTTATTATGTAGCAGGTGATGAGCCCGGGTACACATATCTAGCAAGTTATTTTATTTACGTAAAAAACCGATAACATTACCGTTAACATTGGTACACGCCGACTGTCCAAAATATATAAAATAAAAAAACTTAACCTCTACCGAGCGAAGCTCAGTGTTTGAGTTTGACGCTTATTTAGCACGTTTGTTAGTAGCCTAGTAATTAGATTAGCTACACCTCTACTTAACGGAACACCTAACTAACTACCTTTAATTACATTCGTATTTATCGTATCCCATACACATAATATTAAAATACAAATACATATACAGAATTTAATTCTAAATTTCTGAATTACATTTGATAGTACGAGTAGCTATGCCCAGCGGTGTTATGCGCTAATAATAACTGTTTATTTTATCTTTCTAAATAAATAGTAGCCTAAATTATTCCTTATTACATCAGCTATCTTGCAGTGAAAGTCCCGTCAAAATCGGTCTAGCCGTTCCAAAGATTATCCGGAAGAAACAGACAGATGGACAAAAATTGTAAAAAATGTTATATGTTAGTTGGTATATGTACCCCGCATATATATAAAAACATACATACAACCGTATGCATGTAGCAAAAGGTGGTTATTTTAAAATTACAAACACACGGCAATTTTATTTATTGGTATAGATATATATTGATTATAAAACAACATTTGTAATAAATTTTGTCTGTGTGTTAGCGCATTTAATTTTGATGCATCATCTGCGATGATGATCTTTGACGTGAGAGAGATAAGTTAGTCAAATAGAGAAGTAATCTTGGCGCTAGTCTCAGATTTTATCATAGAACAGGTAAATGACCTAGTTTGTGTAACATGATTTGTACGATGCAATGCTTGAGTTATACAAAAATATTTTTATAAGTATCTACAGTCTACCTGGGACAGGTTATACAGCTTTAGCCCTGTAGTTCTGGGCTCTCAAGAATAAGACTACGGTATCCCCTGCCTATCGTAGAAGGCGACTAAAAGGGGCCTCGGGTTCACTGGGCGACAAGGGTGGGGGCCTTTGTCGTCCGCCAATGTGGACCCGGGATGAAGGCGACATCGGCTGGTCCGTGTCGCCTTGCATTGCGAGGGCACAGGAGGTGAGGGAGTAACCTCCCCCCCGGGACGTGCTCTCCTTGAGCACAGTGCAGAGGGGCTCCGGTGCGTTCTACTGGAGATCCCGCAGCCCCTCGTCATGCACCAAGGAAATGTCCACCGGGGAGGTTTTAGTGGGTAAGATCCCCACATAACCGCCGCCTTCCCCCCAGAAGGCGGGGTATCTTTGTGAAGATTTCCTCCCCGTCAACAAAAAAAAAAAAAGGTTATACAGCTTTAGCCCTGTAGTTCTGGGCTCTCAAGAATAAGACTACGGTATCCCCTGCCTATCGTAGAAGGCGACTAAAAGGGGCCTCGGGTTGACTGGGCGACAGGGGGCCTTTGTCGTCCGCCAAGGTGGACCCGGGATGAAGGCGACATCGGCTGGTCCGTGTCGCCTTGCATTGCGAGGGCACAGGAGCACAGTGCAGAGGGGCTCCGGTGCGTTCTACTGGAGATCCCGCAGCCCCTCGTCATGCACCAAGGAAATGGCCACCGGGGAGGTTTTAGTGGGTAAAAACCCCACATAACCGCCGCCTTCCCCCCAGAAGGCGACAGTTCTATTATTTTGTCGGTAAAATAAAAATATTATTCATATTTCATCATAATGTAATTCATTTCTAAATATTATTACCGAAAAAATGATTTACAAAAATCTTATTTGAAGTTATTAGCTGCTGCCAGATACTGTCGGCACCTTTTGTTATAGAATCGTAACTGTTTGTATATTCAGGGATTATATATACGGTGCTTCACCTCGCAGAAGCGACAAATCGAATTTTCTACGCTTCATTGCACGTTGCATTTCAAATTGGCAGCGTTGATTTCGACGGCTGCGCGCCAGGCGTGCCAGGGATGTGCATTTATATGTGCCGTGCCTAGATTTTATTCTTTGTATGTGGCGATATGTTTTTGTGAATGATTTGAATAAAGTTAAAGTTACATGACAAAGTATAATTTATATGACCCACTGTTGGGCGCAGGCCTTCTCTGTAAAGAGAGTAAAAGGGCATTGTCCGCCACGCGGCTCTAGTGCAAATTGGCAGACTCCACATGTCTTAGAAATATTTTCTAAGACATGTAGGTTTTCTCACGATGCTTTCCTTCAACGGCTAGCGCGTGGTAAATCAGCACATAAAATTACAGCAGCAAATTTCGGAATTTTTGAATTCGGGTCGTTAGCGTACTATGCAACTTGAACCACCGCCCGGACACTGAGCTACCCCGGCTCTTTTTAAAATTTGAATACGTAAGTATGAATGTGAGCTTTTACGTGAATAATGTGAACATTTCTAATTTATTTTTAATTCTTGCAATGCAAGTGCATCACGATCGCACCTTTTGCTAAGTGGAATGCAGTCCTGAATGATAAGACGCATTAGCTTAGTAAATGCCTGTTCACGCCTCTAGGTGTTACGAAGGAAGGTATTCAATTTATCTAAATTTTGTATGTTTGTTTACTTATGTGTCATTCATGAATCGATGTTGAATTTTTGAACACAGACAATGTTCAAACTTCCGAAATGTTTGAAATGTTGTCTACGAGCCAGCTTGAAGCAAGTGCTTCGTAATATAACTATGATAATTCGGAAATAAAAGCGTTGCATAATAAAAAATTTAGCGCCACTGACGGTAAAATGTTTACATTGAGAGTTACAGTGAGTCGTGGTAGCTCAGTGTCCGTACGGTCGCTTCAAATTGCAAATTGCAACGTACGAGACAGTAGTGATCGTGCGCACGTCACCTACACCTGCACAGCAGTGTCCCCCGTGCAGTCGTGGCAATATCTCGTCACACGATCAGCTGCACTTACTGCGCAGACAGCAGCAATGACGCCATAGCCCAGTTCATCCAAAGGGCTATGAATGCCACCAACGAGAGACTAGAAGACTACAACATCGCGATGACGTTTCGGAACAGGGAGCCGAAGGCGATAGACCACGCCAATCAAGTAAAGGCGTTGGCGACATCTGCGAAGGCGAAGTGTTGAAGCTTTAAGCTCTTTTATAAACGGAGCAAATATAACAAATAAAAAAGGCACGGACCGTGAAAAAGCAGATAAAATTAAATAAAAAAAAAGACATGTGAAGTCTGCCAATCCGCACTAGGGCCGCGTGGCGGACTATTACTTTACAGAGAAAGCCTGCGCCCAACAGTGGGACATATATAAAGGCTGTAACTTTAACTTTAATTTTAACAGTCCATACAAAGATTGCCTGGAAGAGATTTTAGCTATATGATCGATAATTGTAAAATGTACCTAGTGTAATTTGCTTTTTGTTTGATGTTTGGTCTACAATTAAGCTATATCTATCTGTCAATCGTGAGTGAATCTCATTTCGAATGCCCCGCCATTGAGTTACGCATTCGCGTGTAACAGTCAGCCATTGATAAATATTTCATTTATACGAAGCAATACGAAGTAATTTCGAAGGCAATTTAGTATTCAAATCAGTTTATTTGACTAAGAACCGACGCAATCGTTTACGCCGGAGCCCTGAGCGATTTCGCGACTTACCAAAACTCCGCGGAGGTGAACTGCCTAATTTCATTGGGTTGCCATTTGTCAAAACAATTTGTCTGAATTCGATGTTTAATTAAAGAAACTCGTCTTGTTTCAAGACGTCTGAAATGTTATTGTTTCGTTACAAACAAATGTTTTGTTTAAGTTAATTCATTTGCGATTGTATATCAGTTTAATGAAGTTATTGTTTCGACATTTAGTAAAATACGTCTTTTCAATCTATTAATACAGAGAAAATATTGTCTATAACAATCCCGAAGAGACATTTAAAATTAGCTTTGAACGTCCCTCAGTTATCCGGAAAAATCGATCGAGCCGTGGTTCGGCCCTTCTCGGGCGCCCACTGGTCGGAATGCTTATGAGTAACATAGTAACTCTCCAAGACGAGGTTACCCTTCACCGGGGGTGAGTTACTCCAATAGGTTGAGGCTAAGCGACTTAAGAGCAAAGCCACCGCTCAATCGGGTGAAATAGGCAAAATCAGCTTTTTTATTGTGGGTAGGTTCGCCAAAAAAAGTCTTTAACAGCATAAAATAACAAAACAACTGTCGGCAGAAAATCTGTCCAACGATTTGTCAAGAAAGTCAGCGAACATTTGTTTACAAACATGTTTGTACTTTGTGAGTACAAAAGTTGCAGTTGCCGGTGGAGACAGATGCTATCCGCGATGCCAGCTTAGTACGTGTTGTGCTGTAGTTTTGCACAAAATATTTGTATTGGTTTGCATTGTTCTGAACACGATTCCGGGGGAATCGCACCTTATGCGCAACCGTTTGTTACAAAACAAAAACACTAAAACGGAACGCCAATATTATCCAATAAACGCACAGAGCAAACAAATCAATACCGGACAGGGGACGGCCGTCTTTGTTGGATTACCTGCCCCGAGCGCAGCGTTCTGATACTGTGGACAAACACCACGGCAAACATCACATCTCTTTCTATCGACGGCAAACATTTGACATTCGGGTTGAGCTCTATTCATTTACAAATATTGTGTCGTCACGGTTCCTACGAACGGGCGGTTGGACTAATTTAGATATTAATTATTCGGCACAAAAAACAAAACAAAAAAGGCATTTAAATAAAATTAACAATAATAATAGAATAAACATTTATTCTACACCAGAACACAGAAACAACTGGTAAAACAAAAAACAATATAAACAAAATGAAAATTCTGTAAAATTAAAAAAATTATCTTGTGCCGAAAAGGGGTTGGCTAATTATGTGATGTGCTGCCAAGGTGTAACACAGCGCTGATTGTCACCGGCTTACACC
Source organism: Meandrusa payeni (assembly GCA_029286785.1). Taxonomy (NCBI): domain Eukaryota; kingdom Metazoa; phylum Arthropoda; class Insecta; order Lepidoptera; family Papilionidae; genus Meandrusa; species Meandrusa payeni. The sequence continues at coordinate 9,506,275 of JAGSMX010000016.1, read as the reverse complement.
GGCTCTACCCGTCTGAGAGGTACCCTTCTGAACAGGGCTACCTTTCCACAGCCACAGGTGGCCCGGTTATTTCTTACCGGGCCTGCTGCCGGGACGGGATGGTGAATTAATTGGCTAGCTAACGTGACCCTATCTCGCCCATCATGGCAGAGGACTGCTGACCGTGGGAGGTTTTAGTCGGGCTAGTAATGCTGATTTTCATAAATAACCTGTATCGATAACGGATGCTATTTCGTTGTATGTGGACAACGCTATGAGTGGACAAACATTAAAAAAAATACCGACGTATTGAGCAATTCCTTTTTTTTTTTTGAAGTCGTATAAGTCATATTGAAAATTTATAATACTTTAATGTACCACAAGAATTATTACATTTAAATCTTTGTACTTAAAATGATGATATCACGTACAATTTAGGTGTTTATATATTATACACTTCAAATCGAATCAAACGCAATTATGCGCGGATGCCCTCTTTATATTTTCGAAATACCGTAGGAATGTTACGAAATATAATTAATCAGAACCTTAATAAACTCTCATGAAACTACCCTTGAAGTACATCCTTTCCAATCAACAATGAATTACCGAAATCGGTTGGCGTGATATTAAGTTATTCGTCCATTTGTCAAGCTCATACCTAATAAAAATTATAGATTTTATATGGGTTTCTCGTGGGTTGATGCCATTATCAAAATTGAAGCAAATTGGAATGAAATCACATGGGACGCTCCAGCTTTCAAATAAATATCATCAAAATTGGTTCACCCAGTCAAAAGTTATGACGTAAAAAATATTAAAAAAAAAACAAGAATTGAGAACCTCCACCATTTTTAAGTCGGTTGAAAATATTATAATACTTCTTTTTGTTATTTGCAAATTATATTTAACATAGGTTCACCGATTGAAACGCTCGTTTGTGTTGACCCAACTTCGTTAGCCCAGCGTCACAGACTCTTAATGTGAATTCCCGCTTACTTTATCACTTCCTTGTAACGTTTGTAAGCCTATACCTTGTGAAATATGCTTATGAACGCTTATTATACTACAAGAAAATAATGATCCCCAACGATACGCTTTCAAAATTATTTCTTTTCGTATTGTTACGTTGAAAAATTGAGTCGTTTATGTTGATAATATTACAATTGATGACATTTATAGTTTTTGAAGTAAAACTTCTTTACTCACACTTAACTTTGGGAAGTAAGCTAGTCAATGCGTTACGAAAAGTGTGATTAAGGGAAGGGAATAAGTAAATGAAAATAGAAACAGTTGCGTAGCGGCAAGAGATAGAAGACATATTTTATCTTTAAATTTAAATTATTTTATTTAAATTTTTATACTTAAAATTAAAAAAAAAACCTATTTAAAACTTGGAATCCAAACTTTGGAGGGTGGGCGATAATAGCAGCGACACAATAACCTATTATTAATGTTGCTATTATCGTTCACGACAATTGTGCTGTATAAAACTTTGTTATGGTTGTTAAATAAAGATTTTAATTTTGTTATTATCTATTTCTATCAAAGCCTTTTTGAAGTCAGATCTTCAAAAAAAGGAGGAGATTCTTTAGATGTCTGTATATATTGAAGTAAAACTTCTTTCACGCTTCATTTGAGAATAAAGCAGGTAAATGCGTTACGAAAGTGTTTAAAGGGAGATATGGGTTAGAGAAGATAGAAAGAGAGAGAATTACGTTTCGTATATTACTGTAGAGGCAAGAGAGAGAGAGATGCGAGCACATTTTTTTTCTTCCTCTCTTTTTCTCATAGTTACCTTTCGTATATCTTAGGAACAGTGCAGGCCTATTGTCTATATCACACTATAGGAGCAAGAGAGAGTGAATATTATATATTATTACTCAGAAAAAAGAATTAGCTTAAATCTGCATATTTTGCATAGATGGAGTATTTAGAACTCACATCTTATATGCGTGAAGATAATATATAGATATATTTTTTTTATAAACTCGTTAACAGATCATAAACTTCAACGTTAAAATTTTTTGTGAAACACAAATTTTTTTTTCAAAATGTTATGATAAAATTTGATAGGCGCCATCTTTTGAAACTACTTGACATTATGGTTACCATACTTTTTTTACAGCATGGTGTGTGAAATTCAGATGAATAATGATTTTCTTCCAAATATTTAAAGTCATAACATTTTTTTTTTAAATTTTATTGTAACATGTCTGGTTTAAAATATCCGTCGCCAAAACTAGTCTATTAGTCGTTATAGGTATATCGTCGTCGGTACGTAAAAATATCGCACAAGAATTGATTTTTTCACAGTTTTCAATAAAATTCTCATGCCAAAAAAAATAAATGACTTTGTTTTTCTTATTATTTTTGTCGAGGCTGTCATACAGTTACCTATCATCTACTTACCTAGTGGAGGTTAAATTACGAGACACCTGTATTTTAAATTATATATACATACGTATAGATGGAGCTAAAGAAGTTTTACCTTAGTTGTTTGGTCTAAGTCTAAGGTCTCGTCTTGTCCTTCGAGATTGACTGTGTACTGAAACAGAGGAAGCTGTACAAGTCGATATCAATGATCTAGTAGTCTATATCATCGATTATAGAGACCGTAAGCCAAACTATTAGACTATTGGCGCTTTACAGCCAATGGTATGAAAAATTGAAACGATCAAACTCTCCACGAAGCTTGCAGAACATCGCATATTCTATTACACTCGAGATTCCAACCAACTGGAACAAAGTTCACGCTAATGGGGTCAAAAGTTTACAAAGATTAGCAGCTATCATTCAGCTGATCTTCGAGATGGAGCGCTTTAATCGCTGGAGAGGGATTTGTTCAGCGCTTGGAAGATAGAACTCTTCATATTAAATATTTTTATCACGGCCATAATACGGTTACCATGTACTAGACATATTCTTTATTCATTCGTTACAATCAATCATAAATTACAAACAAAATATAAAACACATTAAAAAAGACAAAAGAATTAAAAATACAGTTAAAGAAAGAAAAGACGGACAAATAGGACATAACATATGATGTCAATTTTGGACACCGTCTCAGCATAAACCGTCGCAAGGATGCGACAGCGCTGATTTTCAACGGTGCCCAGGACTACCCAAAGTCGTGCGCAATACTACGTTTACATTGAATTTATATAGACGAATAAAAATAACTATATATATATATATATATATATTATATATATATATAATACAATAAATACCAATAGACCACACGACTGAAGTGAACCTTCGTTAGTTCCATGTACGAGTAAATGTATATATATATAACATTTACTACGATCCGGTGGCCAAAAATAATGCACGGATCGTTGTTAAATTTAAAATTCCATTAGACTAGATTCTGTTACATCTCACAGACAAATTGCATACTGTAGCAGCAATGAACTCTGCACGAACTTAAATAAACAACTAGACGTGCATCCACAATCGTCTAATAAATCTGAATCCATGTAATATCAAACATGTCTGAAGCTCCTCATAAAAGTTGTAGACAACGACCAATTTGATTTGCATAACGTTTTAAAAATCCCTGCGCCGGTTCTCAATGGAATACATACACTTTAAACTTTTCGCACATATATCAAACAACAAAAAGAAAAAAAATAAGGATAAAAGCAAGAAATTCAGTTGGTTTTTTACTAAAGACTTCAAAAAGAAGAAGTTGTGAAGAACTTATGCTCTGTTGGTCGTAAGTTCGAATACAGCATTCGATTTTTAATCCCATCTCCGTTTTTGCTTTGTCGAGGGGAGGAAATCTTCAACAATTTTCCCCGCCTTCTAGGAGGAAGGCAGTGTTATGCGAGACTCTTACTCACTAAACACCAACCTCCCCCCACCCCGCCCTCACCCTTACCTCCGTGGCCTTCTTCAGTGCATGACGACGGGCTTCGGGATCTCCAGTGGAACGGAGCCCTCTGCATTATGCCCTTTAGAAACATCGCGGGGAGGTTACTCTCTCCTCCAGCACCATCGCCATGTTAAGGCGATACGGGACCACCTATGTGGCCTTCTTCTCGGGTTTACTGTAGCGGACGACTAAAGCGCCCACCCTTGTCGTCCGTGAAGCCGAGGCTTCTTACGACAGGCGGGGCATACCATAGCTTTATTCTATAAGCTTAGAACTATACGGGTCTGCCGGCTCGGTCTCTCCATCGCCTAGCACAAGAATGTTATTAATATTTGAGAAAAAAATATTGTCTAAAAAAATTTAATTCCCAACGCAAACCGCATGTGGAATGCAGACATTATACTGGCAATCCAATTTAAAAAAGTCTCAAAGTATCATCATGCAATGCCATAACTAAATACATTTGCAATAACATGTCTGCAATGGACCCTAAAACAGATGTTGGATAAAGAGATATTTGCATAGCAAAACGATTTCATAAACAGTGTATTGACAGCGGTCCCAGGGTATGAATGTGAAACAGTCTGTCTGGCAGTGAAACAGAATATATCGCACAAATAGTATTATCGTGAGTAAAAACAAAAAAGCTAGTGTCCTTTACAACATACGACTAAAGTAAAACTTGTTTAGCTCCATCTATATATATATGTATACATATACATATATAATATATACATGATTGTTTAAAAGAAGAAAGAAGGATGCATGCGCACTGCTCTCTCTTGCTCCTACAGTGTGATACATACGATAAACCTGCCCTGTGTCTTAGATATACGAAACGTAACTGGCTTCGAGAGAAAGAAAATGCCCCTACAGTAATATAAGAAACGTAATTCTCTCTCTCTATCTTCACTATCTTGCACTTACTAAACTAGCGCGTATCATCTTTCGACAGTACCACTTAACATCAGAACCGTGGTCAAGCATTAGTTTATACCCCATAAAAAAATTTCTCTCTCAACTTTCTCCTCGCTCGATTACACTTTTCGTAACGCATTCATCAGCTTACTCCCCAAGTCAAAAGTGCATAAAGAAGTTTTACTTCAAAAAGAAATAAAAAAACGATTTTGTAACCAATTCTTTTGGGGTCAATTAAAATGTACCTATAATTTGATGTCGGCAAAAGTTTAAATTTAGGAATCAGTTCTTACAGAAGCAAAACGGATATCGACTCGCTAAATACCGAATCCAATATGCAAGTCGCACTGCTTCACCTCGAAGTCGGTCTGTCTGTCCGCGCGTGTACTCGGGGAGCTCGTTCGTTACCGTGCCACAGTCGCGGCCGGAACAGTTAATTGGCTGTCTGAATGCGGTTAATTTATCATCACGGTTTTAAGCAGCGTTAACTGGGCCGTTAAACCGTGTTCGGTTCGGAAATTGAATATCATTTAGGTTTACAAAAATATCTTCTCTGCATTCTTTTAACTTTTTTATGCATGCTTGACTTAGGGAGTAAGCTTAGCTTAGGGAGCTTTCAGCCCTGTAGTTTTGGGCTCTCAAGAATATGACTACGGTATCCCCTGCCTATCATAGAAGGCGACTAAAAGGGGCCTCAGGTTGACTGGGCGACAAGGGTGGAGGCCTTTGTCGTCAGTTAAAATGGACCCGGGAAGAAGGCGACACCGGCTGGCCCGTGTCGCCTTGCGCTGCGAGGGCACAGGGGGGGAGGGAGTAACCTCCCCCCCCGGGACGTGCTCTCCTTGAGCACAGTGCAGAGGGGCTCCGGTGCGTTCCACTGGAGATCCCGGAGCCCCTCGTCATGCACCGAGGAAAGGGCCACCGGGGAGGTTTTAGTGGGTAAGAACCCCACATAACCGCCGCCTTCCCCCCAGAAGGCGGGGTATCTTCTTGAAGATTTCCTCCCCGTAAACAAAAAAAAAAAAAAAAGGGAGTAAGCTAGTAGTCCAGCCCTGTGACTCTGGGTAGAATAAAGCTACGGTACCCCCCTGCCTATCGTAGAGGGCGACTAAAAGGGGCCTCGGGTTCACTGGGCGACAAGGGTGGAGACCTTTGTCCGCAGCTAAAATGGACCCGGGAAGAAGGCGACATCTCCTGGCCCGTTTCGCCTCTTCCCGCGTAGTAAGGTAAGGGAGTAAGCTAGTAAATACGTTACGAAAAGTGCGATCGGGCGAGCAGACAGAAGTTGAGAAGGAGACATGAATTGGTGCAGATAGAAAGAGAATAACGTTTCGTATGTTACTGTAGGGGCAAGAGAGGTAAGAGCACACGTTTTCTTTGTCTCTTTCTCTCATAGCCAGTTAGGTTTCGTATATCTAAGATGTATATATATATATATATTTACATATATATATATGCTTAATTTTTAAAACGTAATTAGTAAGGGTCTCCCGATTTCATTTGCTATCTTCAATATCTAATATGAAATGACATTTCACTTAATGGCAGAATCCTGTAATTGGAAATACCATGTTCTAAGTTCTAAGTAAATTGTATTTTCGACGTAAGTTTAACTGCAATAGACAGAAGGTTGGCAGACTCGTGTGTAGGTAGGTCCGGTAGGCGTCGACACAGACATTCCGGGAATATTCGCCGCAGATTCCAGGCCACATATCACAGGCTGTAACAATATAGCCCGCTATAATGTGACCTAGTTATGCGCCTTATTGTCCTGTGGAGCGGGTCCGAACCGTTTACAAACAATAATTCGCTCGGGGCTAAAGTAAAACGGTAATCAAAGCAAATGCCTATTTATAGAGGCTTAGGGTTTCAACAATAAAATTATAATATAAGGGTGAGGGTACAAACTAGTTTCTCCGGCACCTACGACATTAAAAAATACTAATAATAATAAATCTTCTCGATCGATCTGCTCGCGTCGGTGAACTGGCTACGTTTTCGTGACCTCTTTGGGGAAACCGAAGGTTGTTTGTGCAATTGCAGACGAGGTTATGATTACGTACAACTATAGGATATCGTGAGGGACGTTAAAGTTAAAGTTACAAGTTACCTTTATATGAGTCCCATTACTGGGCACAAGTCTTCTCTCTAAAGAGAGTATAGGGGCATAGTCCGCTATGCGGCCCCATTGCGGATTGGCAGACCTCACATTTTTCCAAGACATTTAGGTTTCCTCACGATGTTTTTCCTTCACCGCCGAGCGCGTAGTAAATCAGCACATAACATTGCAACAGCAAATTTATTGGTGCCGACGCCGGGATCGAACTCGGGTTGCTAGCGTACTATGCAACTTGAGGCGACCGCCCGGACACTGAGCTACCACGGCTCTTAAGTTCAAGTTATGAGGTAACAAACATAAAAAGATAGGTAGAGATATTTCACGAAAGTGCGGAAATGATAACCGTTATCTCTGTCTGGATAACAGGTGTGAGTGTCGACTATTGCGTTTCGCCGGTGGTCTGTAGATTTATCTCTTTGTACTCAGTATTCGATGCATTATTCAGCTGTGTTCACAGCATCTCGTCACACCCACGTGTATATTTCGCTCCTAATAGCGAAGTATTTAAACAACTGTTCCCCAAGTACTACTGTTGGGTTGATGGATTTTTTGCTGTTCAATATTTCACACGGTTCCGTATCAATTTAATATACGCCAACAGATGACACATAACAATTAACAATGGAAGAATACATTCTTATTCATCTTATAGGCTGGTATGTATGTCAATTATAGGTGTTTGCAACAATTACGAAAAATTATTACAACAAACAATGTTATACATACTACAAATACTTTATTTTTAATTTTAGTCCATTCCATTGTACACAGGGTGTAGAAATGATGGAAATAAACAAAAATAAATTCTGTATATTTTACAATTGTGTTTAATTAAAGCGAAAATGCAAGCATAGCAGCTGAAATTGTGAATAATGTTTTTGATCCCGATAGTCTAACAGCTAATTACTTGCAATTTAGGATCAATCGATTCCTTTCAGATATTTTTGATGTCAAAGATACGACACGTCCTATAAATTGTCGATAAAATCACAAAAATAATCGAAGTTGACCATGTTAGTTGTCGTAGCATCGCCCAGTTGGTAAAGACCGACCATAGAACAGTCTTAAACCATTTTCTCAAAGCTGGATTACAAAAGAAGCTCGATCTTGGGAGCCAATTAACATTAAAAAACACAATAGATCTAATTTCCATCTGCAAAGCCTTGGCTAAACGGCAAAAAAACGAGCTATTTCTTAATGATAACTTCTTTGAGCGAGGCATTATGGAACGACTCTTAAAATTGCAACGAATTATACAGCAAAACAGTGCCATATATAAATACCCATAAAAATAAAGTTAAATCAAATTTTGAAGTTCACGCAAAAATAATGGTCTACTATTTCCCCAACCAATTATTAAAATTATCTTTTGCAGAGTATGCTAGTTGTATATATTATGTGCTACATAATCTTATTCGCTTATCCTTTTTCCTCTTTCCACCATCATCTTCAAAACACACTGCTGGATTCCATTCTTTTGATGTGGACATCTCTCGAATTAACTGTTATTGGATATTTACCCATCCTTGGATTGTGGTATACTTACCAATATCTCAATTGACAAACATCCAATCAGGTTTTTAGGAATTACCTGGTGTAACTTTGGAACCTAACGTATATGATGATTTACAAAAAATGAAAATCCTTCCAGAACTGACGGCTACGTCACACATTGGTACAAGTAGGTGGATAGTTCAAAAGTACCACTACTCACTTTGGTCATCCAAGTATCATGCTGAAAATATTTTTACAATTATTTTACTTAGTGAAGATAGTTAAAATGAAAAGCATTTCTAAAGATATATTTCTATTTTGATTCTAAACGCAATTATCGTGGAACCCTAAATCTACGCCATAAATTAAACTGCTATAGAAAATAGACTTAACCACTATAGCTTAGGGCTTAAAATTGGTTAACAATTGGAATGCATATATCTGAATAATCTCAAGAATGCATCAGAATACAAGTTTAGATTTGCCTATTTATAATCCTTATTGCCTAAAAAATAAAGTAGTTTTTTATTTAAACATAGTGTACGGAGTTGCTAGTTACAAAAAGTGTGAAGTGTGAAAACGCGGTCATGTCTTAATATTCCGGAGCTGCCGTTAAACACAGGGACAACCTGCGTTTGTTTAAAATCAGTCAAAGATTTCTAAACAAATTCTTCAAAATTGTTGTTTATTCTAATTGAGTAAGACAATAATAAAGAACCGACTTCAAATAGAATCCAACATTAAATGCTATTACGCGTATTGCCGCTTTGTATTTCAGAATTATCGTAAGCCAAACCAAACTTTAATCAAAATACTATTAAAGTACAATCTTTACTGTTAAAAATAAAAATGAATCATTGAAATCGTTTGGCACGATATTGAGTTATTCGTCCATATGTGGCGGACATACTTAAGACAAATTTAGGGCTTATATGGTTTTATCATGGATTCCATTGTAAGAATTGGACCAAATTTTAATAGGACCACATGAAAAGCGCCAGCTTTCAAACAAAAAGGAATTATCAAAATAGGTTTACCGAGTCGAAAGTTATGAGGTAAACATTAAAAAAGAAGAATTGAGAACCGAGAGTTTTTGAAGAGGTTAAAAATAAAGATCCTCAGCAATGGCCGGAAGAAGATGGAGATTACTTTTACCTGATTACCACCTACGTATGAGATTTAATAACTCAATCTCACTCAAAGTGCTAGAAGAATACAGTGGCAGAATGTCAGCGTGTCTCTTTGTGACATTTATGCTGAGTCACCTTTACCACCACCATAACTTTAGTGATTAAATTCTTTTCTGTTTTTTTCGTGTTTTTGTTTAGTTATTTTTTCTACGTATATGTCACTTTTACAATTCTACAGAAATGTGAAAGAACACATACATCTGGTTTGGTGAATAAATGATTATATTTTTTGAGCCGTGGTAGCTCACTGTCCGGGCGGTTGGCTCAAATTGCAAGGTATTCTGGCAAACCAAGTTCGATCCCCGGTGCCGGCACCAATAAATTTGTTGTTGCAATTTTATGTGCTGATTAACCACGTGCTCGACGGTGAAGGAAAACATCGTGAGCAAACCGACATGTCTTAGAAAATCTTTCGAAGGTATGTAGGTCTGCCAATCCGCACTAAAGACCCGTTGCCGCCTATGCCCTTATACTCTCTTTACAGAGAAGGCCTACGCCCAACTGTATATATATTTTTTTAAACGACGTGACCCTATATGTGGAGAAGTCACAAAAGATCGTCGTAAAACAGCTCGTATGCCAAATGAATCATGCGCGGAACCACAGTAAGCCACCAGCTTCACTTATGAATATTTATCGTCCACAGCTCCTGGATGCTACCTACATTACCTAGACTTTTCAACTTAAACGGTAATATTTGAACTAAAATTATAATGGTAATATGCGATATTTCGAATTTCAACTGAGAACGAAAGTACAACCTTTTTGATAAATTTAATAGGAAAATTGAATATAAAAAAAAACATTTATTGCGATGACATGATCATTGGCTGGCTGACCAGAGAAGCTGACCGTAACAGTTTCACTGGATTTGATAGATGGCACGGGTTGCTAAGCCTAAACCTCTATTGGGAGCCTCAGCTGGGATGCTTACTTAAATTAAGTCAGCTATCTGATCCTAGAGCGCCCGAAACTGAGCTGTAAGTTTATAGCTTTTAACAGACGAATTTGTTTCTAATAAAAAGCATTGCCATTAGTCTTAACTACTTATTTTAACTAAAATCGGTGTTGAGAGATGGTTAACGTTAATAGCCAAAAGGTGAATTTATTATTATTTATATGTAGGAGGGGGAGCAGTCTGAATAATTAAGAACGTTAGTGGCTCGAAAAACTTCATTTTTTTCACCTTAATTATACACTTCGTTTGTCCACGTCGTAACTCCTAATCGTAATGTAATGTGCATCTTTCTGTTTTCTCTTTCCTTCCCACTCGCTCGCCATTCGTTCACTCATCTTCATTCTTACATTCGGATACATCTTTTATACTTTCTAAACAATCGGATACATCTTAATGTTTTTTTTTCCTACATATAATAACCTATTTAAATATTTTTTAAACAAAAAGCAAACGAGCTTGCGGCTCACCTTAACTTAAATGGTCATTAACGCCCATGAATATCCACTACATCGGGCTGCAGGAACATTGCCAGTCTGGTCTAATTCATCTGTCCCGTCTCCTAATCAGATAATATCTTTCGGTATTATCGAGACCTTACTGTTATAGCAACACATGGCACCCAGCGATTGTTACGTATAATGACTACTTCCAATGATACCTTAGTGATTTACCTGAACCTTATTGTATCTTTAATTCATAATTAATATATTAATTGATCATATTAATTTGGCATTGTAAACAATATTTTTTTTTATTACTTCGTAATCTGACTTTTAATGATTTTGTATACAGACTGTGCGGACGCGCAGTTGTGACGGTATTCGTTAAAATAATTCGTTGTATAATGTTACGCTGTCTCAATAAAGCGAGTGTACTAGCTATTGGACTATTTGATTCCACAAGACCTATAAGTTATTACAATCGTAAAGCTTCACAAAATTCAATTCTACGAGCGCTACGTGATTTGTACTATCTATATTTAAAGTACCTTTTTTTTTAAAGGGGAGGAAATCTTCAAAAAGATGGAAGAATGGCGGTTATGTGGGGTTCTTACCCACTAAAACCTCCCCGGTGGCCCTTTCCTCGGTGCATGGTGAGGGGCTCCGGGATCTCCAGAGGAACGCACCGGAGCCCCTCTGCACTGTGCTCAAGGAGACCACATCCCGGGGGGTTATCCCTCCCTCCCTGTGCCCTCGCAGTGCAAGGCGACACTCACCCTCGTCGGCGAGTGAACCCGAGGCACCTTTTAGTCGCTTTCTACGACAGGCAAGAGATACCGAAGTCTTATTCTTGAGAGCCCAGAACTACAGGGCTGATATTTAAAGTACCTTATCCAACCTATCGTGTCATGTACGAAATTATGTAAAAACAGTATACTTCCATATGATATCTTAGCGATTTACCTGAACCTTATTGTATCTTTAATTCATAATTAATATATTAATTGATCATATTAATTTGGCATGGTAAACAATATTTTTTTTGATTACTTCGTAATCTGACTTCTAATTAATTTTGTATAAAGACTGTGACGCGCAGTTGTGACGGTATTCGTTAAAATAATTTGTTGTATAATGTTACGCTGTCTCAATAAAGCGAGTGTACTATGGACTTATTGGACTTGGACTATTTGATTCCACAAGACCTATAAGTTATTACAATCGTAAAGCTTCACAAAATTCAATGCTACGAGCGCTACGTGATTTGTACAATCTAGATTTAAAGTACCTTATCCAACCTATCGTGTCATGTACAAAATTATGTAAAAAAAAAACAGTATACTTCCATATGATACCATTCATAGGCCATCATCTTTATATGCGACCCACTTTTATAAATATTCCAGTGACATTCACGCATCGGGATCGTAGTTCACTCGAAAAGCTGTTGTATCTCGTATATAATAAAGCGTATTATTACTCACTCCAAATGGACGTAATCCAATAAAAGGGAAAAAGGTTTCTTTTCCGTATGATTAATCACACTTATGCAAATAATGTGTTCCTTATAGAAGTATAGAGAGGAAACAAAATCAATTTGCGACGAGGTTTTTGTTGTGATACAAATAGTATGTTATTATTTCTTAAATGTACACAAGTCTTATTAGACACACACACACACACACACACACACACACACACACACACACACACACACACACACACGCGCGTCCAGCTCCGCCTAAATGTCGAGCGGCGGGAACCGAGCCAGGATAGTGGCCGCCTCATATGATACCGTACGGTATCCTCGTGCGATCCGAATGGCAGATTTAAAGTACCTTATCCAACCTATCGTGTCAAGTACGAAATTATGTAAAAAAACAGTATACTTCCATATGATACCATTCATAGGCCATCATCTTTATATCCGACCCACTTTTATAAATATTCCAGTGACATTCACGCATCGGGATCATAGTTCACTCGAAAAGCTGTTGTATCTCGTATACAATAAAGCGTATTATTACTCACTCCAAATGGACGTAATCCAATAAAAGGGAAAAAGGTTTCTTTTCCGTATGATTAATCACACTTATGCAAATAATGTGTTCCTTATAGAAGTATAGAGAGGAAACAAAATCAATTTGCGACGAGGTTTTTGTTGTGATACAAATAGTATGTTATTATTTCTTAAATGTAGACTAAGTCTTATTTATACACACACACACACACACGCGCGTTGGGGTGTCTTTCATTGAAATCGTTGCAGCCGTTTCGGAGTTTATATGGAACATACCCACACAGTTTCTCTTTTATATACATAGATTATTATTATTTTATAGTCTAGTGTGTGCAATTCAAAAGGGCAAAAACAGTAGAAGTTATAAGTAAGTTTTATTGTGGTACGTAACCACTGTTTGTGTCATTCTGGGAAACCGTTAGGGGACAGTTGAGTGGAACCGGGATATCTCACCCTAAGACGAAGACGCCAGGCCAGTGGCAGCCCGTCAGTTCTGTAGTCTTAGGCTTATATAATTAAGCTGTAGTATCTCCTATGTGTCATAGGTGACTAAAAAGGGCATCGGATACACGAGCGCAAAGCCTGAGGGCTCTAAAAGTGGTTACGTACTTCTATTTTTAGTCGTGAAATACGTCTCTCATCTTTTTATACACCTCTTCGTTTACATGTCAGGCGGTTTAGGAAAGAGTGAACATACAAACTGGTGTAAACTGCTTTAGCACACACAATTATATATATATATATAATGTATATCAAGAGAGAAAGAAAATGTGCGTACGTATCTCTTGCCTTTACAGTAATGTCCGAAACGTAACTCTCTCTTTCAACCTTCACTAACTTATTTCTCCCTGTCAACCTCTATTTGGCTCACCTGAACACACTTTTCGTAACTCTCTCACTCCTCAGCTGACTCCCCGAGTGAAGCTTGCGTAAATAATTTTACGTCAAAAATCACCAATGCATTTATCAGTGCTCAATGCGGTAATTTTTACTTACACTGAATGTCTTACCAACATTAAGTTATAAAGTTTATTAAGTTATATAACATGTTGTTCGTAAGTGTACATGAGCATGTTAAGTAGACGCTTAGGGAATATTGGGAGCTTCGTCACCTGAGACAAACATCTCGCTAATAAAGATGCCTTAACATGTCGTCGAGTGGAGCACATGGGACGTGTTACATAAATGTTGATCATTGTAGCTAACAGCTGGTGCCGTGTAAATAGTTACGAAAGTATAGGTGCCCTATTTAACTGTTATAAAGTTAATGCATATGTAATGTCTCTCCCTCTCGTATGAATTTACAGAAGATCTTTTAAAACCATAATAAACAGTCAGAGTAACCCACTCCCTACCTCATACTCATCCCTACACATACAAGCACTCTTCAACACACTTCAACCTTTTACACACAAACACACTAACACACACAAAACGATTAAACGAAATTACATTATGTTTGGAGATGGGCGATAATAGCTGCGACATAGTTTTTACTACTGCGGCTATTATCGAACTGGTTTGTACATGAATTTTTGGGTCGAAATAATAATAATTTATTTTTAAAAAAATATATTAATGTAGTTATAGTAATAGCCTATTATCGTTACAATGACAAGTATTTTCCCAGCTAAAAAAAACCGACTTCAAATCGAAAGAAATCTTAAACGCTATTACGCGCGGACGTCTTCTCTATATTTCCGAATTGTCGTAGGAATATTACTAATGATGAAACGTTAGATGAAAGTTTGATCAATCAAACTTTCATCAAACTACTATTAAGGTACATGCTTAACAATAAAAATTTAATCATTGATATCGGTTGATGTGATATTGAGTTATTCGTATATTTGTAGCGCAAATAATTTCAATAAATTGTACACTTACATGGTTTTCTCATGAATCCTTATGTTAGAATTGGACCAAATTACCACTAGCTTTACAATTAAATTAACTTTAAATTTACACTAGAATTAGTTCTTCGTTAATTCTATCAAGAATTTTGGAATGAAGTTCCTTATTGGGCCTTGCAGAGATCCTAGCCGGTAAAAACCGTCCGTAACGTTAAATAAAAGCGTAAGATTTTTAGAATCAATTGATTTAGATAGGTGGCGCTATTATTAATATTTTGTTGATTTAACTTTAACATACGGGATGTTATTATATTTTTAAAGAATTTTTTTTATTTACCATTTTATTGATTAGCGGAAACTTTTGATTGGTTATAATAAAAAATAATATTTTTTTATAATAAGTAGTACCTGTATTTATTCTAATAAAATAAAGAAAACAAAATAAATAAAAGCTCTCTCGCAGTTGATCTCGAGGGGTAAGCAGTGCTATGGATTTCTTATTTCTACGGCCCTAGGACAGCTCTCTGGTGGATATATAGTCATTTCTATACACACTTTCATGTATATATTATACTTATGTAAACAAATATATGTATTTACATACGTAGATGTAAATAAAGAAGTTTTACTTCAGTTGTGTGGTCTGAAAGACACTCGTTTTTGAACAAACACGTGTTTTTTTTTCTCCTACCCAGTATTTACTGGTGGAGAATGTTATTAAAGTGATAAGTCCGCCTTTATGACGGGAGGGGGCGGGGAGGGTTTCCGACGGGCTAGCCGACGTCGCGTTCTTCCCGGGTCTACTTTTTTGGACGACAGAGGCCTTTTTAGTCGCCTTATACGACAGGCAGGGGATACCGTTGTCTTATTCTATGAGCCCAGAACTACAGGGCTGGCCTTTATAAATTTTATTTTAAGGTATTATAAAGCAGTGGTATCCAGTGATTTTATCATGTTATAACATCATAAAAGTCCATCTCATTAGCCCAGAAATTTCATAAACCACGCTTGGCGGCATAAATAGGATTATAGATACACGACGCGTGCGATTTATCACCTCTTAGTTACTTGAAATAATTAATCACCACTATCGAAGCTTCTTTCATTTTCTGATCATTGATTAGATTCTGTTAGGCATGTGAGTCTGCGTGGGCCGCTGTCAGATTGTATCTGAAGAATTACCGTACGTTTTTCGACTTAAATAATTCAAGCATGGACACTTTAACTCTCAGTTAGTCTAATGTATTAGACTGGATGGTTTTAACGAGAGATTTATTACTATGGTAGAGCAACGCTAGAATTGCTTAAAATAATTTAATATTTTTTATATTTACACTCGTGAGCAAAAATACGTGATCAGTTTTAATATCTCAGAAGGTAAATCTAACTGAAATAAATTGTGATTTTTTTTTAAATTTCAGTACAATAAAATTTAAAGTTTAGGTAAGAAATCCTTTTTAGTTTATGTTTTTTAATGAAATGTAAATAAATAAATAAAAATATTTTATTTTATTTTAAGGATATTTAATTGTCTATCAGGCACAATTTATTTCAGTTAACTAGCGTCTTTATCTTCCGAGATATTCAAACTTTGTTTACCGACCCTTTATTTTTGCTCACGGCTAAATTTCTTGAATTGTGGGACTATAGCTTCTTATTAACATAAATGTAATTGTATATTATCGGTATGTGTCTTGGACGTGTATGTAGGCGTATATGTGTGGGTGTGTGTGGGTATGAAATATTGTCAGAGGCGTTGATCTGGTTAAAGTTTCTGTCGGTATACATTCAGTAACGGTTTTCCGCCATTACGTGTCACTTTATAGAATAATACAATAAATTTCAGACAATTCTACATGTTACAACAATGGTTTATTTCAAATAAATTTTATTCAACTTTAGAGTATGGTGTTGGTACTTTCGTTGTATTATTTATATTTATCTACAGAGCAGGTTAAAAAAGGCGGATTGGGATGGAAAGATGCTATGACCCGTTTAAACAACGTCTGGAAGAAAAGAGGAATTGGTATCAAAACCAAGATGAGATTGATACGTGCTTTGGTATTCCTTATCTTCCTATATGGAGTGGAAATATGGACAATCCCAGCCAGAGAGAGGCAAGGGATCGATGCATTCGAGATGTGGTGTTGGAAGCGTTTTTTAAGGAAACCCTGGACTGCGAAACGCACCAATGCATCTTTTTTTTTTTTTTTTTTTGTTTCCGGGGAGGAAATCTTCAGAAAGCATCCAATGAAATTTCCAATGCATCTATCCTAAGCCAACTTAAGACTCGTTTGTCTACCATTTGCCGACAACGAATCTAGATAAACTGATCGTAGTTGGGAACACCGCAGGAAAAAGATCTCGCGGCCCTTTACCAACAAGGTGGTCCGATCAGGTAAAAGACTCGTCGTCCTCCAAATTTTAGAGTGCTGTAAGAGACACGCTAGACAGAAGCCGGTGGAGGCAAATCGTCCGCTCCAGGCGCAACCCTGATGGTGACCACGATCCTCAGACATGAGGGACCGACACTAGAGAGAGAGAGAGAGACAGAGGAGGAGTGAATAATGCTCATACATTTAATAAACTAATTAAACATTTTATATACAGAATGTTTTGCATACGAAATGCATTCAATTTTTTTTTTAAGAATGCTAGCAATATTTCTTTTTTTTAAGAAAATACTACTAACATTCTTGTTAACCATTCCAACTAAGCTTAAGCTTGTGCTAGGACATGGTTCACGGCAATAATCGAATGGTGGATTCGAACCAAGACCTTACGATTCGCAGGCCGAACCCTAAACCATTAGGCTATTGACGCTTCCGATATATAATGTATTATATAATAAAATCTATGTGTAAAGCCGTACCCGGTTTTCTTTTTCCGGTATAATGCGACACTGTGAATGAGTTTAATGGAGGAAACTTTGCATTGTACGAACGGTTGGATTATCGAAAGTTCCGTGTAGAGTTCGAGTGATTTGATTTTATCAGTTGCCTTATACGTCCCGACATTCTTTGGTAAATGAATTTTATCCAGGATCTTCCTCAAGATAACAATATGCTTAGTTGAAATTCTGGATGATGTATGTAAAATATTTATAGATAGTGTTAGGAATTTTCGATTCCTTTAATTATGTCTAAGTTATAGCTGTGGATGTTCAAGTTAGAGTGGTACTGTGTAGTGGTGATAGTTCTCGTGGGTTTTGGGGGTAGCGATTTTAAAACACGCCCCGAGACGGGGTAGCCCAGAGGCGTTGTGTGGGGGCTCTTGTCCTCCGTGGACCCTTAGCACTGCGAGGGTGTTGGGGAAGGAACTTCTCACTACTCAGAAGGAACTACAGTGCAGAGAGCCTGTGCGTTCCACTGGAGTTACCGGAGCTTACCGGTCTCAATATGCACCGATGATGGCCAGAGATTCACGCCCCCGGAGAACAACAAAAAAAAAACTAACTACAAATCGATTCAAAAGTTGAACGCTATTACACGTGGGGCATTCACTTTGTATTTACGAATTATACTTACGATACGAAATAGAATTAATTAGAACTTTAGCAAATTCTCATCAAACTACTCTTGACGTACATCCGTTCCAATAAACCATTAGATAGTATTCGGTTGGCGTGATATTGAGTTAATTGTCCATTTGTGGCGCAAATACTTAATAAAAAATTAAGACTTATATGATTATCTCATTGATATTGATTGTCAAATGGGATCAAACGGGAAGCATCAGCTTTTAAATGAAAAGGGAATCATCAAAATCGGTTCACCCAGTCCGAAGTTATGACTTAACAAACATGAAGAAATATACAGACGAATTGAAAACCTCCTCTTTTTTACAGTTGGTTGAAATTATTATAATTATTAAATTATTACCATTGGATATGCGGCGTCAAAATGTTGGAATAACATCCCCCCGCCTATAAGAACGTCTAAAACATTACTTATATTTAAAAATAAATGAAAAGTTTCTTAACCGAGTCTCAACGTAACCACGTCAACATCAATTACGACAAATCGTTTATATAACACTATACTTATGTTATTTATTATGTAATTTGTTGATATATATGTAAAGAAAGTATAACTATATATTTATATATATATATATGTATCTATAGCTGCTTTTTTTAATATTTACATTTATATATAATATTTATGAAAGTTTATGTATTGTATATAATACTACACAACCGAATAGTGTCCGCCTTAGTCTTCACAGGTTTTTTGGCTGAAAACCAGCGCTGTGCTATATGTGTGAGCACAGCACATGCTGAGCCAACCCCTTTTCGGTACAATTTCTACTTTGTTCTTTTTTTTATGTTGTTTCTGTTTACTTTTGTTTATGTTGTTTGTTGTTTCTATGTTCTTGTGCCGAATAAATGTTTTTCAATTTCAATTTCAAAAAAGAACTGGGACTGCGTTTTCTAATTTTACATACATGTAGGTTAGGAGCGGTTTGAACACGGTACTAGATCAAAATTGAGTACGTACCAACACACGAGTGTAATAAACAGCAATCCATTTTAATCTTTTACCGGCGTACCGTTTAATTCCAGGGATTATGGCTGCCGTCACCCAAACACCCTTTACAGCCCTTTTCGCTAGAACGCTAAGGTGTGGTCAAACACTGTAATAACATTCAATCCAGTAAAAGCTATCAAATTATGCGGTAGTTTAATTCAGAAGCTGTTGGCGTTTTTATGCAGTTGCTGAATTATGGCTTTTCATGGTATCATGAAGTGTTTGAGCCGTGCTACCTTAGTGTTCAAGCGGTCGCCTCAAGTGCGTAGTACGCTAGCAACCCGAGTGTCGATCCTCGGTGCCGGCACTAATAAATTTGTTGTTGCAATTTTATGTGCTGATTTACCACACTCTCGGCGATGAAGGAACACATCGTACGAAAACTTACATTGTTCTAGATTTTTTTAAGACTATACTCTCTTTACCGAGGTCTGTTCCCAGCAGTGGGACACATATAAAGGCTTTAACTTTAACTGTTACGTGTGTAAATCGGTAATCTGGAATAGAAAGTTCTTGATTGTGACCTTATGTACGTGGTATTTTTTGCCTAGAAATACATCTTCTGTACGGAAGAATAAAGTCGTATCTCCACGAGTCGTATCAATACGATTTAAAGGTTCTTTTTAGTATCTCGGTAACCAATAACGATACAAAAAAAAACGCTGTCACAAAGATACAATATCACAATCGGCAAGGTTTCTTTCATACGATTTATAGGAATGCCTTTGTACATCTACGTAACCCTGGGTCTGGTAAATTTATATGGGATCAAATTGAAACCAAAGACCTAGAAGAGTATAGCGATAAGGTCCCCCTTAGCCACATTACGTCTATAGCTAAAAAGTTAAAATTCCGATAGTGAGGATTTATTATTTTTAATTTTATTTTTAAATATATACCCGCTCTCCTTGTATAACTTGTACCACAGAAAAAATGACCGCTGCAATTTAGGATATTATTTCAAGTAATAACAAGTGTGGGGTGTTCAGTGAACATTCGCGTGTTTTGATTATGAAAAGAAAGATTAAGTTTTTTAATTTTGAATTTACGAATAATTCGTAAAGTTTTAAGTACAGCAGCTTTATAGACATAGACTTCGCCAGTACATATACTAAAATTGAAACGATATAGAGAAGATTAGCATGGACCCTGCGCAAGGATAACATGCAAAATCATGAAGCGTTCCACAATTTTTTTTTCAACCCTGTTCTTGACTCTGGGCTCACAAGAATAAGACTACGATATCCCCTGCCCGTCGTAGGCGACTAAAAGGGGCCTCGGGTTCAATGGGCGACAAGGGTCTTTATCGTCCGCCAAAGTGGATCTGGGAAGAAGGCGACATTGGCAGGCCCGTGTCGCCTTGCACTGCGAGGGCTCAGGGGAGGAGGAAGTAACCTCCCCCCCGGGACGTGCGCTCCTAAGAGCACAGTGCAGAGGGACTCCGGAGCGTTTCACTGGAGATCCCGGAGCCCCTTACCAAGCACCAAAAATTTTTAGTGGGTTAGGTTCTCCTCAGAAGACAGTGGTATCTTGTTGAAGATTTCCTCCCCGATGGCAAAAAGTTTGATAAGATGAGATCTGTTCGCCGAATTGAATCGTTTTTCGTTAGTTATATTTATTATTATAATACTGGTCAGAAAACGTTTTAAAAATGAAAAACAAATAGTTGTAATTCATGTTCCAGTACTTGAATAGTTGACCGACGTCATTAAGGGCTCGGGCGGAATGCGCACATTTGGTCCCCGGCGTTGAAGGCGGCATCATTAAACCGAATGGGCAAAAACTCAAAACGACTTCATTTCAACCCGACAATATTTCCGTGTTTACGGCAGTCGGGATTTTTATTATGGAATCGTTGGATTATACCTCTACCTGCCTTCATAGCTCGTTGTTATCGTTTACATTTCTCCCTCTCTTGCGCAGGCAGTGTGATAAGGGCAGCTGGATGAGGTACTTTTTTATTGTGCTCATAATACAGGTTGAATTTCTCGGCTGACTATTTACATTTGCCTGTAATTTTTCACGGCCCCGTTTCTTGTTTTATTTACTGTGAAGGGAAACAAACTGTAGGTACTCGTAGAAACATTACCCGATGTTTCTTTTAGGCGTCATCATTTTAATGCTTTTAAACAATTACCCGCACCGTTCCTTCGCTTTCTAATTTGGATAAAATTACATTACATTTGGATAAAGAGCATTTTTATTATCATCTAAAAAGTATGAATATGTATAGTAATTTATCTATTTTTTTAATACTTTCTAAGCAAGTACTTGACTACGATCCCACCTGATGTAATTTGGAAATGCAGTCCTGGATGGTAAGGGGCACTAGCTTAGTAAATGCCTATTCACTCTACTCTTGAAAATACTCACATTGTAATCGGAAGGAAAGACAGACGCGGGAAAACTATTCCAGCCCTTTGCTGTACGAAGAATGAAAGACGAATCAAAGCGCTTCGTTCGGGTTTGAGGGATGTTCACAACAAAAGGATGAAATCCCGCAGTGCGTCTAGAAGTCCGATGGAACCTTTTATTTTTACCGACACTACCCTTAGGCTGCTCATAACCACCAAAGATTAAGTAAATAGCATTAATTTCGCATTTGTACATAAATTTTGGTTAAAAAAAGGATTTATCTATCTATCTAAAAAAGGATAAGAAAATGCTAAAAAAATATTACGGTGTAATATGACAGGACATAACATGGTAAACAAAAACATGAATTTTGTTTTTAAATGTTGACAAGGATATTTTTTATTAAAAAAAATTAATTCTTCGCGTTTCTCTGGCAAATATGAAACATCAAAATTATTTTATACAAATAATATGAATAAAAGGATAATAAAAGATTTTTTTTTATGGCCCAACTACACAGAGAGGCTGGCTTTCACTGCTTCACCAGTACCACCACCTTCTAGTCTGAATGAAACTTCTGTACCGTGCCTTAGGATATGCAGGGAGGTGGGGAGTCTGACACTGACAGTCGGTAACAAATAATTTTTATAAATAAGACTAGTTGCCGCCGTGAGCGATGACTGCAGAATGACTAAAGCTTCGACCCCGCGTCGCCGCTCCGATACCTAGGGCGAGATACAGCGGTTACGGTCAGACTATATAAGACTTCACATATAGCCGTGGGCAAAATAAAGGGTCGGTTAAGAAAGAAAGAATATCTCGAAAGAAAAATTCTAAAATATCGGTATACAAATGACGAAGTTTAACACAAACATGAAAAAGATACACTTTTTTTGAAGTCGGTTAAAAATGGCTATTGCTGTGAGGACAGATATTAAAATTGTGTACGAGACCCGAATCGGCAGCTTATAAATATTTATTGGTCATAACAACCACTCTTCCTTTCGCCTCAAGTTCAATATTGGTGTAAACCATTCCCCAGAGTAAATAGAACTCGGATATTTTTTTAAAGTTTATTTATTAATTTTACCCGCACGTAATTTAATCTATATATATATAAAAGAGAAAATGTGTGGGTTTGTGTATAGGCTCCGAAACTGCTTTACCGATCTCAATGAAACTTTCAGGGAATCTTCAGATTGATCTGGCGAGTAATCCTATTAAGAGTTTGGTGACGATCGGATTTTTTTTTAATGACGAACTATACAGATTGGCCAGAGAAGCTGGCCATGACTGCTTCACCGGATTGAGAGGTGGCATAGCTCTTAGGTGACGATCGGAGCATTCCTCTATTTTAACTGTCAAAAAAGCCATACGTCGTAATTATTTCTGACATTAACTTAAGCCCGATGTTTTGTATAAATGATAAGAATGAATTTACTGATATGTACATGGGTGTAGGTAATGATCTTCACCCGCTCGAAAAGAGAATAGAAGAGAATGAATACGGAGAGAAATGAATAATTTAATATATTATGATAGTTATATTAAATTATTATATAGTCAATATAAATCATATTAGATGGAGTCTGATCATCAATTATTTATTTATTATATACAATTTTTCTTACAATTGAATGCATTTGATTGTGATTTGCGGTGATGAAAATCGGCAGATAGGGTAATCTCGAATCAAGTTCAGGGATTGGATTGGCACACGATTGGTACAAAAGAAGGACCCGCTAAAAAGACGTCTGGCGCCGTCGAGCGAGCTGTTACGTGCCGTAGAGCCCCTTAACGGAGTGAGCTCCGAATGGTGGAGAAAGGCCTTGATAAAGAACTTGTAGGGAACAAGAACGTGAACTGGAGCTACACGGCCAGACCACGCGTACCATACCGCGTTTCGGCCCATATAACCGCGAGGTTGATCGGCCATGGGAGGCGGTGGGTAGGGTGTTATTGTAATTATTTAGTGTTTACAATAATGAAATAAATTCTCATCACGCCCGTTGTTTTCACTTTCCGAGTAAGATGCCTTGATAACGTCTGAAATGCTTGCGATGTAAACAAAGTAGTATTGCTTCCAATTTATTTGTTGTCTGACTCAGAGATCCGGCTGTTTTCAATTAATTTCGGACAAAGAACAACAAACAAAAGCCGGGGAGAAATAAAATACACAACAAGCTCCAATCGTGCTGATCACCGGTTGGTAAGACGGAGTAAGACCCGTGAACTGTGACGCCGAAAACATGCTACGAGTTGTTTAAAAATAATACAAGTATATTTACGAGTTAAAACGAAAATCGACGTTAAACTGACACGCGGTCGCTCATTTATTTCTGAAGTAGAAGAATTGGTAGGATCTTCTGGAGTCTATATTACCTGTTTACTTTATATATAATTATATATATGACAATGATATTGAGTAAATCGTCCCTTTGTCGAGATGTACTTAATTTGTTTATATATTTAATTTATTTGTAAGTAGGTATATATATAATATAGTTTTCTTTTATTTATTATTTTCTCACATAGCTTGCAACAGTTACTTTGTTTCTACACAACCCCAAGGTAGACTGGTAGAGAATGCATCCTGGCATTAAGTCTGTCTAGTACCTTTTTTTGTATTGCGTGCAAATAAATAATAAATAAATAAATATATAAAACCCGTTTACCCGCTCGCCCTTCACGTACACCACGCATCGTGGTAGCGCCACGACTTCACAGAAATTATACGCGCAACAGTTTCATTTTTCGCACTATCACTTCTTATAATAAAAACTTTTATGATATTGACTTATTTCATAACCCTTCAAATACATTTAAAAAATTATCCTAGTTAAATTGTAATTTTTTTAAAAAAAAAGAAAGCCGGCATTATCTTTTTTTAGAAAATATTACTAACATTCTTGTTAACCATTCCAACTAAGCTTAAGCTTGTGCTAGGACATGGTTCACGTCAATAGTCGAATGGTGGATTCGAACCTACGACCTTACGATTCGCAGACCGTACCCTAAACCATTAGGCTATTGTGTTATTATCTATTCTGTTTTTCATTCTTAATTTTTATGTATTCACTATTAGTATAAGAAATATTGGGTACTCCTTGTCGACATTTTAAATTTATTTTGTGTAACTTATTTTATAATACAAGACTCAAAAAGAAGAAGAATAAAAAAAAATAGACGAAATGAGAATATATTTTTTGAAGTCGGTTGATAAAAGTAAGCGATAAGAGAAATACTTTCTCGTGGCCGACAATCTTACCCAACACTTACTGCAGTATTAAGAGTCTAAATGATAAAAAATGGTCACATTTCTGTTCATTATCCGAGTGTATGTTAACAACGGGCTTTAAGTATTACAACATGTAGTTTGTATGTATTAATGTGTCCGAAACTCTAAACAGACAATAAATTTGAAATACGTGGCGTGGTGGTATAATATACGAGAGTATAGCGGGGAAACAATCACGTTGACCAATGATTTCTATTATCACATAAAAAAATAGAGTTACGGACAACAAGTCATGATACCGACACAGCATGTGCAAGTCGCAAAGCTGCTAATGCGCTGATTTTCAACAGTGTTCAGCGCTACTTGTGTGCGCATTTTACTATTAATAAATAGAATAAATACAAAATCTATAAATACACTAAATAATATGAATTTATGTGTGTGTTTAAAATAATAATGACGTTTATAATATTTTAACAATGATTCTGACATGAGATTCAAATTATATACTTAAACAATTCCAACATGTTAAGAATGACCCTCAGAAAAGACTTGCTTTTTGCAACACTTCTGTTTAAAGTTTTAAACTCGGAACATAAATATCTGTACTAAAATTTGAAATAGCGGAATGAAGATAGATGTTTAGTTGGAGCTATTTACTGTACACAAATTCCGCAACACCGATCTGCTGCGTTCCGTGGCAGTTTCTGATCAGCAGATACCTGGCCACCAAGTGTTAGAATAACTTGCCACCGCCCATAAGAGACAATTAATCTGTAAATGCATTAAAATCAAATTAAAACACCCGTGATATCGGCGGCTTGTTGTTTCCAATATTTTTAATATTTCAATATATAATATAAACTTTATACGTTTAATTTACTTATTTTTAATTTAATAATATACTTTATTAAATCATGAATATATTATTATTACGAAAATATTATGTTCATCTATGTATTTAATATAAATAAATTTATTAACTGTTAATACACGTATTATATATATATATATATATTCGTCTGTAAATATTACATGTAAACGTAGTATAGCGCGCGCACGACTTTGGGTAGTCCTGGACACCGCTAAAAATCGGCGCTGTCGTCAGCATATACTGAGACTGTGTCTAATGTTGGCATTATATCCTATTTCCTATTTGTTCTTTCTTTCTTTAACGGTTTTTTTTTAATGTTTCATATTTTGTTTGTATTGTATTCCGATGATGCCAATAAAAAATATGTCTATTTAAACAAGAATTGATTGTTTAAAGGTATTAGATTTCATACTAGCAATACATCAAACAATATATTATGTACATAAGGCGGAATGCATGAACATTCACAGGTAAATAATAAACGCTAACGCTTCTACTTTACGCCAACGCATAAGGAGGCTTAGACAAACCATAAATTATAATGGAGTTTCACCGTCTTGATCGTTGTGACCATTATGTTTATTATAAACTAGCCATCAGCCCCAGCATCGCATGGGTAGCACTAATCATCTATAGCTTCAGGTGTATGGAAAAATAAAAAAAAACAATTTAACTTGATAGGATTTCGCAATTAATCAAAATTAGCGAACATACATACCATTTAGTAGATAAATTACTTCGTTATTCATTTATGATCTGATAGATGAGATATGATATTTTTTTAAGATCTTTAATATATTGTTTAGTTTTCACATAGATACCACTGTCAGAATTGGACCAAATTGCTACCATACGGGAAACACCAGCTTTCAAATAAAAAAGGAATCAAATTAGGTTCACACAGTCGACAGTTATGCGGTAACAAACATAAAAACATTTGAAATTGAAATGAAATGTCGAATATACAGTAAAATACATTCAAAAATATTCGAGAGTCAACTCCGATACGTGCTTGCTACGAGACTACTTCAGAAAACCAATTGGTTACCATTCACTTTCAATTGCTAGACGAGATAAATAGGCCATGACCACTATTTTGATTTATAACTAGTTTATTTACGAGTAAAAACAAAAATCTACTTCAAATGAAGTCAGTGACGGATTTAAACATTAATTGTTACTACAAGAGTACGCTTTATTTTATTTCCGAAGTATCAAAGCTACGAAGTTCTGGCGCCTCTGTTCTCTTTCTCATTTCTACATTCGTGTTTAAGCAGTACTTGCATTCTTTTAAACAATTTTTAGGAGATACCTTGTATATCGGAATAATTGAAAACAAACCTTTTAAAACAAAAAAATCAAAGTCATAACAGCGCTACGAGTGCATAAACATTAAAAAATATATGACTAACTAGCTGCGCTCCTCGGTGTTAATCGGTATTTCTCACGGAAAATAATCAAGAACACTTTTTTTGTTGGTGGTTTTGGTGGGGAAATACTTCAACAGGATACCGCACCTTCTGAGAGGAAGGTGGGCTTATGTGAGGTTATTCCTCACTAAAACCCCCGGTGGCCTCCTCGGTGCACGGCGAGGTGTTCCGTTATTTCCAGTGGAACTCACTGGTGTCCCTTTGCACTGTGCTGATAAACACGTTCCGGGAGGTTAGTCCCTCCTCTAGCACTGTCGCAGTGAAATGCGACACGGGTCAGCCGATGTCGCCTTCTTCCCGGCTCCATTCTTCCAGGCGGACGGCAAAGGCCCCATCCCCCCTTTCCCCTTTTAGTCCGCTTCTACGACAGGTAGCCTTATTCTACGAGCTCAGGACTAAAGGTCTGATAATCTGCAACTACTATGACTTGAGATGTCGAACGCCTTAATTCCCAGTGACAATGACCTCTGTAAAATATTCGTAACGTAAGCAAAAAATCGCTAGTAGTAGTTTTATTCTAATAATAGCCTCTCATATCCTTTTAACCCTAGCACCTCGCTAGACAGGGTGTACCTCACCGAATAGCGTATACGTACCGTGTTGTTTCAACGCAATCAAAATTTAATTAGTCCATAACATTTCAATTTATTGCAGAAAGGAAAATAATTTAGTTCCATAATTACTTTCTATTTGGCTACCATGAAAGATTTACCAATTTCAAGGGCTCGTTTAAGCGTAATTGATTCGATCCTTTGAGATTTTCGTTGTTTATAAAAATATTAAATAAAATCCTTAGAGCAAAACGGTTTGCATCCCCCTCGGTTTGTACCAAGGATTTGGCGTGT
This sequence comes from Meandrusa payeni, assembly GCA_029286785.1. NCBI lineage: Eukaryota > Metazoa > Arthropoda > Insecta > Lepidoptera > Papilionidae > Meandrusa > Meandrusa payeni. The sequence continues at coordinate 9,478,150 of JAGSMX010000016.1, read as the reverse complement.
TTCGAACTTCAAACAATAAGCAGGTTCTCAATTCGTCTGTATGTTTTTTATGTTTGTTACCTGATAACTTTCGACTGGATGCACATAGTCTTGAGCAGGCGTAAGGTAGCTGGCCTTTCGGTTTTCTACAGATTGCATTTTAGAGACATTTACATGATCTAATTCCCCAACCTCGTTCCACCATCGTACTTTAAGACGCACTACAGGATTTCGTGCTTGTGTTGTGAACATGCCTCAAGCCCGAACGAAACGCTTCGCGTCTGTCTTACCCTGCGATTATAATGTGGATATTTTCAAGAGTAGAGTGAATAGGCATTTACTAAGTTAGTGTGCCTTACTATCCAGGACTAGATTTCCACTTTTCCACTTAACATCAGCTGTAATCAATGTTGACCGATACGATACTTTTATCAACCCTTAGATGAAAAGCAACCTTAAGCTAAGGCATGTTTTATACAACTCCCGTATAGTTCACCTACTACGTAAATCAAACTCAATTTCGAAACTAAAATATGTACCTAAAAATAAATAAAACCGGTACAAATCTCATATAATCCCGCAACAGGACAGTTTACGACGTTCGCGCTATCCCTTTATATCCCAATCCTGATTGCCTCGCCCTGAGGATAGGTACAGACAGAAAATGAAATGGGCACACGAATTTACGAGGACGTTCCTCCGCACTCCACCAAGTTACTGGTTATAAGTAACATAGAATTACTTATGACAAATTTATCGCATTATGTGGCTTGAATCCTAATGTTGGATTTTGGGGAACTCACAGCGCTATAGCTTTTACTCGAATTTGCGTGTAATATTGCAGGAAGTCATTTTTGTTACAATTTCAATTACTGATTCGATCGAAGGAGAAAATGAGCTGGATCGACTTATTCGGGCACACTCAACTTATGTGTGAAAAAATACAGTAATTATTTTTTTTGGTAAGTCGGTTCGGTACGGTTTGCAAATATCTCTATTCTAGGTCTGTAGGTTCCAGTCCACCATTCGACTATTGACGTGAACCATCTCTTAGCACAAGCTTAGTTGAAATGGTTAACAAGAATGTTAGTAATAAATCTGAAAAAAAAAGAAATATTGCTTTCTGTTCTTATTTGTAGCTTTCTATTCTAAAATAAAAAAAAATTGTTGACATACCTGGGAATGCTTAAGACGTAAAAAAGAAGTTTGTTGGTTGAACGATAGGTTTTAAACACCAGAATTTCGTTACGTAAATATAGACATAGACAATTTATTTATAAGCATCATAATCTACAAACACGTTACAAAAAGAAATTATAACACACATTAAAAAAGAGAGAAAAATAAACAAAATACAATAATAAGAAGAAGCAACGGACAGATAGCAAATGATGTCAACGTTTCAGTATGTACTGTGGCAAAGTTGTCACAGCGCTGATTTTCAGCGGTGCCCAGGAATAACGAATGTCGTGCGCGCATTACTACACTTGTATGGCATTTATGCAGAGCTTAGTAGTAAATATATAAAACAATAAATATACTATAAAATAATAGTAATATATAAATGTACGTATTTACATATATATATATATATATGTAAAGAATAATAATATTTATTTTATTTTTTAATTTGTACGAAACCTCCATAGTGAAGTCCATGGAACCTCCATTGTGACATAATTGAAAAAGATATATCAGTGATGTAAAATAGAAATAGAATAGATGTCATTATTTAATTTATATAACATTGTTTAGTAAAAACAGGAATAAACTTTTAATGTGGTTTCCTTGAAATACAGACCAACACATAGTTATTCTTGTTTTTTATTGATATTCTGAATTCATCTTATATATTTATAAAAATTAATGTTTGTATGTCTTATAGAATCGTAAACTATTTATTTGATCGTGTGATGTTTTTCAGCAGTGCATGAGTCTATGAAATTTACTGAGTTGGTACTGACAGATAGCACCACTATCATTCCAATGAATTTCATATATTGCAGTGACAGTTGAAATGAAACGAAAACACTAAACGAACAGCGAATTTCCCCCAATATTTGTGTAATGTTTTTCCTTCAAATTTATTTTATTTAGAAGAGTAGCAAGCAAGGTATAGCTAGCTATATCTAGTAAATAAAATAAAATATTTTTTTTCATTAAATTTTAGTATTTAGGCAACACAAAGGACTGGAATAGCTTGCCCGCGTCTGTCTTACCCTGCGATTATAATGTGGATATTTTCAAGAGTAGAGTGAATAGGCATTTACTAAGTTAGTGTGCCTTACTATCCAGGACTAGATTTCCACTTTTCCACTTAACATCAGCTGTAATCAATGTTGACCGATACGATACTTTTATCAACCCTTAGATGAAAAGCAACCTTAAGCTAAGGCATGTTTTATACAACTCCCGTATAGTTCACCTACTACGTAAATCAAACTCAATTTCGAAACTAAAATATGTACCTAAAAATAAATAAAAAAAAACCGGTACAAATCTCATATAATCCCGCAACAGGACAGTTTACGACGTTCGCGCTATCCCTTTATATCCCAATCCTGATTGCCTCGCCCTGAGGATAGGTACAGACAGAAAATGAAATGGGCACACGAATTTACGAGGACGTTCCTCCGCACTCCACCAAGTTACTGGTTATAAGTAACATCGGATTACTTATGACAAATTTATCGCATTATGTGGCTTGAATCCTAATGTTGGATTTTGGGGAACTCACAGCGCTATTGCTTTTACTCGAATTTGCGTGTAATATTGCAGGAAGTCATTTTTGTTACAATTTCAATTACTGATTCGATCGAAGGAGAAAATGAGCTGGATCGACTTATTCGGGCACACTCAACTTATGTGTGAAAAAATACAGTAATTATTTTTTTTGGTAAGTCGGTTCGGTACGGTTTGCAAATATCTCTATTCTAGGTCTGTAGGTTCCAGTCCACCATTGGACTATTGCCGTGAACCATGTCCTAGCACAAGCTTAAGCTTAGTTGGAATGGTTAACAAGATTGTTAGTAATATTTCTGAAAAAAAAAATATTGCTAGCTTTCTTTCTAAAAAAAAAAAAGGTACTTAGGAAATTTAAGAGAGCGTTTAATCAAACCCTGGCGGTAAGATTAATCTGTTTTTGTCATATATTTTTTCCTTGTTACTATCACAGTATATTTGATCTGAAGCCCGTTTTTGTTCTATGTTCAAACATCATACTTGTTCTGCAGTCTGTACGTAATACAATCTCGGTAAAGTAAAGTACGCAAGTATTTTCACCAATAATCTATATTATGTAAGTCTCTCTCATGTTATCATTTCGCTCGTCGAATCTTATGGAATCACTATATTGGATTTTTTCGCAAATAAATAGAGAAAATAAATTACGTAATAGTAAAAAAATATCCATGACGTTTGCTGTTTGAGAGCATCTCTATACACTAGTAGATTTTACTTGGTACTTATTTTAATACTAACAGTCATTCAACACAAACTAGATTACAGAAAATACATGTAGTAAATAATGCAGAAGATAAATCCATGCAATACAGACAAGGAGTATCTAATATATTTTATCTTATACTAATAGCAAGCTTATTTTATTATAGCTTATGTTATTACTTAAGACCTAACATTCTATCCCTCCCTTCATTTTTCTTGTGCATCCTACGGACATCTATTACAGGAATTGCCGATGTGGCGTACATCTAACACGGAGTTGGTGCGCCAACATACCACTCATCGGGTAAAAAGTACATAGAAATATATTTTTATTTTAGGGAAGTATATTATAATATAAAGGTGTGAGCAAAAGTGAAGGGTCGGTTAAGAAAGTTTGAATATCTCGGAAGATAAAAACGCTAACTAGAATAAATTGTGCATGATAGAAAATTAAATATCCTTGAAATAAAATAAAATATTTTATAAATTTGTTTATATTTCATTAAAAAAGCATATCTTACGTAAACTTGGATAATATAGTATTTTTCATTAAATTTTAGTACTTAGGCAACATAAAGGACTGGAATAGTTTGCCAGCGTATGTCATTCCCTCCGATTACAATGTGGGTATTTTTAAGAGTAGAGTGAATAGGCATTTACTAAGCTGGTGCACCTTACCATCCAGGACTGCATTTCAACTTACGATTAGCTGGGATCGTAGTCAAGCACTTGCTTAGAAAGTATAAAAGAAAGCAATTCGCTTCCAATAATCCCGATGTATACGACTACTTCGTACAGAAATCCTTCTGCATTGTTATGAACCCTTGGTTATTGTTTAGTGAACACGATGACGTCTGAAGCGGCTTTATTGAGATATCCTCCCTACACTCAGACCTCCTAATAACACGTGATCCCATTCCTTACCGCAGCTTACACATAATTCGCAGCCGCCTTCATCAATTACAATAATGTTGGGTAATTCCAGTCGTCAGTTATAACGCCCAAACTAGATTCTCCAAACCGCTGATTTGTAGCACACTAAACATTTTATGAGCTCATCTATTATGTTGACGTTGTAGCTCTGCTCCCAAGGCGGCGCCGCATCGTAACATAACAATAAAATAAAGGTCTAGTATCCGCACTAAGAGCAAGCCATCTCGGTGTATGAGTTCATCCCGTCTCGGCGCTGCGATGATCGCTGTTATTGCGGTTGTGAAAGATTTGATGGATTTTTTTAAACGTTCGCATTGATCATATTAAATATTAGATTATCCGTGAAATAGCAACCGACCGAGTCGTGGTTCGGCCCTCTCGGGCGCCCTCGGATCGGAATGCTTACGCGTAACATAGTAACCGTCCGCCGAGGTTACCCCGCACCGGGGACCCTTGTGTCGAGTTACTAGCGATAGAGGTTCAGGCTAAGCGACCTAAGAGCTATGCCACCTCTCAATCCGGTGAAGCAGTCAAGGCCAGCTTCTCTGGCCAATCTGTGTAGTTCGTCATTAAAAAATATGAAATATCAAGACTTCGAAGTCGTTTCTCGTCGTCGTTTCTAAAAAAAACATCTATATTAATAAAAATAAATCGTCGAAATGTACGCGCGTAACTTCTGAACTACTGCACCAAATTGGATGATTCTTATTTCGTTGTGTTTGTTATTTTTAGGATGAAGGAAGGTTTGTATATAAAATAAAAAATATTTTTTAATTAAATTCAGATTTTATAAATCCTCATAAAAGAAAAGTGAGTGAATGAGACAGAATGACGTCAAATATACACTTGAGAGCGAAAATAAAGGGTCTGTTAAGAAAGTTTGAATATCTCAGAAGATAAAGACGATAGCTAACTGAAATAAATTGTGCATGATAGACAATTAAATATCCTTAAAAAAATATATTTTTATTAATTTATTCATATTTCACTAAAAAACATAAACTTAAACGAAAAAGGATATCTCACGTAAACTTGTATAATACAGTATTTTTCATTTAATTTTTTTTTGAAATATTAATGCTTAGTGTCGTCACATGGACATTTTGTTTTCAATATTTATTGAAAAATACTGTATTGTCCAAATTTACGTTAAATATCCTTTTTCGTTTATGTTTTTAATTAAATATAGATAAATTAAAATATTTTTTTTATTTTATTTAAGGATATTTAATTGTCTATCATGCACAATTTATTTCAGTTAGCTAGCGTCTTTATCTTCCGAGATATTCAAACTTTCTTAACAGACCTAAATGGTCGGTTAAGAAAGTTTTGCATACGGCTTTATTTAAATAAAAATGAATGGCCGAAATGTACGCGCGTGACTTCCGTTATTTCTAGGACGGAGGACGATTTGTAAATAAAATAAAATATATATTTTTAATAAACATCAGATTTTATACTCATTAAATAAAAGTGAGTGAATGAAAGAATGACGTCAAATAGATGCGTCATAACATAAATGTCAATAATATAAAATTACTGCTTATTCAACAACAGAAAATAGATTATAGTAAAAAAAAAAAATAAAAAAAATCATCAAGGCTCAACAGTTATGTGTAGCTGGCTGGTGCCAATTAAAAAAAAACTCGTTACCTTTTTAACCCGGCCGTTGACAACCGTGTTGATGCCAATGAGTTAACAAATAGCGGCGGGGAAAAAAGGATCACGTGGAAGGGCGGCTGGAGTCCCGTTACAAAGGGGCGCGAAATTAATTTTCCGCGGGCTATAATCGAGCTACGGCGCGGGTGGTTTTGACGCGTAATTCATTACGTTATAGGAAACATTGGACAACGGTGCGATGGCGGACCTGATGTAGCTACAGATTTTAATTTTAAATAACTTTGAAGCGTTTTTATGATGAAAGAAACCGTCAAAGGACGTCTGTTTATAATATTACTACACAATTATCGTTTTGTAATTTCATTTAGCGTCAGAACATTTTATTGTCAGCCGACTTAAAAAAGGAGGATGTTCTCAATTCGTCTGTGGTTTTCTTATTTTTTGACCTCATAACTGAATGAATGAATAATTTATGGCTATTTTGCTTCGATACAATAATTTGGCAATATATTATACAACACTAAACAACATAATAATACAAAATAATTCAGTTTGATAATTCATTGAACAAAAATGATGCAGCCGGTGCTTTAAACAAGAAAAATCCTGTACTATAAGCACCGACTTCCTTGCAGTTTCATTATCATTTTCTTTTGTGGTTTATGAAAGCAGTGTATGGTGTGTGTGAATTAAGATTGTTTGGTTGTATGTTGTCGTGATCACATGTTTGGTAATGTGCAGATATTATATAGTATAGTTATACTACTGGAGAAATAAGTGTCTCTGTTTCTGTTTGTGTGAGTTTCTCAAGATTATTATTGTTTGCTTTCGTATTTGTTGTTCTCGTAGAAATTCAAGGCGTTATTTAACTTACTGGCTGGACCAATTTTAATGATTCTTGTCGAATTCTTTCAAATCGAATCAAACGTTATACGCTTATACACTTGGTAATTATAAATTATCACAGGTATATTAGCTAGTAGAATTATTTAGAACCTAACCAAATTCTCATCAAACTAAAGTAGTTACAGTACAAAGTACCCTTTCTATCAAAAAATGAATCGTCGAAATCGTGTGGCGTGATTTTGAGTTTTCCATTTGCGACGCTCATACTTGTCGCAAAAAATGATACTAATGTAATTTTCGTTATAATTGGACCAAGTTTAAATGGAACTACACGAAAAGCACTAAGCTCTCAAATAAAAAGAATCATCAAAATCGATTCCACCCAGTCGACAGTTCTGTGATAAGAAACATAAAAAATAAAACAGACGAAATGAGAACGTCCTTCTTGTAGTCGCTTGATTAAGATCAAACACAGTGCTATTTTGTGTTAGGTGAGTCGATCAGTGTTAACAACGCTCGAAATATCTAAATAATATACTTTGCTAAGATTGTATTTGAAAGCTGTTTTCAAATATTGTTTCAAGTAATTACCTCTAAGCTTATTACAACAACTTGAATTGGAAGGTTCTCGGTAAATTTATTTAGTTTTAACGATTTTTTGGTAAAATGCTTTGAAGGGTCAATAGCCTAACGATTACGGTTTGTGAATAGTAAGGTCGTGGCTTCGAATCCACCATTCGACTATTGACGTAAATCATCGCTTTTTTTTGCTTATTGGGGGAAATCTTAGACACAGACATAGACATAGATATATTATTTATTGGCACAAAAAATGAAACACATCAAAAAGACGAAAAAAAATACAGTCAAAGAAAAAAACGAACAAATAGGATATGATGCCAATATTGGACACCGTCTCAGCATATGCAGTCGCAAGGATGCGACAGCGCTGATTTTCAGCGGTTTCCAGTACTATCTAAAGTCGTACTCGCGTCTTCAACAAGATATCCCACCTTCGGAAGGCGGGGTTATCTGGGGTTCTTACCCACTAAAACCGACACGGGCCAGCCGATGTCCCGGGTCTACATGCATAGATTATAAAATTTATACAACAAGTCCTGCCATCGTGAAGAGTAGGAGTGTAGTAACATACTACACTACACTCTTGATAGCAGCGCAAGTAAGGGTTTTATTTTATTCAGGTTGTCAACCACAAATAAAAGAAAGAATGGAATGCTTTTTTATTTAATTTCTTACGATATTTCGTAAAACGCATCGATCTAAATATTGATATTAGATGATTCGATAATATCGGGTTGAAGCGATATATCGCGTCCATATATCGATATTTTATGTAATATCGATATATATCGTTCACTCCTACTTCATACTGTTACTGTCAGCATTTTTTCATAACGCGCCTAAAGAAGTGTAACTTCAAAAAAACAATCTTCAAATGTTTGAAGCGTAAAATATTGGAGGCACAATACAAGAGAAAAGTACCAAACATAATTTTGTCAGTTTCATAGTAAAGTAAAGACGTCGAAGGTCGTTTTTAATTTTCCTGCATTATAGGACATAATTTGGTATAATATTGGTATCACTAATTCATGATTCGTCTATAATAAGATGCGTATTTCACTAGCAACCGCTGGATTTGCGTACACCTAAGTTCATTTGGATTTAGACCAAAATCTTAAGTGAATTAAGATCGCTTTTAGCATGTGTTAATACTGACACTTACAACATTTGGCATTGTAGAAAAAAATTATAAAGGTATACGCTTAATGATTAAGCTGGAATGAATTTTAAATGCTGTACTTTAAGATTGATATTTGTGCGACGTTTTTTTTAATAGTAAACGAAAGTTGGTTACCATTTTCATCCCCAAGCAATTAGAATTAATTTCCTTCAGTGCGGAATATTATAATGCGTTTCCTACGTATCCAGCGACGACGATATTTTTGTTTGAGTTGAGACTTTAATTAAAATGAATTATCGGATGTACCTGATAAGTGGAAGGGAAAAAGGCCGTCGCTCACTTAACCGGTGGCCATAATTAAGACGCTCTCAGACCTGCCAATAACAAGGCAATTAATACCGTCGATTACAGAGACACGTGGCAGAATAAAGTGGTTCAAGCGATTGACACCTAGACCTATATTATAGACTACCTATTCCTAGAGACGATCTTAGCGTATTAGATTAATTTACATATGCTTACACCTGTTATTGTAATTATTACTGTCAAATTATTGTATCGAAGTAAATTAGCTAATAAATCATACATTCATTCATTGATTCTATATTAATTACGAGCCTGGAAGCCATGATCATTGAAGTCTAAAATCTATATATATAAAAGAGAAAGTGTGTGGGTTTCTTCCGTATAGGCTCCGAAACAGCTTGACCGAATTCAATGAAACCTTTCAGAGAATCTACAGATTGACCTGGCGAGTAATCCTGTAAAGTTTGGTGACGATCGGAGCACTCCTCTTTTTGAACTGTCAAACAGCTTTTATTAACTCAGATGAAATTCTATTGTTTTATAACCCAAATTGTATTTTGATATACAACCAACTTTGTATTTACACATGAAATGTGTCAATGCCAATCCAGTACTAGTGAGTGTAGAAGATTCATTTCTTCTAACTTGCTCCTCATGAGAGGATCTTTCCGAGGATGCCTGGTTATCGTCACATTATAGGGCTTCCCTGTATATATGTCCCATATTTGGGCACAGACGTCCTCTGTAACGAGAGAATAAGGCAATAGTACTATTGAGGTACAGACTTCGCATGTATTGTAACACATGTAGGTTATGTCACGACGTTATCTTCACCGACGCGTGGTAAATCAGCAGTTAAAATCGTAACAAACAAAATTCATTGTTACTGGAATCAGGGATCAAAAACTCAACCAAAACTTGGTTTGCTTGCGTACTATGCTACTTGAGGAGTATTTACATGTAACTTTCTTTATTAAATGACTTTTTAAACATGTCTTTTAGCCTATGTGTATGCCAAGAAGTAAGTGAAAAAGTGATAAATGGACTATAAATTCATTTATTGTAATTTTATAGCCGCGAAAATGGGTTCCCGAAAACAAAGACCTAAATATAATTACCAAAACAAGCATCTACTAGTTTTGAGGTAAAATAATTACACAACGTCCTAATAAAGCAATTGAATTACTGTGGACAACTTTTAAGGCACTAATAAGGGCGGACAGATGTGTCCAACCTTTGGGTCGCATACTAATTTATTGGTTAGAAGTTTAATCCTTCATAAAGTATGCCGCGACAGGGCTGACATAACAAGGGACCGGAAAGGAGTGGCCTCTTTAATTTATTAATCACTTAGAATTTTATTAAAACGGTCATGAATGCTCAACCTTTTTAAGCCGATTTCGCATTATCTACATAATCCATGAGCAAAAGACGCACAAGTTTTATCACATGAACGACTCTGCCGACCTTTTAGCGTTAAATACTTCATCATATTACAAGCTCTTTACTCACGAGATAAAACTAATTCAAATGTAAATGACTAATGCGCTCGTCGGTGAAGGAAAACATCGTGAGGCAGTCTACTTGTGTAAGAAAAATTTCTAAAGACTGCAAAGCAGACTAGCCAATCCGCACTAGGTGTGCGTGGTGAAGGTCTGTGGCAAGTGAAACTCTCTTGATGTTTTGCTGAAATCTGTCGATAATAACTGTGCGATGTGTGCGATGTTGAGTAAGGAAGCTCACATATCAGAAGTGGCCTTGACTGCTTCACTGGATTGAGAGGTGGCATAGCTCTTAGGTCGCTTTGTCTGAATCTTTATCGCTAGTAACTCGACGCAAGGGTCCTCCCGGTGAGGGTTAACCTCGGCTTGGACGGTTACTATGTAAGCATTCCGATCCGAGGGCGCCTGAGAGGGCCGTACCTCGACTCGGTCGGTAGCTATTTCACGGATAATCTAAGGGATATTCAAAAAGCCAAACTAACATTGAGTGTCACTTCGGGAAGCGTTGGCGCTGGGAGAAGAAGTGGCCGAAGAAACTCCAGCAACGCTCTTAACATCTAAGGGGTGGAGCCTGCCCATAAAATAGCGGTAACGCGCGAGGATTATTCGAGGCAGAAGTGGGATTGCAGCGGCATTTGTATGTCATTATCTAAATCACTTAACATAAGAAAGAAAGAAAATGGTGACACCTTTGAGCCAAATAAAAATGATTATTAATACCATTGATAGACTCGCAAAAGTATGCAAGAAATTAAAATGTAAGAAAAGATGGGTAGTTATTAAAACCATTTCCAAGCTAAGTTCAAAAATTCGTTTAAAACAAATCGATAATTAATTTTACTACAAGAGTTTCCCCTTAAGTACATTGACAAAACTACTGGCGTTCACCGATAAAGGAAGAAAGGAGGAAAAAAGCTTATACATATATTTTTTTGATGATTCGAGTAGTATGTACGCTTAGGAACAGAAAGTGAGGAATCGACAGGCCTTTATATAAGGTTGCCCTAAGGGTTCCTTATAATTAAAAATTCCACTGAAAATTTCTCTTACGAAGAAATTCAATTTTTGTTTCTCGAGGAATTGAATCGACCCTTAAATTTTTTAAAACTAAAACTACTGAATTTAAAAATGAGAAGGTTCTCAATTCGTCAGAACGGGTTTTTTTTTTGAAATTTGGTTCAGGTCTTACAATGGAGAAAATCATATAAGTCTTAAATTTGCATTTAGTTTGTGCGCGACAAATGGACGAATAACTCAATTTCACGCTAACCGGTTTAGATGATTCATTCTTTATTGGAAAGTATTGTGAGCCTACCTTACGGGGTATATTTAAAAAAAAATAATTAGCATTCTTTTTTTTTTAATCTTATTTGAATCGACATAGGTGTACGTAAAAGTTTTAAATGTCGTTTCTCTTACTCTAGAAGCAACACATTGATTATTTTTACACCGATTAAAATAAGAAATATCTTCTATATACTTGTTATTGGATATAAGCTAATATAGGAAACTATTAACGTATTTTCCTATTCGGATCTAATTTATTTACCCGGTCCGTGGATAATTAGACTGCGAGGCGTGCCCGGCAACATCTGGAAACGTGTATTTCTCCGGGAACACAGTTTGGGGCGAGGAAAGGATCCGTTGATCTGGGTCTGTATGGTTGTCAGACGTTCTAACTCAATTCCCGTGTACACGTTAATATGTAATTCGGTGAAAGGAACTTTGACGCTAGAACGCGAGTCCAATAAGTGGTACGCGTACCGTATTAAAGAATTTATTTATCGCTCACCCCGAAAACGATGTATTGCCATTTTAATTATTTTTCTCAATATAATAACAAATAATTAACATGAACATAAACCTCTTAACACAAACAACATTCGAAAAATCTGCTTAAAAACCTATATATCGGATAGGAATTCTTATGGATAACATATATCCAAGCCGACCGCCCGAAGCCGGGGACCGAGTGTCGAGTTTTTAGCTAAATGAGGTTCAGGCTAAGCGACCTAAAAGCTATGCCACCTCTCAATCCGGCGAAGTAGCCGGCTTCTCTGGCCAACTGTCTGCCGCCAAATTAATTAAAAAATGTATATGTTATGTATTGTTTCTTAATTCGTAATTTTTTAATGTTTCTGCACTTACCGTTAGGTCTCTATTATATAATATATATATATATATATATATATATATATATATAAATAAATTTATAAAAATATTTTATTTTATTTAAAGGATATTTAAATGTCTATCATGCACAATTTATTTCAGTTAGCCAGCGTCTTTATCTTCAGAGATATTGGTAGGTTTATAACGATCCTTGATAAGTAGGTCTTAACGACAACCCGCATGTGGAAGAAAGAACCGAATATACTACAGAAATAACAGAGAGCGTCCGAGAGCGGCACCGTTTAATGTTTGGTCCGTTACTGAATTTGAAGCCAGTTTATATACTCGTTAATAACATGTTAAAGATTACAGCTCTTACAGTTTACTATTTCTCTTCTGTAAATGATATTTGGCAATGAGAAAATAGATTTTTTATTCTATTACAAAAATATAATAAAAAGCGAACCAAAGCGTGCTCTATCTTCCAGAGATATTGGCACACAAAATTGCATTGTTTATGGGTCGCAGCTCGGCTTGTCAGGAGGAATATAATGGATGACGGCGACGCTAGAATCGATCGCGAAAATTGAAACCAGACTTTGTTTAGACGTACTAGCTTATTTTATTTCTAATATTAGTTCGAATACTTACTGATTGGTAAAATTTCCGTATTCTATCAAATAGAGAATGGCCTACGCAGCTCTTGCGACGCGAGAAATAAAAGCTTCTCCAACTGGTGCACTGAACGTAGACGTCTTTCGTACAGCAAAGAACTGGAATAGTTTGTCCGTGTCTGTCTTTCCTCCGATTACAGAGTACAGTGAATACAAAAAAACTTTTTTATTTCATCAATAACCTAGCCGTAATGTACAAATCTCTTATGTGAGCTGCATTGCTCAACATCGCACACAACATATTTTATATTTTATCATATTACTAACAGCAATACATCAAGACCGTTAGAGGTAATTTAAGTAAAGACTTACAGACTTTGTTTCAGAGATTCGCTTGTAAAGGGCTTTTCCTCCAGCATAACACACTTGTTCTTAACTGTACACTAATTGTCTACAGAGAGAGTCCTCTCCTTTTTATCCTAAATTTCTAGTAAATGCATCTCTTTCAAAGACGGAAGCGGAAACGGCCTTGGTTGCCGACAACCGATAAAAGTACTTTAGTTGACTAAACTAAAGTACTTTTATATTAGTCAGCCCATTAATTTAGTATATTTTATGATTATAATATTTAAAAGTAAATTGGCATTTAGTAGGACTAACTGTTGCTAACACTTATATGTACGCAAATATCTCTTAAATTCTAAACATTATTTTGCAGGTATCTTTCATTAATGTTTGGCTAGTTTAGCAATATCAGATAACTAAACACCCTTCGTACTAGTTACAAGAACTGTATGACGGCAGAGTAGTGCAGCCAGTTTGTTGTTTACGTTTAAATACGTCGCAGTACAGGTAAATAAGCACAGTAACATACTAATTATTTATTTTAGTACTAATAAGCATTTTTTTAGGTACTACGGTATCCACTTACCATCAAGTACGATCGTGGGCAGTTGCTATAAAAGAAAAAAAACTTACCAATGTTAACCGATGGAAATCAAAATTTATAGCTTCTAATTTAATATTAAAATTTGTAATTTCATAATGTTTAAATTAAAATTATGAACATCAATGTGGTGTGATTACTGGCTGTACAAGATCATGACATGACAGAAAATAAAATAAAAACATTAGAATGTCGGTGACGCGAACCCGTAAGACTTTCACCTACTAAAAATATATATATTTCATCCTTTGTTCAATAATTAAATCGCGAAGCTTGTTATATTCCGTGGTACATGTGCCTCGACAGACCACATCGCCGTTGGAACAATGCAAGGCGTTGTAATGCCCTATTTGTACGATGACTATTGTGCCTCTGCTATGATTTATAATTACCAAATATTTGTCAACTTGTTCAAACATTTGGTTGTTTTAAAAATGATTAAAAGTGGATTTATCATACTACTGGTGTACTCAGCCCACTTCTTCGGGCTAGATTTTGCTTTATTTTATTTAAACAATAAACTTTAATGATGTAATTAAATATTTAATTTAACTCTCACAATATATTAAATTATTCATTTCTCTCCATATTCATTCTCTTCTCGAGCGGGTGAAGATCATGACCTACATACATATCAGTAAATACAATATCATTCTTATCATTTAGTGACTTCAATATACTCCATTGTACTTCAACAGTTATGGTTGCAACGCATGTGTCAATACAAATTTGGGTTATAAAACAATAGAATATCATCATAGCAAATAAAAGCTGTATTTGACACTTTACGGGATTACTCGCCAGTCCAATCTGAAGATTCCCTGAAAGTTTCATTGACATCGGTCCAGTCGTTTCGGAGCCTATATGGAACATACCCACACACTTTCTCTTTTATATGTAAATATATAAAATAAGCCACAGTAAACTAGTATATACATATAACAGTTAAAACCTAAATCGACTTCAAATCAAAACGACGCCCTTTTTTTCACATTCATGTTCTTCGTCAATAAGGAGTACTAATCTAGCCTTTCTATTGTTTTACTAACCCAAGGTACTATGCCAATCAAATTAACATGAGACCTAACTAAAAGTATAAACTTTCAAAGTAAAAAAACAATTCGGTCCAGAAATGACGACTTCAAAAATACTCCTCTATTTTTGAAGCTGATTAAAAAAATAGGTTTGTCTTTTACAACGAATAGGGCAGAGCATAATAGCAGTTGCTGTTCCCTTTCTAAGCCGTGGTAGCGTCCATTTTTTTTAATGACGAACTACACAGATTGGCCAGCTGGCCTTGACTGCTTGACCGGATTGAGAGGTGGCATAGCTCTTAGGTCGCTTAGCCTGAACCTCTATCGCTAGGAACTCGACACAAGGGTGTAACCTTGGACGGTTACTATGTTACGCGTAAGCATTCCTATCCGAGGGCGCCCGAGAGGGCCGAACCACGACTCGGTCGGTAGCTATTTCACGGATAATCTAAGAGACATTCGAAAAGCTAAACTAACTTTTAGTGCCACTTCGGGAAGCGTTGGCGCTGGGAGAAGTGGCCGAAGAAACTCCAGCAACGTTTCTAGCATCTAAGAGGTAAAAGGTAGCGTCCAATGCAGCCCAAATGTGCCAGCGAATTAAGCTTTATACAGCGTTAAAACCTCAATAAGAAATACGTTTTTTGATAAAAATACTTAGGTTCATTTTACACCCGTAGTTTTTATTGAAGTTTAGGAAAAACAACGAAAGTTTTGATGAACTTATCTTGTATTTATTATATACTGGAGTATTATTGTTTTAAAGTATCGGAACAGAAGTGAAATCTTTGTCGAAACTAATAAAATTTTATCAAACTACTGGCGTACTCAGCCCGCTTCTTCGGGCTAGATTTTGCTTTATTTTATTTAAACAATAAACTTTAATGATATCAATAAATATTTAATTTAACTCTCACAATATATTAAATTATTCATTTCTCTCCATATTCATTCTCTTCTCGAGCGGGTGAAGATCATTACCTACACACATATCAGTAAATACAATATCATTCTTATCATTTAGTGACTTCAATATACTCCATTGTACTTCAACAGTTATGGTTGCAACGCATGTGTCAATACAAATTTGGGTTATAAAACAATAGAATATCATCATAGCAAATAAAAGCTGTATTTGACACTTTACAGGATTACTCGCCAGTCCAATCTGAAGATTCCCTGAAAGTTTCGTTAACATCGGTCCAGCTGTTTCGGAGCCTATATGGAACATACCCACACACTTTCTCTTTTATATGTAAATATATAAAATAAGCCACAGTAAACTAGTATATACATATAACAGTTAAAACCTAAATCGACTTCAAATCAAAATGACGCCCTTTTTTTCACATTCATGTTCTTCATCAATAAGGATTACTAATCTAGCCTTTCTATTGTTTTACTAACCCAAGGTACTTTGCCAATCAAATTAACATGAGACCTAACTAAAAGTATAAACTTTCAAAGTAAAAAAACAATTCGGTCCAGAAATGACGACTTCAAAAATACTCCTCTATTTTTGAAGCTGATTAAAAAAATAGGTTTGTCTTTTACAACGAATAGGGCAGAGCATAATAGCAGTTGCTGTTCCCTTTCTAAGCCGTGGTAGCGTCCATTTTTTTTAATGACGAACTACACAGATTGGCCAGCTGGCCTTGACTGCTTGACCGGATTGAGAGGTGGCATAGCTCTTAGGTCGCTTAGCCTGAACCTCTATCGCTAGGAACTCGACACAAGGGTGTAACCTTGGACGGTTACTATGTTACGCGTAAGCATTCCTATCCGAGGGCGCCCGAGAGGGCCGAACCACGACTCGGTCGGTAGCTATTTCACGGATAATCTAAGAGACATTCGAAAAGCTAAACTAACTTTTAGTGCCACTTCGGGAAGCGTTGGCGCTGGGAGAAGTGGCCGAAGAAACTCCAGCAACGTTTCTAGCATCTAAGAGGTAAAAGGTAGCGTCCAATGCAGCCCAAATGTGCCAGCGAATTAAGCTTTATACAGCGTTAAAACCTCAATAAGAAATACCTTTTTTGATAAAAAATACTTAGGTTCATTTTACACCCGTAGTTTTTATTGAAATTTAGGAAAAACAACGAAAGTTTTGATGAACTTATCTTGTATTTATTATATACTGGAGTGTTATTGTTTTAAAGTATCGGAACAAAAGTGAAATCTTTTTCAAAACTAATAAAATTTTATAAAACGAAATTGAGAAGACCGTGTTTATTTTAGGTACCAAATTTTTTGCTAGAAAAAAGACTATAAGTTTTTTTTAAAAGTAAAAAGAAAAAAAGGCAAAGCTTTTTTCTATATTATGACTACGTCTACGACTATGTTTATCTCTACGTTTACATCTCCTCTACGACTACGTTTTCGGTTACGTTTACGTCTACGTTACGTTTACGCCTAAGTTTTCGTCTACGTTTAAATTGACGTCTTTGTTTACGTCTACGCTGACGGATTAAACACTACTTTGCGGGGGCGCTCTTTCCAAAGTATCATAGTTATATTATGAATCTCTATCTCCTACTTTCTCTGTCTTCTTCCGAATTATGCTCGTTGTCATCACGCAATACTTACCTAAGTTTTGATTGTCATCCGTGCGTTCCACTGGAGATCCCGGAGCCCCTCACCGTGCACCGAGGAAGGGCCACCGGGGAGGTTTTAGTGGGTAAGAAATCCACAAATCCACATAACCACGCCTTCTGTATCTTCTTGAAGATTACCTTCCCCTTCAACAAAAAAAAGCATTGTTTGTCCTATACCTACTAATATCTCAATCAACAACTTGTTGATATTTTTTTAACGATATTCCATGTTTGGTAACCAAAATCCAACGGTTTAGATTTTTGTACTAATTACAAGTGAAGTTACAAGAAAAATGTAAACCCTTTCATACAAAAAGATATTCAAAATCGATTTACAAATGAAGGCACTACGAGCGCAACAATTATTGACAGCTTAGTGTAGTAATTAGTGATAGGACATAGCAAAATCGATAATTGTAATCCCTGCCCATCTTTGTTGGCGAATTGTATGTTGTTGAAGCGATGTATAAGACAAACCTAATTGTATGAGCAACATTGTTATTATTCTAAAAGAAACCTTATCAACATGATTTGAACATAGTTTTTGCATTGAATAAAAGAAACATCCTCAACGATACACAAAGCTTGATGAACACTAATGAAGCGAGTGCACTAGGAACGAAAGCAACACGCTTATAGAAAAGGGGAAAAAATTGTATGCATTTTATAGAGTTTAATAGAAGAGAAGAGTTCACAGAACGGAAACTCTTTTACGGTTTAATCGTAGCATTTGCATTCGTATAATGTTGCATAAAACTCGTGTAGCGTTGGCTACTCTCCCGTAGTGAATTTGTAGGCATTGTTGTCTTGGAATAAAATATATACGTATTATATTTATAATTTTTCTTTTTATTCTTCTTTGGGTAGTCCTGGACACCGCTGAAAATCAGCGCTGTCGCATCCTTGCAGCGGCATATGCTGAGACGGTGTCCAATATTAGCATCATATCTTATGTCCTATTTGTTCGTTTTTTTTTCTTTAACTGTATTTTTTTTCTTTTTGATGTTCCATATTTTTTATGTAATGAGTTCGAGTGATGCCAATAAAGATTCTATGTCTATGTCTAATCTGCCAATCTATTTATTCTTCTCTTCTATAAGCTCTATAGCCCTTTGTGAGCCTTGGCTTGATCAAGCAACTTCCTCCACCTCGGTCTATCCATGACCGCAGTCCTCCAGGTTCCTATGCCAATTTCTTTGGCGTCTCGATTGACACCGTCTAACCAGCGGAGCTTTGGTCTTCCCCGACCTCTTTGACCTTCGGGGTCTCTCGTCAAAACTGCCTTGGGTATCCTGGCTTCATCCATTCTCAATCTATATATATGTGTACAATATATAGATAGACAGACATTATTGCACACATTTAATAACATTAGGAAAAATATATTTAAGTAATAACTAAACTCAACCTAAACATAGGCAAGGACGGCCTTATCGCTTGAAGCGATCTCTTCCAGGCAACCCTGATTCAGACCGATTGCGAGCCTACTGTGTTCATGGTTCTTGCATGGGAGAGTTGAAGTGACGCCATAATGTAGAAACTTCAGACCTGTAGTCCTGGGCAAATAGAATTAGGCATTGGTATTCCTTGCATGTTGTAAAAGTCGTTAAAATATATAACAACAAAATTGCAATTGCATTCAGAAAACCTACATTTAAAATGTGTTATTGAGGCCATTGGCACACACACACCACATACACAACACACATACGCACTCACTTCACGATATCACTGGCGACCTCATTCGAAAATCTAAAACCTATTCTTTTTGAACAAATTGTCAAACCCCTTGTTGGCAGTCAGTACAGTGAACATTAATATTTTTATAACCTACGTGCTATGGATTCTGTAATAGTTAAATAAAAGGGGCCTACCAATTCATGACCGCCATCGCCGTGAAAGTCGACCTGAAGATCCTAGTATCTCTCATCTTGCACTAAAAATGACCACCTTATTTGTGGATTTTAGTGAGTAAAAATCTCACATGAAAAAGGTTAATAAACCTCGGAGTCGTTTGATTCTTTCTCTTTCTCTTCTCTGTCTAGAATTTTCTTTTCCTACGAAGATGAAGTTGTACTTATACTCAAATATTAAAGCAAGAAAATTGTTTTTTTGTTATTTGTTCCTAACCATTGTTTCGTGATATGGAAACCGACTCAAACACTACGCTTTCCTGTAATGTACATCCAGAAATATAAATTAATGTTAGGGCACATCTCCCGGAATAAAGCTGAGCGAAGCGCGGCTTTGTTAGATGTTAGATGATTGGCATAACAAGATTTGTTGTTACAAGATCTGCATAAATTCCTGAAGCAAACCTGAACGTGGCAGGTGTTGTTTGTTAAGTTGAAATGTACTCGCTTGGGGCTTATGTTATGTTGTTATCTAAATACAAATACGTAGTGCATTTGTGAAGCATCAATATCGTAATGGTTTAGGGTACGGTCTGCGAATCGTAATGCACCATTCGTTTATAGACGTTGACCATCTCTTAGCACAAGCATAAGCGTAGTTGGAATGGTTAACAAGATTGTTAGTAATATTTCTAAAAAAAAAACTTTTTCTACAAGAAAGTTAATGTACATACGGTACATATCCTAAATAACTTTTTTTTTATTGTTGTCGGTCTATCTTTCTACCTGTTTATTCCCGCTAATCTCTGGCTATACCAATTTTGGATTTACGGGACTGGCAGGTAGCTGATGTAATAAGAAGTAACTTAGGCTACTATTATTTTAGAAAAAAAAAAAAAATTTAATCGCGGGTATCTGAAGAGCGCAGCTAATGGAAGCAACACGACGAAAGACATCGGCTTGGACCTTTAGTCTATATCTATATAAGGGCGCCCGAGAGAGTTGAACCACGGCTCGGCCGGATATCAATCAAAATATTTCAAGTAGCTAACTTTAAACTTCGGCGTTGCTCTGTGAGAGGAAACGGCCCAAGAAACTCCAAACGGTTGAGCGTTCTACTTAACTGTAGCAGGCCTGTAAAAATGAGTTTGTGTTCGGTAAAGAAATATAAGGGAAAACTCGGACCATCCATTGATCATTCATATTAGTCAATTAGGATAAAGAGCGTGAGAGCTTTTGTATAAGCTTTTAATGAGGCAAGCAATTATGATCATTAAAAGCTTAATAACAAAAGGTTCAATTCGTTTATTTTAAACCATACAGTATGTGAGTCAAATTCAATAACTTACTATTTGGAGACCGACTTTGCAGTTAAGCATACATGTTCGGTATTATTTGAATATCAACTTTATTTCGAATATATAAAGTTTATTTTCAAATCAGATATAGGTATGGTATTCATAACGATAATTGTATCAGGAAATCGAACGAAAATATCCTTTGTTACTGAGATGGTAAGGTGCACTAAATGCGATCGTCGATCATGAATTTTGGAACAATACAATTTGACGTAGTACCCTAATTGTCCCCTGTTCTATTGTTCGCTCGGAAGTGAGCTATAACCCTCAGATATTGGTTGTTTGCACAAGCATTGATAGCTGCCAATGTTGGATTATTGGCTGGAAAAGACTCGTGCTGTGTAGATTATTACCAGTTTTATGTGCATCATTCTTTTACTGTGGTATATATAAACTAATTTGGGCGTCTTGTGTAACCGCGGTTTTGTATTGAATATGATACCCGTTCCATCATCGGACTTCAAGACACTTCATCTTTTTGCTGTGCGCACCTCTTGAACCCGAACTGATCTGTTTATTTTTTCTTTTTCATTATTCGTACAGCTACAGTACCCTCCGATTACAATGTACTTGTTTTCCAGAGTAGAGTGTAATTTACTTAGCTAGTGTGCCTCTCCATCCTGATTGGCATGCTGCATTTCCACTTAGAATCAGGTCGGAGTGTGGTCAACCACTTGTTTAGAAAGTATAAAAAAATTATATTTCAATGTTAAAAATGTAGTATATTTTTTTAATAACAAAATTGTGATGATAGATCGATCAGTGCGTCAGGCGGTGCTCGTCGATATGTCCATATCTATATACCTACATACCTCGTGACCGGAACTTCATGAAGTTTGAAACGAAATCACAAAGCACCTCCAGTTGGCTCACAAGGTGACCGCCATGTGAGATGTGGATTCGACTGTCATTGTCCCGATAGTCGTTTCTGCGAACGGTCTTACAGCGAAAAGTGTCAAACAACATCTCAAAAGACTTTCGCTAGATAAAAATGCAAGTGCTGTTTTAGCACGTGTTTGTAAACCTCCACGTGTTGGAAAATTTTCGAAGGCATGTGAAGTCTGCCAATCAGCACAAAAGAATTCTTTTTTATTTCGTATATATTACTAACATTCTTATCAACCGTTCCAACTAAGCTTAAGCTTGTGCTAGGAGATGGTTAACGTCAATGGTCGAATGGTGGATACAACCTTACGTTTTCCAGGCAGTGCCCTAAGTTATTGGTGCGCGTACAGGTGACTTTAAGCCAAGATGCCTGAAAAAATCTGTTTTAAATTATTGCAATCGATTGCACTGGCGACGTCATCCATTATGTTCCCTTTGGCAAGTTGAATCGGCCAATAAACTATGCAATGTTGAATGTCATATCTTTCTGAGATAGCGCACGCTTTAGAATAATGTTTTTCCAATAGAATAGAATAGAAAATGTTTTAAGATATCAATAAGTATATTTATAAATAAAAACAAAAACAGACTACAAATCGAATTTAAGACTTAAATGGTTTTCTTATGGACTGTATAATTGGAACTATAACACCAGCTTTCAGAAAAAAATGAATCAAACAAATCGTGATAAAAATAGAGTTAAATTGAGAACCTTCTCCATATTCGAAGTCGGTTAAAATATCTACAAACAAAATCTTAGTTATTTTGAGATAATTTTAAATATTTTTATCAAACTCATACGAGCTTCAATAAGATATGAAAGCTCCGTTTCAACGAATACTTGGCTTCTCTCTAGAAATTCTCTCGTGTATCTAATGCCTTCTATTTTCATATTTCTTTTACGGGGAAGCCGTAGAAAGGATTATAATTGAGCATCGAAGACAAGGTGCACTTGATGCAACCGTACCTCGGAATTCAATAAATTTTTTTAAAAAAAAAGAAAGAACAATCCTGTTAACCATTCCAACTAAGCTTAAGCTTGTGCTAGGACATTGTTCACGGCAATAGTCGAATGGTGGATTCGAACCCACGACCTTATGATTCGCAGGCCGTACCCTAAACCATTAGGCTATTGACGCTTCAATATAAGAACACAGTATGTAATAACAGAACAGACTATATTATATGAAAATTCTTTTATACACACATTCCCTTTATCACACAAATTATATATGTAAAGAAAAATATGTAACTTACTTTGAAATCTCCAAGCCTTTGTTTTCTCAATATATTACACATTATTCGCCGAAATATAGTTGGTAAGGTTTTTAAGCCGAATGGCGAACAAGTCCATTGAAAATGACCGTCTTGTGTGACGAACGCAGTTTTGTATGTCTGTGACACGCAGAGCTATTGACCAGAAAGTTGTATCGATCGGACCCTACAAAATCACTATAAGATCAATACTAATCATAAGAAAATGGAGTCCAAATTTTTCAACATCTAGAAATTAATTCCAGACCGTATGCTTGAAGAACTAAACTGAGGACCTAAGAATTTTTTATATATTTTTAATTCATGTAATTATTTTTTTAATTTTGTCTTCTTTTCTTGAGGGGGAAATGTAAAGAAAAATATAATTTTCTTTAAAAAATTCTAATGTCAAATGTCATCGTGTCAACGAGACATTCGATTTTATGATATAAAATAAGTCTTCATGTAGAAAGAGGAAAAAGAAACTCATCAAGCTATTAATGTAAACTCTATCTTACATATGTAACTTCTGCAATGTGAAGGACTTTTTTTATAGGATTGCCCCTTGCAAATGAGCTTACGGGTCGCCTGATCTTAAGTCACACCGTCGCCGTCATGAACAACATGGACATCCACAACACTAGAGGAGCTGGAGGTGCGATGTCGGCCTTTGAGAAAGGAGTAGACTCGTTGCTTAAATGTCCCCAAATCGTACAGGTTCGGAAACATCGCGGGTGACAGTTGCTCCAATTCAATTGTTTTTGTTGATGGCGTTTCCATTTAGATTGCGCCGATGTCGAAGTGTGTACGTTAAACTGCTGTAAAAATCAGAGAAGTTACTGCTGAGACAATTCCGGGCGATGCTTACTGTTGATAAGACAGTTGTTCCACAGGTTGACAGTGCTTCTTTACTTCAGTTGATATTTTTAGCAACTTACTCATTGGGTTTAAAACGTTAATTATTATCAAATTATCGTAACTTATTTATTTATTTACTTAATATACAAAGTTTCTTACATATAACTTTCCCGTCAAACCACTAATGCGAATTATAGGTGAAATTGTATATCTAGCGTTTATTTTAATAGTCAAAGGGTGGCTTCGAACCTATGTCCTTACGTTCCGCAGTCAGTATCTGAAACCTTTAGGCTGTTGACTCTTTCAATCCTATTAATTTATTGTATTTAAATTATAAATCAACCATGAATGGTGAGATTGCAAAAATCGTCTAACCTAACATAAAATGAATGGTATTAATTTTTTTTATTTACGTTATAAAAATCTTTACGTAATATGTATATAAAACGATTTCAACGTAGTGGTGGGAACATGTTGAAAACTAATCTGTGGGTACTTGACAGTTCTTAGAATACACTTACTTCCGTCAACTTAGAAGAGCTTTGTCCTGTACCACATATGTCACTTAGGGAGCTTTATGGGATACGCTTTGAATACGGTAGAACATCTTTTTATATTTTGAGCCTCTTATTTCTTATAAATACTTCAGATAAAAGAGATCACAGAGGGTTTGAGAACCTTTTTCTATATAATATTGACAAATAGATAGACAAACCCTTTATTGCAAAATATATGTACAAAGGCGAACTTATTACTTTGTAGCGACCAACGTTTAGTGGTTAAGAACAGGCTAAGGATAGCCCGTGATATCTTAGTATAGAGTAATCAATTACAATAACTTCGACTATAGCTCTGTGCCATTCTCTCATGCCATCCACGTGTCTTGACGTAATCTATGTTGAATCAGGAATTGGGTTTTCACGCTTGAGTGAATAATATTGAGAATAAAAAGGCGTTCTCGACAGAGCTTGTGGTAGCAGTTAAAATGTGTGTCGATAATAGTGCAGTTAAATACCTCGTAGTACCTCTCTTCTGGGTTAAACTGCAGAAGTGCGTAAGTAACGTACGTAAGAAAGGGAGGGCTAAACAACCACTCAGTCGATACCTTTTATCGGATGACAATAGCAGTTTGAAACATTTGGTTTCCAGTTTTAGATACAAAAAAAAACACATGCTAAGATATACGTTTCACCCGTGTATAGTGATAAATTTAACCCCCTGCAACGTAGGAGAGAGCCGTGGTAGCTCAGTGTCCGGGTCGTTGCCTCAAGTTGCATAGTACGCTAGCAACCCGAGTTCGGGGATCGAACCGGTGCCGGCACTAATTGTTGTTACAATTTTTTGTGTTGATTTACCTCGGTGACGGTGAAGGAAAATTTCGTGAGGAAACCTACATGTCATAGAATTTTTTTCTAAGGCATGCGATGTCAATCCGCACTAGGGCCGAGGACTATGCCCTTATACTTTCTTCACAGAGAAGGCCTGCGCACCCATAAGTGGGACATACATACACTCCTGAGCAAAAATAAAGAGTCGTCTAAGAAAGTTTGAATATCTCGGAAGTTTTATTGATAGTTTATAGTTTGATTTAATCGTTGACAATAAAGGAGGCTGTTGTAATTTCGTGAGAATTGTATCTAGCTGTATGTTACAGATTTTTGCATTTGTGAATTACAGCTGGAATAGAGGTAGAATACGTAGGTACATCACTGAAAATGTATTTTTATTTAATAATATATAAAGTAATGAAAGAGGAAAATAATTACCAAATTTTACAACTCAAATCGAGGCAATCATGTAATCTCAAATGTCGGTTAACTAACTGAAATAAATTGTGCATGAACATGATAGACAATTAAATGTCCTTATAATAAAATAAAATGTTTTTCTTAATTTATTTATATTTCATTAAAAAACATAAACATAAACGAAAAAGGATATCTTACGTAAACTTGGATAATACAGTATTCTTCATTCAATTTTATTTTTATTTAAATTTTAGTACTTAGTGTTGGCCCCATGCGGTGACGCTAAGTTTATTTTAAGGATATTTAATTGTCCGTCATGCGCAATTTATTTCTTAACTTTATCGTAAGAGATCTACTAAATTCGGTAAGACACGGCTA
Organism: Meandrusa payeni; assembly: GCA_029286785.1. Lineage (NCBI taxonomy): Eukaryota > Metazoa > Arthropoda > Insecta > Lepidoptera > Papilionidae > Meandrusa > Meandrusa payeni. The sequence continues at coordinate 9,452,190 of JAGSMX010000016.1, read as the reverse complement.
GCCATCTTAGTCTGTGTATGTACAGTGTTTATTTACTAATTTACAAACAAGTCTAACGTGAAGTATAAAAAAAAAGATCCGAAGGTCGGTCTTGCGTAAGTGTACTTCGTAAACTGACATGCATTTTGTTTCTGATAGAAAACGCTCACATACATCATGTTTATACGCACGGTTACATCCGGTCGCGACTATGGAATTGTAAGTAATAAAAAAAACAAAATAAATTTGCCCGCAAATAGGTCCAAGGAAAAAGTACGTATATCTGTATTTGAACATTAGTAACCTGTCAAGGAACCAGTCGAAAACGGCCGCGTGACTAATGTAGGGTCAACTGGTTGACAGGTGGCGGGCGGGAAACGAAAAAGAGAAATGGCGGACACCAAAATGGCCGCCCTGGACGTGTTTTGCATTCTCTACGGTTTTTTATAGGCTAAAACAATTGATGCTTTCATCTGCAGTCATGCTTTGTTTTCCTAAAATTATTAAGACGTATTTATTATATACCGCAGCGTTCGGGAAGCTTCGAAATGTATTCTCGTCCAAAATACCTCAGTTCTTGAAGTGGACAGTCTTCGACCAGAGTGTGGTGATGATATTTGGCACAGAAACGTGTTCCCTCCCCTGTGCCCTCACAGTGCAAGGCTACACGGGCCAGCCGATGTCGCCTTCCTCCCGGGTCCACCTTAGCGGACGACAAAGGCCCCCACCCTTGTCGCCCAGTGAACCCGAGGCCCCTTTCAGTCGCCTTATACGACAGGCAGGGGATACCGTAGTCTTATTCTTGAGAGCCCAGAACTACAGGACCCACCATCTAACTAGTGTGACATGACAATTTTTTTAATAAACTATTTTTTAGATTGTGTTATAAAAAAAAACGATTCCAAAACGAGGTAGGAGATTGTTCACGTCATTTGTCGAATAGAGATTTGAATCTATCTTAGGCTGTACTGTAAAAGACTGCATCTTAACATCGTATGTGATTGTCATTAAGCATAATTTTTTATCTCCGCTCACTTAGTACAGTTAGTAAGTCACTAAGTAAGAGTTCCAATTGCCTAAGCAAACAGCCCGCTCGCAATCGGGCCCAGCTTTATTTGCCAGTTAGGTTTGCTCATCAGCTTTGGGAGCGTGCTCTAATAAAATTAGATCCCATTAAACATCATCCGGCGAGTGTTGGGCGCGTATTGGCAATTGTTTTTGATGATAATAATCTTCTAGCTGTTATTCAACATTACATTAGCTGTTGTAGAGGAACAAAAAACAAGTGTGCATTAGATCATATGGCTGTCTATAATCTAATGATGTTATCGCTGTTAGTCGATTGCTATCGACTTTTACAGCTTCATCTGTTACTGCGCTCGCGAAGACCTGAGTTCGCTAGCTAGATAAATAACTAATTTCCCTAATCTCGTAACGGACTGCCATGTCGCCGAAAATTTCTTCTTATCACTGGATGTTGTCTACTTGATAGTCGTAGGGAGGTTCGGACCTCTCCTGCGCATATCGTCAACAGTTTCGTTTGCTATGGGCGGTGAGAACCGCCCTGAAACGCGGGTGTTGTATTGTGTACGTGCTATGTGGTCCTATTGCGCCGAGCTCGAAGGCGAGGTCGGGTCGGAGGTGTGACGTTGTTTGTTAGTGCTTGCAGTAGTACGTGGCGAATATGTCTGTAGTTAAACTTATTTAGCTTTCTATCTATATGCAGATATATATATAGATGTTTATATATGTATAATATATACACGATTAAACACAGAAAGAAAATGTACGCGCGTCCTACTCTCTCTTGCTCCTACAGTAGATACAAACAATATGCCTGCACTGTGTTAAATATACGAAACGTAACTTTTCCTTTTTCTATCTTCACTAACTTATATCTCCCTCTCAAACACTGTCCGCCTCGCCGGATTACAGCTTCTGTAACGCTTTCACCAGCGTACTCCCCAAGTCAAGCGTGCGTAAAGAAGTTTTACCTCAAAAAACGTTGTTTATGAAAGTGTAACTACCCATTAGAATGGGTCTGTAATGGCACAAAAATATTTAAAAAATGGAAATAGTTAATGAGACCTTTTTTAATATTTCAAACCTGAAGATTTTTCTATAGTCCCATTTTTTGGAGTAATTTTAAAAGTCATTAATATGAGTTCAAACTTCTTTGAAGTTCAAAGTCGCTAAGATAAGATCACTTAAAATGCTAATTGATATAAACGAAGGTTTAAAAGGAAATTTTAATAACGGTGTAAAAAAAACATTGCTAATTAAATTACACGGGCAACTCACAAAAATTGAGTTTCCGCAAAATTAATTTTTAATCGCCCTCAATTTTAAGTACATCACCTAACGTTACATTCTAGGTCACACCGAAACGTCACGTCGTCACAGAGGGCAGAAATTTATATGTCTAAGATCGGCACCGAAGTAGCACTCAAAGGTAGTTTAGCTTTTGAATGTCCCTTAGATTATCCGTGAAATAGCAACCGACCGAGTCGTGGTTCGGCCCTCTCTTGTGCCCTCGGACCGGAATGCAAGTAACCGTCCAAGACTATCCCTCACCGGGGGGACCCTTGTGTCGAGTTACTAGCAATAGAGGTTCAGGCTAAGCGACCTAAGAGCTATCCAGTTTTCAATCCGGTGTAGCAGTCAAGGACAGCTTCTCTGACCAATCTGTGTAGTTCGTCAAAAAAAGCCACGTAAGCCGCGAAGCAAACACAGCTCGTATAACCCGTAGCTCAATATGGAACACAAAATATCGGCCTGTGAAGACAAGCTTCATCTCTATTAATGATAGAGGCGGCGGAGTTCCTTTGCCAACATTGACGCTTCCCGAAATGTCAGTGATATTTTATTTTTATTTTTTTTCTTTCAGTAAAGCGCAACCACAGACTTTGTTTTTTTAATAAGGGTTGCTCCATCTATAATTACTACATACTTTTTTTATAATGCCTGATTTTAGATGGTGTTAGAAAATTGCTCTGGTTCACGTCGTATACGATTTAATTCTATAGACATTATCTGTGTATGTATATTTATATATATAAGATTCTCAAACCGCTATTTTAACTACTTAGTCTGATCTTAACCATCATGGGTTAGCTGAAAAAAATGCTAAATAGCATTAAGATCGCCTTTGAACATGTATTTTGGTTCAATATTATCTATCAATCTATCCTGTATACAAATACATATCTAAATAACACAGGCATTTTCAGATTAGAATTTTTTGGTTATGTCATGATGTAAAAAAAGCGGCCCGCTCTATGATTATTTAAAATTAAATCTAGAAAAATCTATAGCTACCTTAAGTAAAATATTTTCTTAAAGATGTTCTTGTTACGGTGTGATCGTCGGTCTGTTTAATTTCTAATTCGGAGTTCGTTTGAGGTTGAAGAGATCTTTATTGGGGCACGGACCCACATTAAGTGGGCCCATCAGATGTCCCTTTCATGCCAGAACGGTCGACACTTGTGATGGGGAATAATTGACCCTTGTTTGTGGGGCCCCCATTTTGCATAATAAATATTCGCTAAGATTTGAAGAACAAAGTAAATTGAAAATTTTCAATATACTTGTGACTCTTTCATCTTGGAAGGAGTTTCGTTTTGCACTCGAGGGTCAAATATGAAGGTCAAATTTTAGGTTTTTTTTAAGGTTTTCATAAATTATTTTCTAATTCCTCTGCTCTGCTATCTAATAAATTCTTCCTTATCGTTTCCTTAGCGTTGAATGCTTTTTTTCATTTATATATTCTGCTGGCATTTCTCGTGCAGCAATATCGGAGTCTGCGAAGAGATGTCGGTTCTCTTTGCATCCTGTATCGCATTTACCATTGGGAGTGTTCTGAGGAATTGTTCGGAATCATCCCAGCTACCGATTTCCATTACCGCACATCTCGGCAGAATTCCAAATGTTGGCGTTCAACGACTGTACGTTTTTCGCGTAACTTTCACCCACGCACTGTCAACTTGTGGAATCAACTGTCGCCAGCGGTGTTTCCGAACGTTTACGATTTAGGGACCTTCAAGAAACGTGCCTATTCCTATCTCAAAGGTCGGCAACGCACCTACAGCTCCTCTGGTGCTGTGGATGTTCATGGGCGACGGTGATCACTTAAGATCAGGTGAGACGTTCTCGTTTGCCACTTTTCAAATAAAAAAAACTGGTTTAATTTTTTTACGTAACGTTATAACGCACGGAAACCTTGTTTATATTGCCGTAATATCTTAGGAATATTAACCCTAAACATAGCAATGTATAGCATAATATGCATGTAAAGTACAGATATACAATCTCTTTACTTAAATTTATTCTTTAATTGTATTTTATAATAATTATTCAAATGTTTCATGTCACAATTGTCAGTGTCGTGACATTTATATAAAAGAGATACGAGTTGGAATAAGGATATAAAAATTGTTTCTCTAAATATTGTACAGAAACGCAGTCTTTAATTTCATGTATATGTATACATGAAATTAAATACTGTAAATACATGAATGACTATATACACTTCATTATATACATTCGTAAAAATGCGATAATCACGGTATGTGTATCACCGAATAGTGTACTCTCTTGTTTTGTCTGTATCTTGTTTTTCCAAAATACGTATATTCATATCACGTCTTTTTAATTTGTTTTTTGTTATTTTTTGGATATAATTTTTTTTTCTTCAAAAAACAATCTTGCCACGATAAGGGTTAAGTTAGTTACAGCCTTTATATATAATATATATGTCCCACTGCTGGGCGCAGGCCTTCTCTGTAAAGAGAGTATAAGGGCATAGTCCACCACGCGGCCCTAGTGCGGATTGGTAGACTTCACATGCCTCAGAAAAATTTTCTAAGACATGTAGGTTTCCTCACGATGTTTTCCTTCACCGCCGAGCGCGTGGTTAATCAGCACATAAAATTGCAACAACAAATTTATTGGTGCCGGCACCGGGGATCGAACTCAGGTTGCTAGCGTACTATGCAACAAGAGCCAACCGCCCGGACACTGAGCTACCACGGCTCTTGGGGTAAGAATAAGGGTAAAGAAATACAACTAATCAGAACCTAATAAAACTTTCAATAAACAACTCTTGAAGTACATCCTTTCCAATAAAAAAATGAATCATCAAAATCGATTTATGTGATACTGAGATATTCGTCCATTTCTCGCAGACACATTTCATGTAGATTTAAGAATTATATCGTTTTCTCATTAATGCTATTTGAATCAAATTCAGGAACTACACTGGCATAAGAACTAGCAGTTAAAAAAAAAAGAATCATCAAAATCGGTTCATCCAGTCGAAACTTATGAGGTAACAAATATAAAAAAACACAGATGAATTGCGAACCTCCTCCTTGTTTTAAAGTTGGTTGAAAATAAGCTTATTATGCAATTATATTTGAAAAAGGAAAAGAAACAGCAGGCCTTTGTATCGTGGAATACAAAATCCTACCGTAATTGGACTTTATACAGACCGTAACGGTTCTTTTATTAAGTAAACGCAAAGTGTTAATTGGGTTGTTAAGAAAACTCCGCGAACTAGGAGGGTGAATGAAAACAAGAAGTTGAGACTCTATAATCTGACAGAGTCGAGCTTCTGCATTGATAACCTAGTGCTTTGAGTAAAGCATTCAATTTTGCTCACTTCGTATTTAGATTATCCGTGAAATAGCAACCGACTGAGTCGTGGTTCCGCCCTCTCGGGCGCTCTCGGATCGGAATGCTCACGCGTCACATAGTAACCGTCCAAGCCGAGGTCACCTCTCACCGGGGGTACCCTTGAGTTACAAGCGATAGAGGTTCAGGCTAAACGACCTAAGAGCTGTGCCACCTCTCTGGCCAATCTGTGTAGTTCATCAATACAAAAAAATAAAAAAAATCAATTTTTATCTCCTTCCCGTGTTACAGTGACAAGAAACGACAAACCGTGTAAAGGACATGGGCCACTCAAACGAAGTTCATAGACAGTAATTAAATTAACATTAAATAACAGACTATATATCCATTTTATTATAAACAAATTAAAATCAATATTGTTCATGGCAATAGAGAGAAAATTAAAAAATAAAATACGAATTTGAGGTTATATCATATGATTTTATTCTCAATACACTGACACTTTAACATCATCATCAGCTCAAATATTATTGATTCAAACATCTAAGTCCTTCCATTATGTACAACAAAATATAATAATTAGGTATATAGCAACGAAACACTTAATAATAGCACAATGCGCGTGTTAGAATCAAGAGCTGTTAATAATATACTTATTATCAGTATTATCGTTTTATTTAACTTTGATACTTTCATATTCATTGTAACACATACATCAGATATATTTTAGTAAATAAATAACATATTAACAACATCACCATAAATATAGGTATATCACCTTACTCTTAGTACATGTACAATATATATGACAAGGTAAATAACAGGAGTACATAACTTGTATACTGAGGCGCTACCGACGAATAACACTAACAACACTTAAGCGACGCCACCGAAGAACAACTCTAAGAGACTCTTTGAACTGTACCATTACTCTTAAACTATGTGGAGTCAACAACACGACTTCTCACAATGCTTTATATATTTAATACTCTTTGGTTGTAATAGCACATACATTAATAACGAATTATTCGTATTTTAACACATATATACTATATGTGTCGGATGAAATGAAACTGTTATAAATAAAGAGTAACTGGCAACTGCATTTGACATACATATAATCTAAACATCGGAAACGAATCCTTCGATAATCAAAGGAGCAACTATACTACAATTATCTCACACGCGCGAGTGCTAAAACGAGTGACCAAATATAAAACATCAATAAACATTAAAAAAGCGTAGTTTTTTTTTTGCTTGAGATGAATATTATTCTACGGATTAAAAAGTATAAAAATAGATTTTGTTTTGATATAATATTTTATATTAATTTTAAAATCAATTAATTATGTAGGTTAAAAAAATTGCTAGTTTTTTGCAATACAATGTGAATTGTTTAAAATATAAATATATTTTACCAATAGCAACTCCATCAATATTATCAATGTAGCTTAGTCATGCTAATTTCTTTTTATTTTAGATTTTAATTATCTCACTATTAAAATACCCTTAATTTTTTTAATAATATGTAAAAGTGAAATGTTTTTTTCTATAGACATTTCATTAATGTTCTTGACAGCACGATTAGCTGCGCCGAAAATTACTAACTTACAAAAAATGCTTACAAATTTCTCGCGTTGTATTTTGATTAACTTCAATAACAATGTTTCGTTTCTCTCTTTCCACAGGTACGGGAGCGCGGGAGTTGTATGTAAGTATTACATTATTCTATGTGGATTTTCACAAAGCGTACATCGGTTTAGCGTTACGTTTCCAATTTGTAAAGTTTTATTTGAACCTCATTCGGTTTCGTTTTGTTGATTCGCAAAACGATTTGCGGGTGAAACATTTAGGACTTTAGCGATTTAATATTTTGATCGTTGCTTTTTGAATTTATTGCGAAAATTAAACCGTCGAATGAATGCCAGTAATAGTGAGAATATTCAGTCGATATTTTCGTCGGCTTTCATGAAAGTCCTACAAATATGTAATGAATTGTTAGCGACAGTTGGTTCTACTGAATGCCAATATAGTTTTAAATATTATTGTTAGCGACAGTTGGTCCTACTGAATATTATAATCTATAAAGTTAATGGGCTAATATAAAAGTATTTTAGTTTAGTCAACTAAAATACTGTTATCGATTGTCGGCAACCAAGGCCGTTTCCGCTTCCGTCCTTGAAAGAGATGCATATACTAGAAATTTAGGATAAAAAGGAGAGGACTCTCTCTGTAGACAGTGTACAGTTTAGAACAAGTGAGTTATGCTGGAGGAAAAGCCCTTTACAAGTGAATCTCTGAAACAAAGTCAGTAAGTCTTTATTAAATTACCTTTAAGGCTCTTGATGTATTGCTGTTAATAATATGATAAAAATATAAAATATGTTGTGTGCGATGTTGAGCAAGGTAGCTCACAGAATATAGAAGCCTTGAGGCATTGCTAGAAGACGAAGGTCTTAAACCAGTTTCCAGTTACGCGAAAGACGTACAGTCGTGGAACGCCAACCATCAAGATGGTGGCGGTGGAATTTGGAATTCTGCCGAGATGTGCGGTAATGAAAATCGGTAGCTGGGATGATTCCGAACAATTCCTCAGAACACTCCCCATGGTAAATGCGATACAGAATGCAAAGAGAACCGACACTTCTTCGCAGACTCAGAGGCTCGATTCGATCGGAAAGACCCTGATCCCCGATCGTCGACTATTCGAGCAGCTCTACGTTGTACATGGTCAAACGAAAGACGTTGGTATTGGGGAGCCCCGGCCCAGAGAGCTTGTTTCTTGTCATTCTTAAAAATTAGTTTAATTAATTATTTCAATGTTTCACTTTCATTTACAAATAGGGAAAGCGACGCGTAAACAGTCATAGCAAACATCAATCAATGTGTGTATACAAAATAGGAGCTTTCAATAATAAATCTTGCCGGCAAACTAAAAATTTCCATCCCAAAGTCTACAAATTCACAATTCAAGCAGATAAATCATTCAGAGATAAAGGTATTATCAGATTGTACTTTATCGACCGTATGCTATCCACACGGGCTCGTTAAACTTTGATCTCTATTATAAATAGAATAAAATACATTTTCTTTTGTAATTCATTCAGTTCCTACATCAATTTATTTTTGAACGGATATGAGTTCATACATGTTTTATGTAAAATACGGAAGTGCTGAAAGATATATTGCGTAACAACGGACTCAACACGTGCGTCCTGAGAAATGATTTGTACGCTACATTACTGTTAGAAGACGGTAGCATTGCGACAACTACGACTTTAGGATACAAAATATCTAAATCCTAATGGGTTTTATGGGGTATAAACTAGTGCTCGAAGTGGTGATATAGTCGTAAGATGGTAAGCGCTAATTTAAGTGCCTATTCAGTCTACTTTTGGAAGGTGTTTTTAAGCGTAGAGTGAATAGGCATTTACTAAGCAACTACTTTACCGATAGCCATTTTTTTTTTAAAAATCTCAGTAGCCAAAAAAGTTTTGCAAAACTTTTGTTAATACAATTGTTATAATTTGTAGGCCTCGTAGATTAAAATAGTCCAAAACTAATACACTCGCTTTATTGAGACAGCGTAACGTTGTACAAAGAATTATTTATAACGAATACCGTCACAACTGCGCGTCCTCACAATCTTTATACAAAATTAGAAGTCAGATTAGAAACTAATAAAGTTAAACTATTGTTTACAATGCCATGTTTATGTGACGATCAACTAAATTATTAATTATGAATTAAAGATACAATAAGGTTCAGGTAAATCATTAAGATATCATTGGAAGTAGTTATTATGCATTACAATCGCTGGGTGTCATGTGTTGCCAGCTAACACAATATTTTACACGTTTTGTTATTTCTATATTGTGTTCGTTGAATCAAGTGTACGACTTAATATTAGCCCAAATTTGAATTAAAAAAGTAGCTGGATTATTTTACATATTATATAGATTCGTAGTAGCTCAGTTGCCTTAAGTTGCATTGTACGTTAAGAACCCGTCTTCGATCTCCGATGCCGGCACCAATAAATTTGTTGTTTCAATTATATGTGTTGATTTACCTCGCAGTCGGCGGTGAAGGGAAACATCGTTAGGAAACCATCAAGTCTGCCAATCCGTACTAGAGCGCGGACTTTGCTCTTTTTGTACAGAGAAGGCATGTGCCCACTGGTGGGATATATATGTATATATAGGCTGTAGGTTCAACTTTGTATATATTGTTCTATACGTCATTTTATCGTCTGCGAAATAATTGTCGCGTCTAAACGGAAGAATAACGAGTGCGCTCAACACTGCACCAAAGCTGTCATTAAGGAGTTTTTCGTAATTACCTCACCTTTAGAAGTGAGATCAAAGGCGGAGGTGTCGTTGAGAGGATAATTTTCTCACTGATGCTTTTATGTCGTGTGCAGGTCGGTCTAACTGTAACGCTGTTAACAAGTTTTCACCGACCAAGTCAAAACATTCTCTTACATGAAAGGAAAGTATCAGGAATTTGTTTCTAGTTTTTCTTTAATCGGTAAACGCCTTCTAAATTTAAATTTAGAAAAATTTGTAGTTTTCTATTCTATTCATATCAGAAACAGAAACAGACAAAGTTATAGTATATTTACAAGTAAAAACTGACTTCAAATCGAGTCAGACGTTTAACGTTATTGAGCGTGGACGCTCTAGTATTTTCGAATTACCTAGGAATATTACGAAATTTTCTTTTTTTATTTTTTTTTTAAAAAATTAAAAAAAAAAAAATTTTTTTAGAAATAGAATTAATCGGAACCTAATAAAACTCCCATCATACTATCCTTGAAGTATCATTTCCAATAAACAATGAATCATCAAAATAAGTTGGCGTGATATTGATTTATTCGTCCGTTTGTTGCGCAACTAATTTAAACACGGATAACACCAGCTTTAAAAAAATGAATCATCTCCATCAGTTCACCACAACAGTCGAAAGTTCTGAGGTAACAAACATAAAAGCATACAAACGAATTGAGAACCACCTCCTTTCTTAGATGATACCCACTATGTATGACACGAATAGTATAATATAATATAATAGTCACCGAGGAACGATGGTTGCTACCACGGCTCTCAAAATCATCTATACAAATAAATAAAATCTGAGTGTCTGTTTGTAATATCAAAATAACATTTGAATGTATGGTAATGTAATGTATGGTACATATACCAAAATAATATTTTTCCTGCCTGTATGTCTGTTTGTTTCTGTTAATCTCTGTAACAGCTAGAGTGATTTTGACGGGATATACTGCCAGATAGCTGATGTGATTAGGAGAAACTTAGACTACTCTTATGTTAAAAAAATCAAATAAATAGCGTTCTATGCAACTGAGCAAGTTGCATTATTTAGTAGCTCTGAAATGACATAACGGCATCGTCTATATAAAAAAAAATAGAAATTAAATAGTTCAACAAAGCGTAGCTGACCTGAAAAAATGCACTTGGGCCTACAAAGACTTTGAAGTGGGACCGGTCCACTGTCGTCATTAGCGGATAAGGGTTGGGCTATGAAGTTAGCGTAAGTTATTTTTATTTCATACTAGCTATGCCAACAACTTTGTCCGCGTGGAATTTATCAAAAAAGTTATTTGGTTTATATTATATATACATAAAGAAATTAAATGCATTGTTGTTTATATCTCCATTATTTTATTAACGACAATGTTGACACATTATTGATTATAATCTTACTGGCTTACCGGCCAGTAACTTAATTATAAAAGAGGTGATACACCACAGTTTATTTTTTCTTTTTTCTGCCCTATTTGCACTTACACTACTTGTACTTGGAGGTACTATTACAAATCGACGACACCTCCACAAATTATATATATTAGCTATTATATAGCCGTTATATCTTAGCCAACTTATACGAAAACTAACAAACGGTATACTTAAAACCTTCCTCGAGAACCGCTCTATCCAACAGACAGATATACCGATAACGAGAAGCGACTTTCTTTTATTCTATGTAGTGACTACCTGACCCAGCAAAGGTTGTTCATATAAATTACTTCTATCAATATAATAACAACAATAAATATCATGACAATAAACATCTTAAAACAAAAACCATTTGAAAACCTTTAACCTAAATCTAGAAACAAGCAGTAATTGTATTGACTGACATTTATGGTTTGTTTGAATTTGTCTTTCGTTGGCTGTACAACGGAATGTCATTCTATCTGTTATAATTTGTAGGTTTCGTGGAATACAATAGTCCAACAACTAATACACTCGCTATATTGAGACAGCGTAACGTTGTACAAAGAATTATTTATAACGAGTAACTTCACAACTGCGCGTCCTCACAATCTTTATACAAAATTAATTAGAAGTCAGATTAGGAACTAATAAGGTTAAACTATTGTTTACAATGCCAAGTTCATGTGACGATCAACTAAATTATTAATTATGAATTAAAGATACAATAAGGTTCAGGTAAATCATTAACACATCATTGGAATTAGTTATTATGCATAACAATCGCTGCGTGTCATGTGTTGCCAGCTAACATATCTCATATTTTTAAATGACCCATATTTTATCATAATTTTATAAAATCTGATTTTATTAAAAAATGGTATATAAAAATCCTAAAAATATCAAAACAAAATTGTAACAATCATTCATTTTAGTGCAGTAATTCGTAATATAATAGAAACACTGTTTTTAAGTCAATTTTTGTCTTAACTCGTAAAGGTGGTAACTCGTTACGTTCGGCTTTACGATCAAGAACAATGAAGACGAGGCCCTTAAAACTACACAAATTCTCCTATTCCAGACATGTGCTGTATGGACTAAAATCTTTTGTCTTTCTCATTCGGGATAAACCAATAAACTAACTTTAACTCGTAATTTATTTTATTAGGATTTCACAAGTTCCTAGTATCCCATGGCATATGATAAAGCTTTCAGCTGTATTGCGTAAGCTCCGCATACAATTCTCAAGAAGTAATTTAAAATTCATGGAAATTAATTGCGCGGAGGTTGCAAGCGTATCGCGACCTACTTGTTAAGATAAAAACAGAGACCTACTGAAGAGTGGATCTCCATGTTTCACACATCTCCACGACATAGAATCTTATTACGATACGTTCATATCGACGCTGGAAAGCAAAAACGTAGTACATACACACATGGCCATTTTCACTTCTTAAGTCGTTGGAATCAGAAAATAAAGACGCGTCGAATGATATATGACTAGCTTTACTTGTTTAACAATTAGATGAAAAATAGCGAAAATAGGATTTTCAAGATTGTCACTTCTCTTTTATTTTACCGTAAAACGATTTTCTTTTAGGAAAATTCTAGTTCAATGCCGTGGTACAATAATTATTCACCAAAAAATAATAAATATTGTGTTCAAAAACGACAGCTCTAGGTCCACAAACACGAAAGTTATAATTTTTTTTTAAAAAGTTATTCGGCAATGACAGAAATGTTTTTCGGCTCTGGTGAACAATTTCATTTTTTTGTGCTACTACGTTTTTGTTTTCTAGCGTCGATATAATCTGGTTACTTCTTAGATAAAGAATTCGAGATACGTTATTCAAACTATTTAGGTTCCCAACATGGTCAATTTATTTTATGGTTTCTTGCATTCTTTCATTTATAAACCGATCTTGAAAATTGTTTTCAACCGACTTCAAAAAAGGAGGACATTCAATTCGTCTCTATGTTTTTTTTTTAAATATTTAACTACTAACTACTACATAACTTTAGACTGGGTGAACCGATTTTGAGGATTCTTTTTTTATTTGAAAGCTAGCTGTGTGGTCTTTGTTTAATGCTTATATTTGCGGTAATGGAAATCGGTAGCCACACACTGGTAATAATATGACGTATGAATAGTGATTAATGCGATAGAGAAGGCAAAGAGCCTCGACATCTCTTCGCAGACCCAGAGGGTCAAGTCGATCGGAAGACCCAGATCGTTGACGATTTAAGCACTTCTACTTTGTACACGGTCAACTGGACGGAGTGTGTATGGCCCATCACAATTTCATTAGATTGGTCGCGACTGTTTTGTTATCCTGCCCATCCTAACACGATGCTGCTGCTGTACTGATGATCGATGATTTTTGAAAAGCAAATTTGTTCTCAGTAAGACAGCTTGAAGGAAGCATTTGTAATAATTTTTGTATACCGTAATTGTTAAAATATGTCTGTTATCTTTTGTTTCTGTTTGTCTCCAATAAATAAATAAATAAGACTGTATCACTGAAATTTGAGAAGTGGCCGACTTAGTGCACTACAACTTTTTTTCTATTTCAAAATGAACACACCTCTGGGTCGCTTAGCCTGAATCTCTTTATAGAGTAACTAGGCGCACGTGATCCCGACATTCGCCTTTGGCTTGGCTGGTCGCTGTATTCCCGATAGCATCCCGATCCGAGAGCGTCCGTGAGGAAGTCAAATATAAATTACTCAAAAAGTTCACGACCGTTCTGCTTAAGTGAAATAATGGACGTCGTTTTTAAATTTTAACACGACACAAGTTCTAATGATTACGTAGCCGGGCTGCTCCCTCGGGAACATCACAAAGACGCTGGCAGCCGCCGCGCGGGCGACGTGGCCATTAAAAATTCAGCAAACGTCTAATGAAGTCTGAGACCCGCACTAAAGCATTAATTAGCTCGCTCGGAATGCCATTAAGCACGTCACTGCAGGTACGCGCGTAGTGTCATTTGAATTGTTAAGAGTACAATTTGTGACAATAATTTGCACGCCTCGGTAACGCAAAGCGGTTATATATACTAACACGTTAAGATCAAGTACACTTATCGTTCTAGAATGCCGCTATCATAACCATATTACACGTAAATGATTGAAAATAGACATTTTTTTGAAGTAAAACATCGTGATTGTTTGATTTGGGAAGTAATTGGTGAGTGCGTTACGTAAAAGTATGATTACGAAGAGTGTGAAGTCGGAGTGAGAGTTACCTTTCGTATATCCAAGACACAGTGCAGATGCAAGAGAGAGCTCATGCATATTTTCTTTCTCTCTTGTACAATCGTGTATATATTACACATATTATTATATACATACATATATAAATAAAATTATATAAATAAAGAAGTTTAACACATTTGCTTTTTTTATTACTGTCTTCGCCTTCTGAAAAGAAGGCTTCGATGATGTCAAATTTCAACCCAAGACTACAAGGGACCACTCTTACTTCCACTTAAGCCACCGGTAAGGTAGTTATATACAATACTTTTATAATGATTAATAGACCAGCAGTTTAATCGGACTTTGAGGTAGCAGAGCACTTATGTCGCTTAGCCTGAACCGCTTGGAGTAACTGGACGCAAAGGTCCCGAGAAAGGACCTCCTCTTGGGTGCCTTGGGTTCCTCTAATCGCGCTAGAATTCCAATCAGGCATCCGATACGACCGAAGTTCAATGCATGGGTTTGGTATTAAGTACTAAAATTAACCTTTTATTTCTAGCAACATGTTTTAAACTGAAATGGCAGTTTTCCGCCCTCGCTGGCAACATTTAAATGATTTTACATTTTGTAAAGGTTACTGTTAGTGAAGCGTGCCAGTAGTGCGCGAACAACATAAAGTTATTTCTTTATTGTTAAATAATGAAGCGCTGGCTCCGGGAAGTGGAACAAGAAATGCTCTCGTGTGGCCGCAAAGAATACATAATGCTGTTTCCCATTAAGCTTCGTTTTTTTTTTGTATAACAAGCGCTCAATTTGAATAATAATTGAATTTACGACTTCAAACAACACGGTTTGTCGGACTTAACATCAAATTCGTCGTCATCAAATTAATCGTAAATATTAAATTAACGTCGTCGGGATATAGCAGAAGCAACTGCCCTATTTGGCGTCTTCGAGCCAGCAAGCTATTAGTTTTTTTTTTGGGGAGGAAGAAATCCTCATGGTTACTACCTGGGATGTAACAGATGGTAAGCCCGACTCCACTGGAATAGGTTCCTGTGACCTACGGACTAAAACCTCTTAACCGCTTTCGCATTACTTCAGGATGGGGCCCGTTTATGTGGAGACATTTAAGGATCCTGTCCATTTCGTCTCTTTCGCGTGTCCTCATTTGCTATGCTATTACAGCACACCAAACCGAAGTTCTCATGCCGCATTTGTCTCGAGTTGGTCCTTTTCTAGTACTTATTGTGCAGAGGGGATCCGGTGCGTTCCACTGTAGATCCCAGAGCCCCACACCATCACCGAGGAAGGGCCACCGGGGTGGTTTTAGTTAGTAATAACCTCACATAAACTAAAAGACTATGAAATATTGATCACTATGAAACCAAAGAACGTTTGGACGCAATTGGTTTAGCAGACTCGTCGCCCATTCTGCTAAAATACATCGACAGAGAGAAGGATCTATACCTACGACCTTACTCGTACGTATTACAGACCGTACCCTATACCATTAGGGTATTGGCGCTTCATTTGTGTTCTAACTACTAGATGGATATATCTATTTCAGATGAGTTTACGATAACGTTCAGGCCGGGTATACAAGCCACACAACCAACTACGCTATAACAATCCGTTAATTCTATATCTATTTACGACCAGTTACGGTGACCGGTTTCCACTTATGTTCCGTACAATTGAATTTAAAAGCAAATTGTGGTTATCGGTTCAACGATATATATATATTAGGATTAAATTTAGGCTTAAAGGTGACATTTGGATTTGTTTAAGTGAGCTGTGGCAGTCTATTAAATGGCTCCGGTCTAACGATGCAACGGTCGTAGTTTTCAATATATATATATCATCCTATGTCCCCTAGGTGGGACAGAGGGCGTCCACAGTGAACCTCCATCACGTTCGATCTTGGGCTTCACGCTTTATCTCGCTCCATGTCTTCCCGATGTTCTTCGCCTCGTCTGCAAATGTGCGGTGCCACGTCTGTTTAGGACGGCCGCGCCTGCGCTTTCCTTGCGGATTCCAATCAAGGGCCTGTCCAATGCAGTTCCATTTACGGCGTTTATTTGGTGGTCGATCGGGCTTTCACGACAGCGCTCCAGAAGATGTTCGTTAGAAATTTTCTCGGGCCAGTAGATACCGAAGATTCGGCGAAGACATCGGTTGACGAAAACTTGGAGCTGATGGGAGATGGTTTTGGAAACCTTCCACGTAGTTTTCAATACCAATTGGATTATATGTGTGATAAAAGAATATATGAAGAAATGGGGAAGTGAATACGTTGGGATGTGTATTTTGTAGTTATCGTGGACACCATATAAGTATGTATATATGATAAAACAATCGCCTATCCCTTTATTTTGTTGACGGGGGAGATCTTGAAGAAGATAGGCCACCTTCTGGTGGGGAAGGCGGGGGAATGTTATGGGTCATATAACATATTCCAAACAAAATATGACACACATTAAAAACAAAAGAAATATATTATAAAAAACAGTTGAAGAACGAAAGAAAGGAAAAATAGACACGAGGCCGACGTTGGACACCGTCTCAGTATATGCTGTCGTTAGGCTGACACAACGCTGATTTCCAGCGCTGCCCAGGACTACTCAATGCCGTGCGTGCGTGATCATTCTTTTTTATTTGAAACCTGGTTCTTTCCGTTTCGTCCCACTTTTATTTGGTCTACTTCTGACAACGTCATCCTTGGGAAAACCATATGAGTTACATTTAATCACATTTTTTGGTTCGATTTGAAGTCGATTTTTGTTTTCACTCGTACACTCGTGAGCAAAAATGAAGGGTCGGAAAAATGGGTCGGTTTAGAAAGTTTGACTATCTCGGAAGATAAAGACGCTAACTCAAATAAATTGTGCATAAAAGTAGACAATAAATAGGCACTTAAATATCCTTAAAATATAATAAAATATTTTTATTAATTTATTTATATTTCATAAAAAAACATAAACTTAAACGAAAAAGGATATCTTACGTAAACTTGGATAATAGAATATTTTTCATTAAATTTTATTTTTATTTAAATTTTAGTACTTAAGCGACACTAAATAAATTACTAAAAATATTTTATTTTATTTTAAGGATATTTAATTGTCTATCATGCACAATTTATTTCAGTTAGCTAGCGTCTTTATCTTCCGAGATATTCAAACTTTCTTAACCGACCCTTTATTTTTGCTCACGAGTATATTATGTCTCCACTCTAGAAACAAGAGACGCCATTGCCCTGACTAATATCGGTCGAATGAATCATAATCAACTATTTAAAAACGTCAGAACGGGGAGTTGAAAGGAATTAGTATCAAGCATACATTCCTTAATCCATACAGGAACACTTAAGTCCGAATCCATTTGGTCCATTTTGGTAAGTACATTATCATTTACAGATATAACCGTCACTCATGTTCGTTCACTTTGATGACGCACTCCAATATGCATTCCAGAAATTTTATAAACAGACCTGACCGCACAGTTGCAGACGAGTCGAAGAACATCGGGAAGACCTGGAACGAGATAAAGCGTTAAAGACCAAGATCGATCGCGATGGAGGATCATTGTGGACGGCCTCTGCCCTAGTCAGGCGATATTTATTTATTTATTTATTGAACACCAACACAATGAACCATTTTAACATACTATATATAACAGTGACAAGTTGTAAAGTTATTGCTATCGCAGTTATAGGTCAAGACTGCATGCATTTTAATGGCGAGTGACAATGTTAAATTATAACTAAAAAAAAAAACACAATAAGTAAAATTAAACTAAATTTTAAACTATAGCTAACTAATGGAAGAAAGAATTTATAGGTTAGTGACTATTTGAACATACAAATACTTTGACAAAAAAGGTCGATATCATTCGTTTTTGAATATGAATTAAATTCTATAATAAGTCTATGATAAATATCCTTTTGTGATGTCGGTTAAAAAAAGAGTTATCTCTATCGTAGGAAGAAGAGTAGAAATCAATCATATTATTCCCTTAAATCTTGTGTGTCATGTAAGACATTATTTCTATGCGACATGTAGCACGGTTTCCGGATCAACAAAAATGTTAACCCTTTGGGGATTTATTTTTTACTCCGTGTTTACTTTTAAAATTCTGACGGGGATTTCCTTCTCGAGGTGTCAAAGTAAACAAAGACAGAATATTTAAAATGGGTAGAGGCACAGCGGTGCTTGAAATGTTTCACTTTTAGGCGGCCTTTTTAAAATTGGGGCCAACGGACAAACATATTCAGTTCACACGGAATTCACAGAATTTTTGAAGAAAATTCTGGTTACAAACTAGAACGCGCCTTATCTGATGGTAAGTAATCTATACTAATACTAGCGTACCCAGCCCGCTTCGCCGGACTTATTTTATTTAAACAATAAACTTACGTCATTAAATAATTAATTTAACTCTCACAATATATTAAATTATTTATTTCTCTCCGTATTAGTTCTCTTCTATTCTCTTCTCGAAGATCATTAAGAATCCTTGAAGATCATTACCTACACCCATGTACATATCAGTAAACGGATACATTCGTGGCGCTACAACTTACCTTGAATACTTCAAAATCCTTAATTATTATCTTTATTATACTTCAATATTCTCCATTGTACTTCAATATGGTTCATAATGACATGAACATACACAACGCATGTCAATACAAATTTGGTTTATAAAACAATAGAATATCATCATAGTAAATAAAAGCTGTATTTGACAGTTCAAAAAGAGGAGTGCTCCGATCGTCACTAAACTTTAAAGGACTCGCCAGGTCAGTCTGATGATTCCCCGAAAGTTTCATTTCAATCGGTCCAGTCACTTCGGAGCCCATATGGAACATACCCACACACTTTCTCTTTTAAATATTTATAAAGATAAATACAGATCTTTTCGACCGACTTCAAGAAAGGAAGAGGGTTTTTTTGTATAATGACCCCTACTTGGGGTCCTGTGATCCAATTGTAAGTGTAACTTAGTATACACAGTACTTGTGCAAGTTTATTTCTCGATTCGTGTACGTTTTTCAGACATAGACATTTATTTATTGGCATCACAATACAAAAACGTATCACAGACAGAATATAACACACATTAAAAAAATGAAAAATAGACAAAACACAGTTAAAGTTACACGGACAAATAATAAAGGACATATGATGCCAATATCGGACACCGTCTCAGCATATGCTGCCGCAAGGATCCGACAGCGCTGATTTTCATCGGTGCCCGGGACTACCTAAAGACGTGCGCGCGCAATACTACTTTTATATGGAATTTATACAGACATTAAGAGTGTAATAAATATGATACATGAATAAAACAATTATGAGATTAAAATATATTTTATACAATAAAATAATAGATGAAAAAATTTCATAAATAAATATATTATTAAGTCAAAAAATAAAATAAAATAAATAATATGATAATTAAACGTATAAAGTTTAAATTATATAATGAAATATTGAAAATATTGGAAACAACAAGCCACCGATATCGCGGGGATATTATCTTTTTGTAACTTTAACATCAGGTGTTTTAATTTATTTTTAAATGCGTTTACAGATTTACTGTCTCTTATGGGCGGTGGGAAATTATTCCAACACTTGGTGGCCAAGTGTCTGAAATTGCCGCGGAACGTTTGTTACCGCATAACTTTCGACTGGGTGAACCGATTTTGATGATTCTTTTTTTATTTGAAAGCTGGAGCTTCCTTTGTGTTCCCATTTTAATTTGTTCCAATTCTGACAATTGCATACAAGAGAAAACCATATAAGTCTTAAATTTTTCGCACTTTCCGGACGGAATATTACAAACAGACGAACGCAGAGGAGTTGCTTGTTAGAAAACAATCAAAATACAAAAACAAAATGCTATGATATTATTATTTTAATTATAATTAATTTACTTTTAGCTTTATTCAAATTCCCAGAGAAAACACCCATTAGTAATCAACCTCAAACGTTATTACATTACCCGGGCCTAGAAATTCAAGTGATCATTGAATTTAATATTTACAAAACACCTCACTTAACCGGAATTGTTAAATCCATTAACTAAATACGCCAATTACGGTGAACATGTAATACCCATGGTAATGAGAATGAACTAGATGGAAAATTACTTCAAATGTTATCAAATAATATTTAGAAGCGCCCTCCTAAGGTCTATGTTACCGTAGAAACATCTTAAGTGAGCTTACTCGTTCGTTATTAGCTCCCCAAGTTTTATATTTCTAGGATTAAACATTAAACGCTACTACTCAGGGACGCTCTCTTTTACTTTCGAAATTATAGTTATATATTACGAAATTTTGGCGCTTATTTTCCCTTTTTTACGATCGAAGTTATTACAATTTAGGTGTTATTGTCTTATTATTATTATTTATATATTTTTTTATATTATATATAATGCCTGAATTTGAGGTGGCCAGAGATCGCACCGGTTCACGCGTCGCAGACCTCACGTACGGATCAGTGGTGGTCATCAGAACAGTGACGAAAAAACTGCAACTGCACGACAGCGTCCTACATGCTGTAGTGGCGATATCCCGACACACCGTCAGCTGTGTCTATTATACAGATGACTGTGACGACGCCACAGGAAGACTGATGACAAAGGCAATGGCCGCATCAAGGGAGAGGATAGTGGACTACAACCTGAAAATGGCCATTAGAAGCAGGGCACAGCGGTCGCGGAGAAGCTATTTATATATTTATATTATATTATTGTCTTATGTTTAAAATTAAACGTCAATAGCCTAATGGTTTAGGTACGGTTCGCGAATCGTAAGGTCGTGGGTTCGATTCCATCATTCGACTATTGCCGTGAACCATG
Organism: Meandrusa payeni; assembly: GCA_029286785.1. Lineage (NCBI taxonomy): Eukaryota > Metazoa > Arthropoda > Insecta > Lepidoptera > Papilionidae > Meandrusa > Meandrusa payeni. The sequence goes on along the minus strand of JAGSMX010000016.1, from coordinate 9,430,780 downwards.
TCCTAGCACAAGCTTAAGCTTAGATGGAACGGTTTACAAGATTGTTAGTAATAATTATAAAAAAAAATAGAAATATTGCTAGCTTTCTTTTTAAAAAACAAAAAAAAAACCGTTATGTATTAATTTACATTTTTCTAATTATCTATATTCTAGTGACTAAGGGGCTGGCTTATACCTAGCACAGAGGCTAAGCATTGCCATACAACGTGGCAGTGCTAACAGACCTCTGGGCACGCTGCCAAGCGACGACGGATTGGCACAGTGTAAATATTTTAAACTTTAAAAGCGGTTATTTTAAATTCTACTAAACATTTTAATCTTAAAACATAGCGCATATATTTCTTGATTCTAAAGTTGATTGTATACTTATAATATAATTTAACCCAAGTAACCACTTTTTACAGACCAGTTTGCATTTATGGCTTGATTGGATTTTAATGGAATCGAGACTATGTCTTGAAAATCCTAACCGATGCGGCAGTATGGCTACCATACAATATGGAAACTTAATGAAATTCCGGCGGAGGCGTAATTGGTGCTATTATATCCTGTTAATATCTATTGCGAGCTCAAACAATGAAATATGTTGTAACATTAATTTGTTCGCCCCTTTTGTATGCGAATCCGTAATACGGGTGTAAAAAACCGGCTTTTATAGGAGGCAAATTGATTTCGAGTTATTGGTTTATTCTTGTCCCTTTATTAGATAAATTATTTTTGATCATTCAGTCGTCAGCTGTATTTCTAGACCAACGAACTGACCGAACCGATTTTCCACTTGAAAAAAAAATGGCTTTTCTTGTGTCGTAGCAACGGACCAACAATTATTGCAGTGTTGAAAATAACGGTCATTGGAGTTAATCACAAATGAAACGCTTGTGAACGCATTCAATATCTTAACTGGTACCCGCAGACCTCTGTAAAGAGAGTATAAGGTCATAGTCGGCCACTCAGCCTTAATGCGGATTGGCAACTAATTGATGTAAAATTTTTAAATTGCAATAAACAATATAAAATAATTAAGCGTTGTATAACAAGCGCCAACCCTAAGGTATTTTACTAAGCATGCGTTATCGTAGAACAAAACAAATATTTCACCTAACATAACTAACGCGACTCCTAATCCGGGTTTATCGTGCATTCCGCTCCAGGAATGTTCATTATTAGCATCTTTACACCTTAACGTATTGTTATTTTCATAGCACAAAAGGTAGAGAGGAGAAAAGAGAAGACTAAAATACGTATACGTTACATAAGAGAAAGAAAATCACGTAGACTCGGGCTTAGGGTCAGTAACCTAAAGCAGGGGTCAATAACATTTTTAGTAGGAAGAGACAAACAGATAATTTGTAGGTTTTGTGTAATGAGATATAATATATAATACACTCGCTTTATTGAGACGGTGTAACGTTGTACAAAGAATTATTTTAACGAATGCCGGTCACAATGGCGCGTCCTCATAATCTTATACAAAATTAATTAGAAGTCAGATTACAATCTAATAAAGTTTAATTATTGTTTACAATGCCAAGTTTATGTGATGTTTGACTAAATTATCAATTTGAATAAAAGATACAATAAGGTTCAGGTAAATCACTAAGATATCATTGGAAGTAGTTATTATACATAACTATCGCTGGGTGCCATGTGTTGTTAGCTAACACATTAATTATTATAGAGAGTGTGCTCAGGAACTACATGATCTAATTCGCCCATCCCCTTTCCACCATCGGACTTCTAGACGCACTGCGGGATTTCATCCTTTTGTTGTGAACATCCCTCAAACCAGAACGAAGCGATTTGTTTCGTCTTTCATTATCCGTACAGCTAAGGACTGGAATAGTTTGCCCGCGTCTGTCTTTCCTTCCGATTACAATGTGCGTATTTTCAAGAGTAGAGTGAATAGGCATTTACTAAGCTAGTGCGCCATATCATCCAGGACTGCATTTCCATTTAACATCAGGTGGGATCGTAGTCAAGCACTTGCTTAGAAAGTATAAAAAAAGTAACTTAAATAAATTTACTTTAAAGCAGCAGCTTCACATCCAAAGAGGCTGTGTTGTATGCTGTCCAAAAAGTTTAAGATGATACTGTCCTAAAGGTTTAATGTGCGGTCTGGCAACATAAGATCGTAGGTACAGACTAAATGAGAACTCTATTCTACCGACTTGAAATAAGGAGATTGTCAATTTGTCTGCATGTGTCTTTTATGTTTGTTACCTCATAACTTTTGACTGGATGGACCGATTTTTATTTCTTTTTTTTATTTGTAAGCTGGTACTTCCCAAGTGGCCCCATTTATTTTCGTCTAATTCTGTGAATGGCATCCATGACAAAACCATGAAGTCATTGAGCATCCGCGCCAGAATTCGATAGTTATTTTTATTGAAAAGAGTGTACTTCAAAGGTAGTTTTATGAGAGTTAGGTTAGATTCTGATTAATTATATTTCGTAATATTCTTATTCTATTTGAAGTCGGCGGGAAGTCTTCTTCTTCATCGTATTCTTCATTCCTGAAGGTCGTGCTTATCCTGAAGCGCTTTCACCGAGACGTCGACGAGCTGCTTCCACACTGCTGCGGCGGGAAGTAGGAGCCAACATTACTTGATGTTGGCTCCTAATCTAATTATCCCTTTGACTAGGGATTTAACATTAGGATACAAGGTAAATGCCCTTTCGTTGAGAGAGGTGGACCTGAACTGAATTGATGCTTGTCCTATCTTGTTGTATAAATATGATACTGTTGACTAGGCAGCTGATGCAGCCCTAATAGTAACAATCTAGGGTGTTAACATTACGAAAAGCTCAAATAAAAATATCCACTTATATCTTTTCCCTGATGATAACGGATTCGCTCTCGGAAGATCACTAAAGAGGCATCTCTATTCGGACGCATCGATAAAAAAATAATGTTCGACAGTAAGGGGAGAACTTAATTTAAATATTGCCGGCGTTGTAATCTCCTCCCTTTCGCTCCTTACGAGTTTATAATAACCCTATCCCCTACTAACGGTCGACGATAAGTCACGGGCCTGTAGTAGGGTAAATGCTTTTTTAAGTGAACCCTACGAAGTTGAGCTTCGGACCATTTTTTGTACGAACATTTTATGGGCCGTGCACCATTAGTTTGATGATATTATATGTATTAACATTGAGTTATGTTTTATACGCTTGTAACGGACTTAGTAAACTATATTTTTATTTTATTTTTTCATTGTTAGATTGCAACCACAGACTGTGAAAAGAAGACCTTAAATTGTTCACTCTGCATTTATTAAAAGAGTGCCACTTCTAGAGTTACTATTTTCCTTTTTTTATTTATAATGCCTGAATTTGGAGGTGGCCAGAGATCGCTCTGGTTCACGCGTCGCAGACGCCCCGCTGCATTGCTATTAGCTTCTCCGCGACCGCTGTGTCCCTGCTTCTCATGGCCATTTTCAGGTTGTAGTCTACTATCCTTTTCCTTGATGCGGCCATTGTCATCAGTCTTCCTGTGGCGTCGTCACAGTGATCTGTATAATAGACACAGCTGACGGTGTGTCGGGATATCGCCACTACAGCATGTTGGACGCTGTCGTGCAGTTGCAGTTTTTTCGTCACTGTTCTGATGACCACCACTGATCCGTACGTGAGGCCTTGATATTTTTAATTTTATAAACAAGGACTTTGTGTCCTTATGGGATTAAATCATAGAAGAAACTAACAAATGCTTTGATATTATATGTTTTTCTTATACTTTCCAAGCAAGTGCTTGACTACGATCCCACCTGATGTTAAGTGGAAATGCAGTCCTGGATGTTAAGGCGCACTGACTTAGTAAATGCTTATTCACTCTATTCTTGAAAATACCCACATTGTAACCAGAGGGAAAGACAGACGCGGGCAAACTATTCCAGTCCCTTGCTGTAGGGACAATGACAGATGTAGCAAAGCGCTTTGTTTGCGTTTGAGGGATGTTCTCAACAAAAGGATTAAATTCTGCAGGGCGTCTTGAAGTAACGGAACGATGGAACGGGTATGGGGGAATAAGATCATGTAGATCCTAAGCACACTACAAAATGCAATCTGTAGACAACCGCAAGGCTAGCTACATTACGCCTGTGCTCAAGACTGAGCAGATTGGTTTCAGCTGCGTCACCAAAGCCTCTAAGCCCGCCTTTCCACCGATTACCAAAGCGATATCATACCATTCCATACCATACCACCAAAGCGGCTAGATGGCATTTAGCAGCGTCTGCCTAAATGTGACAGCAGTATTCTACACACCGGACTTGAGCTTTATAAAGTGTTAAAAGCTGTCCCGCAGAGAAGTACGGTTGCACTTTGACTTAGATCCTAAGTTTCTAATTATTGTTATATATAATTATTATCTTCATATATTTTATTATCTGTACATACATGCATTTATATTTTTATAATTTTATTTTTTTCTCACCTACCCGTTACTTTGTCTTACACAAACCCAAAAAATAAATAACTGATTATTCTGGTACCGATGTCAAGATCATCTTTACTAATGCATTTTATTTACATACATATTGCCAGTATAGAATAATATTTTTCTTTCCTTGTAAAAAGGAAGTCGAAAAAGTTTTGTTGTCATAAATTAAACACGAAATGTATAACAAAACATATGTGTAACCGGTTTGAGTGGCATAACACGTTACAATACGATCCCGTCGTGGGGGCGTCTGTTATACTATCTGATTTATTGGGACAGTTTTTTGGTGATTAATTTTAAATTAGGCATTATCTCGCTTCGTCCTTTGCTTAATTGGGATCGCGTAGACAAGACTAATGTATTTTTAACAAACCTCTTTTATTATTCAATAAATTGTTGTTCGTACCATCCGGTGTAGATTTAGTTGAGAGTATGAAGCGATTCCTTCTTGTACTTTTTTTTGGAACGAACTACGCTTTCCAACCGGGAGGCCTCTAAAAAACTATTTCCGACTTTTGAGAGGTGGCACAGCTGTCTGCTAAAATCCCACGAGATTATATTCCGATCAGGCATACGATTTGTGGCCAAATCTATTAGCCCGTAAAGCTATGCACTTTTTCTTATGGCAAAGCTCTGTCTCTCTCTTATGTCGCTAAGGCTGAATTCTTGTGTGGGTGTTCTTGTGAGTAACTCAGCTTGGACAGTTATTTTGGACATAGGTTTTCGTGAAGACTTCTTCTCTGTTTTATATTTTGTTCGTTTTATATTTGTTTCATTTTTGTTTTATAAAAAAAAACGAATGTAATAAATTTAACTCGATGTAATTCACCTCTCATCTTTAGCTCACATTCAATAGCGGCCCTGATATAAATACAATCACGCCCATGGTTCAAAGAGGCAGGCAGAGATTACAGATTCACATTTTTACAGTCCTCGGTTTTTTTTTATGACGAACTACACAGAATGGCCAGAGAAGCTGGCCTTGACTGCTTCACCGGATTGAGAGGTGGCATAGCTCTTAGGTCGCTTAGCCTGAACCTCTATTGCTAGTAACTCAACACAAGGGTCCCCCCAGTGAGGGATAACCTCGGCTTGGACGGTTACTATGTTACGCGTAAGCATTCCGATCCGAGGGCGCCCGAGAGGGCCACAGTCCACGGGTACATGAATAGTTGTAAGCAATAGTATTATTATTATATTCGAACTTTTTAGTCAGTCATTAATATCTACGATCTAGTGCATTTTAGGTCTACCATAATCTACTTGAAATTTATCCTGATACCAGTACCTTAATCGCAAATCTCGTTCGATATGGCAATCCTAATCTATTTTTATTTTTGACGAACTACACAGGTTGTCCAGAGAAGCCGGCCTTAACTGCTTCACCGGATTGAGAGGTGCCATAGCTCTTATGTCGCTTAGCTTGTGAACCTATATCGCTAGTAACTCGGCACAAGGGTCCTCTCCTGAAAAAGTCTACTTTTCGCAGTCCTTTCTTTATAATAATATATTAATAGTAATGTAATAATATTAATAGAATAATTTCTGGAGTTTCTTTTGACTGATTTATAATACTGGATATTTTTTTAACTTTCTAAGCATGTGTTACACCGCAATCTTACCTGATGTTAAGTGGAAATGAATTCGTTGATGGTAAAACGCGCTAGCTTAGCAAAACCCATTTACTCTACTCTTGATAACATTGTAATCGGAGGGAAAGATAGACATTTCAACCGATTGGAACATCAAAAAATACTCTGATACTCCCGTATCGAGTCAAGGACGAAGCCGAGTAGACTCAGAGGGCCTGGCAATAAGATACTCATAAGATCACATAAGCTGGCTAACTCTCAACACGTTGAAATTCTGCGTCATAAGAAATACGTCCGCACAATACATACCAGGGAAATAATAACCGAGTGTTATTAAAATCATTTATTATATAATTATTTACAAACTCTTACATTTAAGAGTTATAATATAAAAATAAATTGAAGTCATATAATAAGGTCAACTTAAGGGCTAGCTTTTATGAACATTAAATAAAAAATCGCAAGTTATTTAACACTAGTGGGGTAGACAAAGGCAGCTTTTGCTGAACAATATTTATAAATAAATGTATGCCTACTACATACAAACTTATAAGTAGAATGACAGTGCATTTTCCTGAAGAAAAAATAATTATTTTGGTCAATTAAGTTATAAAGTTATTTTTAAGCTGTTAGAATTTTTGTATTTACTTTTGTATCTCTCTCTAGTATCGGTCCCTCATGTCTGAGGATCGTGGTCACCATCAGGGTTGCACCTGCAGTGGATAATTTGCCTCCAACGGCTTCTGTCCAGCGCGTCTCTTACAGCAGTGTAAAATTTGGAGGACGACGAGTCTTTTACTTGATCCGACCACCTTGTTGGTGAACGGCCGCGAGATCTTTTCCCTGCGGTGTTCCGACCTACGATCAGTTTATCTAGACTTTCGTCGCCTCTGCGCATTGTGTGTCCGAAATACGCTAGGATTCGTTGTCGGCATATGGTAGACAAACGAATCTTAATTTTCCACGTTTCCACTCTATACAGGAAGATAGGGAATACCAAGGCACGTATCAATCTGATCTTGGTTTTGATAGCAATTCCTCTTTTCTTCCAGATGTTGTTTAAACGGGTCATAGCATTCTTTGCCTGAAATAACTCACTATATCTAAGTATAATTTATTTATTTATATATATATATATATTTATATATATATATATATATACGTATGTATATATAGTTGTCCACACCGTGACCGGTGACGACGACCCAAATTAGCTTCTGGCGTGAGCCCTGATATGGATTGCGAAGCCGAACTTGCTCTTAATACTCGATCGCAAGTGGCACAATATAGCTGACTGGTGACATTGTAGGTGTAGCTGTAGGAACACATGGGGCGAGATTTCCTTTCGTCGCGTTTTAGAGAAAACAAGCACCTGCTTTGACACGAGAGCGCCACTCACACGCAATAAGGTAACGCTCTCCCGCCTGTCGTTCTGTATGTTACAGGCAGATAGATCATTTATTGATAAGGGTAGCGGATACGGAAAGTGGAGAATGATATTTGTAGTTGAGAAAGGCTTTTTCTAGCAGTAGATTGACTTCTGATGATGAAGTGTCATTTAAGTGGGGAATGCTAGAGGACGTAAAGAGTATCAAAAAAAGGTAATGTAACACGTGGAATGACACTATCATTCAGTCTTAAATATTCATATGATTGTGATTTTTATATGAAATTCTCAACAAAGAGCTATGCTTATATCATTATTTAATCACATTTAAAAGGTGTGACTTAAAAACCATGTTTTAGCAACACTTCAAGCATCAAAAATCGTCTTTGCTATAAAACTAAGAGTACAGGGCGTGTTTTCATAAAATAGTTTACATAGCAGATGTTTATTTGTGTCTCAAAAAAAATCGTCTTTTTTAAAAAAAATATTTGACATTTCTTACTCCGTTATATGGCACTTTTAACATCTAAGGAGATAAGATATACCAAACGAATGACACACATTAATTATTTTAGTATATTGCTAAGACAAGATTTCTCACAAAGCCGTCGTTTCTCAATATCTATTTTAATTTAAATAAATCAAGCAATAAAACATCAAAGTGTCAGCAGCTGTCAAAAAGTACAGTCGTAAACATAAACCCTAATATATGTTTCCAAAATACAAACTCAAAACCATATCTTCGGAACGTGGTCAACTTTCTATCCTCTGTGGACAACAATCCGGGTATGTTCTACTCATGTTCCCTCTGCGGAAGTACCCAATTTCGGTGCTCGGCTGGCAGCTGTGAAAAATAATAATTGTATCCATTACACTGATTTGTTGAGGCCTCCAACTACGTAGGGAGCCTAGTGCTATAACTTTCTTTTTCCTTCCGATTCTTGCCGATTCTCCTATCAATCCAAAGGAAGATCCAAGACAAGGTGGGAGAGTATATGTCGCGAGACATGAGGGAGTGCAAGATTTCCCGAGACGATATCGGGAACAGGGCGAAGTTTAAAGCTAAAAGTGGTGGGAACTCACCATGTGGGACCAATAGCAAAGAAGAGAGAGAGATAAACACTGAGTTGTCATATTTACGAGAATGTTACTTATTGTATCAAACAACAAATATTTCATCTGCATAGTGGGACAGCAATGGACACTGTTACAAACGATAATCCGTTTAATTGGCTGATTTAATTATCTCTCACATCTTTTTAAGCCTAGCGCGATGAGCCTTTGACAGGTGGTGAGCCTATCGCATTACAACGGGCACAAATATTTAACTAGTAATTTTTTGTCTTTAAGACACCGAAACAACGGTAGGTTTTGGAAAGCTGTCTGAGGTCTTAGATTGCTTCTGCTTAAATCATTGTTGGAGCAACTCAAGCAAGGTTCAAATCTATGGGCAGTCCTCTGTCCACAATTCTTATTGCGACATAATTCTGACCGAACAAAAAAATATATAATAATGAGGTGAACCACCTTATTTATGTCGATATGATTAGGTAAAATGTTATTAAAAGTGTTACCGATTATTAATTGAAATTAAAAAAAAACTAGGTATAAGATGTACCATGTGTCCATGGGCAGGAGCTTGTATGTGAAGGAATCTGGATTGTTACTCTGAACGTGAAATTATTGGCTTCAGAATATTTCCAGAAGTGGTCGTTAAAATTATGTTCGTAGTCAAACTACTGAAATGGAAATGTTCAGTTCCTATTTCCTGATCCAAAAACAACAGATCGAAAGTCATTTAAAAAGGAAATAAAAATAACGCTAATTAAAAATATTTCCACCGAAACAGCGGCGGTTCGCGGAAAGTGGAATTCATTTAAACAAAATGTTTTGTTACAACTTGTTCTCCGGCTTTTTGGTTGACAGAACTGAGAATTTACTAATGAACTTCCAGTAACGTTGCAAACATATATTTACTTCTGAATTCCGCTAGGCGAGTGAACTGGTAGTAGTTCCTACACCGATTATTAAAAAATGATTTATGTGTATATATAAAAACGTTACATAATTAAGAAAGTTGTTGAAATAAAACTTCTTTACGCACGCTTGACTCCCCAATAGCAAGATTGTGAATGCGTTACGAAAAGTGGGATCGGGTGAGGTGAAAGGAAGTTGAGAGGAAGAGAGAGGCGCGAGTAAACATTCTCTTTCTCTCATAGCCAGTTATGTTTCGTTTATCTAAAACATTGCAGGACTATTGTCTGTATCACACTGTAGGAGCAAGCGAGAGAAATGCGCGTAGCATTTCATTCGCGTACATTTCCTCTCTTGAACAATCGTGTATATATTATGCATTTATAAACATATACATTTAGATGGTGTTAAAGATGTTATACTTCAGTCGTGTGGGATAAAGCACACTCGTTTATTATTACCGTAACATTTTTTGTTGTATGAACACATTCCATTGAAAAAAGGCGGTGATTAAAGATGAGAAGGGGCTAACATCTGTCGGGGACAAAGGGTTGCATTCCCGAATCGGATTATTTCTAACTAATTTGTCAACTTTTTGTATCGAAGGTGTTACGAGCAGAGGGGTATGGTTGTTTTACATTCAAAAAAATTCCATCGACTCACTTGACACAAGTAATATAAATATTCTCAAACTTATAATTGATTGTTTGTCGAAATATGTGGGTTAAGAATGAGTGTTTTTTTTTATTATTTCAAAGCAAGTGCTTGATTACAATTCCATCTGATGTTAAGTGGAAATGCAATTCTGGATGGTAACTTAATAAATGCCTATTCATTCTAATCTTGAAAATACCCACATTGTAATCGGAGGGAAAGACGGACGCGGACAAACTATTCCAGTCCCTTGCTGTACGAACAATGAAAGATGAATCAAAGCGCTTCGTTCGGGTTTGATGGATGTTCAACAAAAGGATGAAATCTGCAGTATGTCGTGAAGTCCGATGGTCGAACGGGGATGGGGAATTAGCTAATGTAGTGTGTGCTACAAATGTCGAATATGATAATGAGGTTGTGAGTGCGTTATCGACAGACGTTCTACATATTACGGTAACTTGGATTCATTTTCATTGCCTTATCTTTTAACGATGCATTCATTAATGTTATGAAATTAAATAAAACAGATCGTCATAGATATCCAAGGTGATAAAACAGACGCATGTAATCTCTCTGAAAGTGGGCTCTTGACTGCATACCAAAATATATTGGTTATCGGCAGATCGTAAAGGTAAAGGTGTTAATTAGTATAATCTTAATTTTATTTAACGTATATCATATGAGGCTAATAGAATATATAGATACGGTCTCGTTGTTTTTTTGCGGTTGTATAGCAATGCTTAGCCTCTGTGCAAGGTATAAGCCAGGTCACCAAATGTGTCGATCAACTTCTTAGCTATCATATTAAAACCAGTGCACACCCCGCACTAGGAAATATCAATTATTTCAATCTGTGTGGTCCATTTCGACTAGCCTAGCTACATCATTATAGTATTCAGAGTAATACTTACGTAGTTCTAGTTATATAAGTTTCATATTCATCTACTTCGAAGTGAAAGTCGTCAAAAACACCGGTATCTCTCTTAGTCCTTAAAGTTTCATCGAGCTTAATAAGTTTTCCTATTCTTTCTATTCTAACTTTTTTTCTTAAAGGTTTAATTATCTTCGATTTCTCCGCGTTACCTCGTATCTCTTCAATCACTTTCTCAGGTAGTGAATTGGTTTGCCAATCTGGCATCTTCTTCATTTCCTTGTCTTTCAAACTGGATATAATATCTATTATATCATCTCTTGTAATAGTGGCCCGATTTGTGTCATAGTCTGTATTTATTTCAGGTTTAATATATATAGATTCACCAGGCACGCGAGCTAAGTAAGCCGTTCCCAGGTATGACTGATGATAATTCCGATTTCTGTTGAATATGTTAAGTTGTGCCCATGGATAGCCGCTATATCCGTCATAGTAAAAGCTTGGCGGGTAACCAGTTAGGTTATTATTATTAACATAAGCAAATGGGAAGGGTAAGAGTACGGATGGCTCGAATACATTTTGAGGTGTAACTGGAAAGTAATTTTTTTTTAGGGACTTGTTAATCCATGGCGGTAAAGCATAATTGTTAACGGGGGGTGGGGAGAGCGGTGGTGGTGGCTTCTTACATGATTTAGTTTCACTGGCTGCGGGTTCTATTTCGCTTTTTGATTTAGTTGTGTGAATGTACGAAGAAACTCTCTGAAATGATGACATAGGATAATAATATGGTAGTTTTCTAATATCTTTTTCCGACAAAGATCCTTTGAAATATGAATTAGTACCATCTTTAATCTTAATAGGTTGAGTTGTTGTAGTCGATACAGTTGTAGTTGCATCGTTCATGTCATCCTGTTTTACCTTATTATTGTGAAAATCCAACGGCTCATACCAATAGGAAACTCGTTGCTTGTCTTTATTTGTATTATGTACCTTGTTATCAGTGCTGCTGTGTGAGTGAATAGGTGTCATTGTGTCTTGTATTATTGAGTCATCTTGACCTTTTTCTATATCTTTATAAATATCTTGTGCTAAATTATAGATATCAACTATCGCTTCAAGATCACTTTTCTTGACTGAGTGAAGCATATCTGTGATTGTCCTTATCTCACTTTCTGTTAAATAGCGGTCCGTGTCCTTTTGATCGTTAGTAGTTCCACTGCGTTTTTCCTCGTCCGCTTTGTTGTCAGATGTGAATTGTTTCCTTTGTAAATTTGTCATACCTGGTTTAATTTCCTGATTGACTTGTATGTTATGACTCGCACTATGTGACATATCCTCTTCGCTTTTCATAAGATTGATATTTATATTAGTGATGTTAATTTTTCTTAGAGGTGCAATAGAATCCGAGTTAGTTTGGTTTCTCTTCCTCAATTTGCAAGTATAATTACCACAAAACGTTCTTGACCCCCACGTTGTATTGACGGGATGCAGCATTTTTGTATCTGGATCTTGACAGTACAGCTCTGAAAAATGAAAATGCCCGTTTTAATAGATGTATCATTAAAACGGTTTATGGTTTTAGCTAGGCTCGACAGCCTAGAGGCTATATGTTTCGACTAACGATCTGATGGCAGCGAATTTGAATCTCAGTTGGCTTTCACCAAGGAAGTTTTTCGGTATTTTAAGTACAAAGAAATTGACATGCTAAAATTTTATAAGCACGTGACAGTTACGAGTAATAAGCTACACGCTACGGTTTACTAATTAGATATTAGATTAGAATACACCTAATATGGAATGATCAGCTTCATTTTAGATCAGCAACTATTAACTGTGAAATTATAAATGTAAATGATAAAAATAATAATAAATACGTCTATAAAAATTTCAATATGGACAAAAATGAATATTGTGGTAATTAAATGGTACACAATGTGGGTTTGTGTAAACAAAGTTTACAAAAGATACAACAACTTCCGTGACGGAAACGTGACATTACGTTGTTGCATTATCTACGTAATAGACAATACGGTAAATGAATCAATAAGTATGACACGTTAGTAGCCCAATCGCCCAACCATTAAAACGGTACGACCTGCGAAATTTAACCCTTCAAGTGGCAAAATGCCGAAAAAATTAAAATTACAAGCATGTATGGCGGCCGCCATTTCGAAATTTTGGTGTATGTTGCAAATACTTTTCGTTGCCAATTTCCTCTAATGTTCATTGTATTTTATATATATATATTATTGTATATTATATATATTGTATATTATATATTTAAACAATAAACTTACGTCATTAAATATTTAATTTAACTCTTACAATATATTAAATTATTCATTCTCTCCTCGAGCTACACCCATATAAATATCAGTAAATACAATATCAATCTTATCATATAAAAACATATCCGGCTCAAGTTATTGTCAAAAATAAAAGTACGACACATTGCTTGGTTGACAGTTCAAAAATGGAGTGCTCCGATCGTCACCAAACATAACAGGATTACTCGCCAGGTCAATCTGAAGATTCCCTAAAAGTTTATTTGAAAACGGTCCAGCCACTTCGTAGTCTATAAGGAACACACCCACACACTTTCTCTTTCATATATATATATATAGATATTGTTAGAGATCATTATATTATCAAAGTAGCAATTAGCATGATACATTGATCTGAACAATGTATTATGCGTTCATAAGAGAAACAATAAAATAGATATGCAAACACGATTACCTGTGTTTATGTTTATAAAGGTCTGATTTCATCAACCGACGGCACGTGTGTTTGTAAACAGAGGCACGGTGCCGACGCAATACAAACTGTCATAAATGTACACAAGGCTTTATTATGTGTTAGCCGTAATACAGACGAATTGAATACTACTTTTCTTCTACCCAGACCTATAGAGCTGTGAGTAGAGGTATATAGCGAAATATAGATTATAGTAGGTACTAGTAGATGGAGGGGCTCTATGCGTTGGACAGACCAAATCAGCAACAACCCCAAAACGAAAGTCCACGAGGCATTTCACACCTCCAAAGACCGCAACAGGTGGAAAGCGATCGTCCGCCACATAATTCGTGGAGGTGACGACCCACAGCATTGAGGAAAACGACGCAAGAAGGAGGAGGAGGACTAAGGTCTGACCGCAAGCGCTGTACCGCGCTTTAGATCTGTCTGTGTCAGGTAGTCTGACACTAATAACGAATTTCTTTCTCCGAAACGATTTTCTTTTTGAAAAGGGTTCTTTTTATACCTGGAAACGCCTAAAGTTTGTATGGAATAATGCGTCTAGATTGATATATTGTTAGGTTTATGACAGTCCAAGACTAGGTAAGTATGCGCCAATGTGGAAGAACAAAGAAATATTTGTTCCTGTTTTCACCAAACTCACGTACGCAAGAACTATCTTTAAATTAAAAAGCATATCTATTACAATTATCAATTACAACTATCTCCTATAGTTTATTTTTAAGTACACTATTATTATACTAAATAAAAAATCGTTTATTAACTCAATCGGAACGGACAGAAGCCGCAAACGCTACCATATAAAATGAATGAATGTACTTTATTGCGCAACAATTCAAAACAAAATACATCACAGAAATAACAATTATACAATTTTCATATTAGTCGGTGTAATTGAATGCGCAATGGGCGGTCCTCTCGCTAAGCGATCACTTCCAGACAATCTATGTATGGACAGAAACTTACGTCTAAAAAAGATTTTAGTGGGTCTGTGATCGAATTTATTTTAATAAAAAACACAATATACATATGTATATAAACATACATATTTATCAATATATACACATACTATTAAAACTAATATACATAAATATATATATTAAACATAATAAAATAAAATAATGAGCATAAAATGTGACATGTAATAAGCCTGTCACTTTACACCGCATACATTTTTCTTAGTAAGCTATTTGTTTACACACAATTTGATAAACGGAAACAGATCGACACAAGCCTGCTCGGAATTCGAATCCAAGACAGTCATATCGTATATCATGGATGTGTTAATAACATTATGAACGAAGACTATGCTTATTTTGACTTATGTTCTGTTATACAGAAGTAAATATACACAATATTTTTGATGATTAAATGAAACGTGTTTTGTGAATTCACATATTTACGTAAAAATTACTCAAACGATTTCACTGAATAAAAGTTTGAAATTTTTTAATTGTCATTTTTTTTTATGAGAAGTTTTGAAGGCCTCGACAGTTTCATCTAGTTTTTTAGAGGTGGCACAGTTCTTAGGTTCTACCCTTTTAAAAGAGTAACTACGTGCCCTTGCGCCGGCGCTCAAGCCGAGCGGCCACTCTATTCGTGAAAACATGTCCGGGGTGGGTGGGAGACGGCCACGACTCGGTCGGTAGCAAATATTCGCATTAAAATACCTAACTAGCTTTGAGTGTCACTTCGGGGAAGCATTGGCGCTGGGACATGAAGTAATCAATGTAGAATTTACTAACTCTGAAGTCTCACAGCGGTGTGCTCAGTTATTGATTTAATTCCATTTACTAATACCAAGTAGATGGTAGTAGATTAAATTGCGATCTGAATTTGACCATTTTACTTATATTAATATAATCGAAATAACCAAAGAGAAAAAAGAATCGCGTTTTTTTCCTTGAAGTTAAGACTTAATTCATAGATCATAGTACTTTTTTTATTTTCCAAGCAAGTGTGTCCACGATCCCACCTTATGTTAAATGGAAATCCAGCCTTACATGGTAAGGCTCTTTAGCTTAGTAAATGCCTATTCACTCTGCTCTTGAACACCCATATAGTAATTGGACAGACAGATCAAGGCAAACTAGGCCAGTCCTTTGCTGTATTATTATACCATAAATTAAGTACTTACAACAACGTAATAAGTGAATTTCCATACCTTTGAAACTATGTAAAGCTCGAACACAAAGCACACATATTAATATTGGACACAGATAGGAAATAATCGCCATATTACTTCCCGCGCGAAATACGTCCCCGTTCTTATTTAGTCAATCGGCCATCGAACACTGCAACTCGTCCGCGTTGTTGCTTATTGTTATGACTACGCTGATGAAGCTACGTCGTCATGGTTCTCAAACTGTCCCTTTAATCTTTTAATTATTTGATACCCAAATGACAGCCTTTGTGGCTTTTACTTATAATCGTCGTGATAGTCTGGAGTACGAATCAAAGCCGGCTTGTGACCAATTCAACAATGCTTCTGTATTTTTTTAATGTTTTTTTTATGTTTGTTATCTCATAACTTCCGACTGGGAGAACCCATTTTATTGATTATGTTTTTATTTGAAAGCTGGTAGCTCAAATTAAAATAAAAATTAGTTAAGCTTTCCGTGAGTCCTATTTTTTTTTTCAATTTGGCCCAATTCTGACAACGACAGCGACATGAGAAAACCATATATAAGTATTTAAATAGCTCAATGTCACGCCAATTGATTTCAACGGGTACTTTGATGAAAGTTTGGTTCTGATTAATTCTATTTCGTAATATACCTACGATAATTCGTGTATACAAAGAAGTCAAAGGCGCATAATAACGTTAATGTTAATTCAGTTTTTGTTTTTGCTCGCAAATATATTTGTTTGGTTTCATTAAGTGCAAAAAATCACTTTGATGCTCGATGTATGGTGATGGACTCACCACCTGTCACATCCGAGTCCTAATAAACCTGGTAAAAATCGGATAGCTAAAGCTATCTCAGTCTACACTGCTAGGGCTAAAAGGTCATGAGGAAGCTTAACAAGTACAGATTGTACTATTATGGGATTATCAACTTTTTTTTTAAAGTAAATTTTGCTTTTAAATAATGGCGCATACATCAACGAAAATTTACCGCAGATTCAAATTTATACCAGGCGAAAACCTATTAAAATTACGTTAACTCCTTTTTACACGAGAATAGCACAGTTTTTGTGTGCCAATGACCTAGCTGCGAACGTTATAAATTGGATCGAACATTAATATGCCAGGTCATTGTAGTTTCGGCCGTGAATTACTGCAGTTATAAAAGTAATAAGTGAAATTTATTCAGCGGTCCAGTTGCTAGACTTGTACCAATTTATTACTATTCCTGAAACGTGAATACGTAATAGCAGATTTAACTGATCCATAATTTCATTTCACAGCAAAGATATTGCTCGAACGAGCGCGAATTCACTTGCCAAAATATGGATGTGGTTCACCAACATTTGAATGGATTTTGGGTGCATACTCGCAAGATTCCTTTGTAGAGACCACAGTGTCTGTTCCAGTCACTAAGTAGTGCGCAAAAGTTAGCGTGCTCTGGTCTGTGATATGGATTAATAAGACCACTAACTAAAACTTGGAAACTAAAGCGTGGAACTGCCTTATTATGGACATAGAAGATTAAGAAAGAAAAAATATCAAGTAAATTTTTTGATGTGATTTGTTTTCTAATTAAAGATGACAGAGAATGCTACAGTGCTCAAATACCGACCCAAACCGAAGTTGCTTCTACCGATCTCTTGCACAAATTTTGCGATTTGTATAGGTTTAGAGTTGAGCGTCACAAGAACATCTCTGGCATTCTACCTAGTGAAGTTGTAAAAGCTGTCGAGCTAGTAGTAATTGTGATTCATTATGAAAACTCTTCTAATGCCGCTAGATCCTTCTCCAAATCTAGATACTTAGAGTTACAAAATATCATCTTCATATATTTTGTATCATATGTTAAATTATTTCAAACTGGCTGTCATAAGATTTCGTTTTTACTAACAATATTTAGTATTTATTTTGAAGACGGTACAGAAAATGTTCTATATGTTCGCTATATCAAAACTTTTCATACTACAAATACTGGACCTATTTCTGGTATAACTTTTATCCGCTTTCCCATTTCCCTTCTAACCACAAGAATAGGATTATATATTATGCATTACGTTCAAAGGACAATAGTTCGAAAATAAGCGGGGTGTCGCAGGGCAGTGTTCTTGGACCGATAAAGTTCTTGCTATAATAAGAGACGCGAACAAAAGAATAGAATGCCTTCGCCCAATAACTTTCCAAGAGGTTTGAGCGTAAATCTTATTCAGATCCGTTTTAGGTGGAACAATTTACCCGGCTCCGATAAAGTGGTCCAAGTTATTCATATAGACCTTTGTTTATTGGACGTACATACAAATGTTATTTGCTCGCGTCAATAATCACATTAAAGAAAAATTCTGACACAAACATAAATTTATAAAGCATAATATAATTTATTACAGTCACTAATAATAATGTTTTTTTATTCGATTCAAGTTTCAAATTTCAAAAACCATTATAATAGATTCCGTATCGAGCCACCACTTATTAACAAGTAATACAAACTATGTGGATTTACAACTAATGATTGTTGCTATACAGTGTACTCTTTAGGAATATAGGTAGCAAGTGAATTCCTGACGATTACTAGTATATGTCTCATGTAAACATCGACAGTATCAGAGGAGTTGCCAATGCAATTGTTAGCTGGCAACACCTGACACCCAGCGATTGTTATACATAATAACTACTTCCAATGATATCTTAATAATTTACCTGAACCTTATTGTATCTTTAATTCATAATTAATAATTTAGTTGATCGTCACATGAACTTGGCATTGTAAACAATAGTTTAACCTTATTAGTTCCTAATCTGACTTCTAATTAATTTTGTAAAAAGATGGCGAGGACGCGCAGTTGTGACGTTTGACTCGATATAAATAATTCTTTGTACAACGTTACGCTGTGTCAATAAAGCGAGTGTATTAGTTGTTGGACTATTTTATTCTACGAGACCTACAGATCATAACACAATTCTTCCTACAACCTATGCCTCTTAGAAGGCCCTGCTAAAATAAAAACTGGTCTCAAAATAAGTGTATAAATACCTCTATATTATGCCTGTATTCTATTGATGGCCATGATACATCCCGGTCTGTAATAAAGAGCAAACGGCTCACCTGATATTGAGTGACTTACGGGCACAAAGATCAAAGGTATTTGCAGTTGCGTTGCTACCTTATTTAAGAAGAGTTAGGCTATTGTGTGAAAAGTAAAAATTTTAGATACTCCACACCATATTCTGCATTGCCGTGGCTTCCTTGACCGTCGATTCAACAGCAAAAGGTATTGTGGCTAGTTGTGGTTCAATGTACTATTCACATGCATCCGCACATCTTGTGGAACACTTTTATCTTCCAAGTAATGAGGTCTTTGTAACGAAAATAAACAAAATATCTTCATACCTTAAAAACGCCTATAGAAGAAGATCGCTTTTAAATTTGATCCTAACAAAATTTCACAGGTTAGGAGCGCTTGCGAAGCGAAATTTTTCATGTTCGTATCCCAATATCTTCAGAACTCTTGAGCTTTAAGATTTGAAACTCTATCCACTTTTAAGTTTTAAAGCGGTAAGACGCTTCAGAAACGGGCAAAGTTTGATGTAAGTGATCTGAAAATGCTTGTATAAAAGTCGTGACGTCGGACTTCACCTCAGTTTCTTTTCAGACGCTTTATATCCTCGACTCGGGGAGATGTTTTGCAGAAACATTTTTAATTTCAGATTATTCTTAAACTTCGCAATGTATTTTTTTTAGTACGGGTAAATGAGAATACGACTTATTAAGTGAACACTGACGCGCAAGAACAGAGACGGAGTACATAGTAATAGCAATTGTTAGCCTTTAAAAGGGTTTAGGTATGGTGGCAAGCTGTGGTAGCAAGCGAAACGGAAAGTATAAATTTTCTTCATGTTGGTATTCTGTAAGGTCGCGATACATATGTAATATAATTCCAACAGCTAGGATACAAACGGTGAAGAAGATGGACGCACGGATATGGTTTCACTGTAAGATAATGCTAAGAATTAGCTTAAGCTTGTACTAGGATAAGGTCAATGCAACCCTGTAGTTCTGAGCTCGTAGAATAAGGCTACGGCTCCAGCCTGTCGTAAATGGCGACTAAAAGGGGCCTTTGTCGTCCGCCAAAGTAGCCCCTTGAAAAAGCCGACATTTACTCGCTTGTGTCGCCTTGCACTGCGAGGGTACGAGGGGGGGGGGATTAACCCGTGCACCCTGCGGGACGTGCTGCGAGAGCACAGTGCAGAGAGGCACCGGGGAATGTCTGTTATATCGACTATTGCCATACCTTATCCTTTTTTTTTGACGATGGGGAAATCTTCAACAAGATGACCTTCACCCCAGAAGGCGGGATATCTTGTTGAATCGGGATTATTTGAGGCTCTTACTCAATAAAAACACCCCCGGTGGCCTTCTTCGTTGCATGGCGAGGGTCTCCGAGATCTCCAGTGGAACGCACCGGAGTTCCGGGGAGGTTACTCCCTCCGTTAGCGTAATGCTACAGCGACACGGGACCACCAGTGTCCTCTGTAGCGGACGACTAACGCCCCCACCCTTGATCCTCGTATCCTTAACCATGATGATGGTGATTTATTATAATAAGTGAAACATGTTGACTTGCAGTATATAAAATCAGTTTATTCCATGTTTAGTTTAAGTAATTTTAATCTGCAATAAGTAGGGAAAGTAGAATACATTGGCGATCTAGGTACATATTAAATATTACGAGAACTCAATTAAAAGGAACGTAACAGTTTGAGGAGCGGCGTCCGCCAGAAACTGCGAACGTGCTGCAATTCAATCGACGCTATCGAAACGATGTATAATCTACTTACTTAGCCCGATTCATCGTCAGATAATTACGAAGATAAGCGTTAGTTCTTTTATAAAACAAATGGATACATTTCAACAAGATTAAACACTTTAGGATTTTCTGACATTTGTTATTCTTTCTTGTTGGTGATATGCATACAATTAGATAAAAATCATAACCCTTGACACCTTTATCAATTTACATTTTGTTTTATCGTGGCTTTTATGTACATATATAAATTATTATTTAATTAATTTTACTCTAGCCCGTCGTACGGCAGTCGGCATTTGATAATTTCTGTTTGAGTAGCAAGCTCCCGTTCCTGCTAACCATAAGGAATAGTACATGTGACATAGTCCTGGGAGTAAGCCTTTTTAAACAATATTTAGAAAGTATATGACTTGGAATATAGATCTATTTTATAAACAATGTATAATATTTATGTTACGACACATTATCACAGCATATGACAAAAACAATACACAAAACAAATAGTAACTCGTGTAACAATTGTCGGGTTTATTGATGAAAGATATTTCTCCCAGGCATCCTTAGAATGGAGAGGAAGGATACGTCGGGAAATTTAATATAATATTGAAACGCATCAAATCCCTTTTGTAATCTTATTCGACGAATAAGATTCCTTCTTGGGCGCCCTCGAATAGGAATGTTGTGATTAGAGCAACCGATCTAGGGGATAGGAATAGAGATTCAGGCTAAGTGACCTAAGAGCTCTGCCACCTCTTAAATTCGTGGAAACTGTTGCTTCCTTGGCCAATCGTAGAAGGCGACTAAAAGAGGCCTCGGATTCACTGGACGACAAGAGTGGGGGCCTTTCGTCTTCGGGAAGAAGGAGACATCGGCTGGTCTGTGTCGTCTTCCACTGCGAGGGCACTGCGGGAAGGGATTAATCTGCCGCCCCTCCCCCGGGACGTGCTCTCCGAGAGCACAGTGCAGAAGGGCTCTATTCCGTTCCACTGGAGATCCCGGAGTCCTTAACAATGCACAAAGGAAGGGCCACCGTTGGGGTTTTAGTGGGTAAGAACTCCACAAAATTCTGCCTTCCCCACAAGAAGGGGTGGCTTTTTGAAGATTTTCTTCCCGTCAAAGTTTGTTTACCAAAGGACTGGAATTACCCGCGACTGCCTTTCCCTCCAATTCAGTTTTCAACACCTTTTAATAAGCCATTGCGCCTTTACATCCAGGACTGCATTTCCAATTAACATTAGGTAGGATCGCGTTTGATAGTGTAAAAAAACTTAAAGATGTTAAACGCTAACAATTCATAGGGCTGGTACACATTTGTGTCGAGAACAAGAATAAAGTATTAACCAACTCTATAAGATGGTAGCGTAAATTGTTTTTTCGACACCGTCTGGTGTGATATCCCGCTGGGAGGCGTTATAAACCGTGGTACAACACAGCACCCCCCGCGGCTATGATGCGTGGAACATTTTGGTCCTTTTTGCGGTTTCATATCGTCCGTTAATGTGAATTATAATTACAGGGTTATAATGCATTATTAATTATGTTCCGGTTGTCTCGGAATGTGATATTCAAGTTGCATTCGGGAACATTATCTTTTATGTTCCTCGTAAACTGAACTTTGATGACTTTCATTTGAATATATAATAGTAAATAATTTAATAATAGTTATCATGGCTTTCGTAAAGTTAACTTTATTGTACACATAAATCAAACAAGATTTTTTTTGATGAACCTTTTTTTACTGTTTCAACGGATTGATATGTGGCATAGGTACATCGCTTAACCTGAACCCTCTACTCTTAGTCCCTCTACACAAGTTTGTTTAACTTCGCCTGGGACGTTCACTATGTTAACCGTAAGCACTAACTATGAGTTGGCGCTGGCAGAAGTAGTGGCCGAAGTAACTTCTAAAGAGTGGGGATAACCCGATAGTCATATCACAAACAACATGCATTCTTATATACGATTTTTAGGACTTCCCTAGTTTTTTTTGACGAACTACACAGATTGGCCAGAGAACTGACCTTGACTGCTCACCGGCATAGGTCGCTTAGCCTGAACCTCTATCGCTAGTAACTCGACGCAAGGATCTATTGTTATTACACATGTTCCTATTTCACGGATAATAACTTCCCTGGTGTACCTTCGAAATTCAAGGCGCATTTAAGGACCTAATTGAACACTTCAACAAAGAAAAACTCATAACCATTCCAAATTGACGGCGCTATAATTGTTCTAACATTAAAAAATATATGTACTTACAATCTGCTCTTTTGAATTCGACTGAAAATATAGAAAAAATCAACTTAACTTAAACAATACAACGCTTCCAAGCAAAAAGTTTTCGTATTAGTTCCCTGTGCCATTTTGTGTTGGCATGCCGAGCGGCACAAATCCGATCGGCACGATACTTGCAACCCTGTAGATTTACGACCACGAAGACAATAATGCGATGGTACGATCGTCTTGGATATTTTCGTATGTGTATGTAAATAACTTACTTCCGGTATTTTAAACGCGGGTATTTACTCTATATAACTGTTCGTTGATACTTCCCTCGTATATAAACATTTAGCGGACCTCAAAGGAGGTTTTAAATTTGTCTGCCTTTTAATATTGGTTTACTGGTATTCTCTATATTTATAAATTAACAGCCAGCGATTAAAAAGTATGTCCATGACAATATAACTTATCTTAAAAACCCAGATGTACTGGTCGCGCTGCAGCTAAGATCGCCTAGTGGATATATCTACATGCACCGTCATCCTTCGTTACTCCTGGTCCCTACCTTCAGGTCTAACTTCTTGGAAAACTCACCATTGTCACTGGCTGTTGGGTTTATTAATACTATATCGCACTAAGTGTATTTCTTTTGTTGCAACCAGTCGCAATTTGTAGAGGCTGCGTATAAGTGTGTGGAAGGCATTTTTTAGCCATTTTCTATGTGTTTTTTTTTCTTATTTTTTTTATATTTTTTCTTCTTTTTCTTCATGTACCTCTCCATCACGGAACGTCGCCAGTCAGTCTTCTAAACTTCTCCTTATCCATGGCTAAGTGGAATAGTGTTTCGACTGTTTTTATTCCAGTCCATTCTCTGATGTTCCTTAACCATGACTTTTTCCTTGACCGTAATTATATTTTTTATAACATTTTAATTTTTTTAAATGTTTGCTTTTAAATATTATTTAGTTAAGCATTGCTTCGACTGTAATGGTGTTGTAATTTTGTCTAATAAATAAATAAATAAAAAACCTCCTCTTTGATGTCGGCTAAATAAAAGTAGGCTATGTGCTATTCCAGACTATAATCTATCTATGTGCCAAATTTTATCCAGAACCGTACAGCCGTTCTGGCGTGATTAAGTGACAATCCATCCAACCACACTTTCACATTTATAATATAGCCGTGAGCAAAAATAAAGGGTCGGTTAAGCAAGTTTGATTACCTCAGAAGATAAAGACGCTAGCTGACTGAAATAAATTGTGCATGATAGACAATTAAATAGCCTGTATTACACACACACATGGAGGCGTCTTCGCGTACTATGTGTGTGTGTAATGTGTGCGTTCGTTTGCAAAAAATGCTTACAACAACTCGTGACGACGACGGATTGTTCACCGTCAATATTACCAATTACAAAATAGACAAAACTAACATAGGTTTTTAAGATGCTTTTAATTTGAATTGTAATCTTTTGAGTAAAATGTATTAAATATTTTTTTTAAAAAATTTCCGTCTAACTAATTACTAAGGCTAATGGCCCTTGTAACTCCTTCAAAGAAACGAAAGAGAAGTGCGCTTGTATTGGGCGCTTGTATTGGATTCACGCCGATTACGTGACCCGTTCGTAAAAACAATACTCGAAAGAAATCGCCGGAACACAAAAGTACAAATCGTCGAGTAAGCGTTGCTCGTTCGGAATCAGGTCGAAAATGTGGGCATCGCGTGACGGCGATACATTTGCCCGGGTATTGTTCGCGGGCACGGAATATCACACTCGAGAACGGCCGGGTACACCCGGGTGGGTGCACGGATGTTCTTTCTTGTTGCTTTAAATTGATCTCTTTTATGTCAGAGTTAGTTTATCTTGTAAACCAGCTAATCTACACTGATGGGAGTAAGACAGGTATATTTTAATTTTAAGTTTTGATTTTATCTATTAGATATTAATTAGTTACTAGAGTACCCAGCCCACTTCGCCGTTCTAGATTTTTCTTTATTTTATTTCAACAATAAACTTACATCATTAAATATTTAATTTCCGTATTCATTATCTTCTATTCTCTTCTCGAGTGGATGAAGATCATTACCTACACTCATGTACATATCAACCAGCATCAATAAACGGATACATTCGCGGCGCATAACTTACCATGAATATTTCAAATCCTTAATTATTATCTTAAATATACTTCGATATACATTATTACACTTTATTATATTCCATTGTACTTCAAAATGGTTCATAATGATATAAATATACACAACGCATGTGTCAATACAGATTTGGGTTTAAAACAATAAAATATCATCATAGTAAATAAAAGCTGTATTTGACAGTTCAAAAAGATGAGTCCGATCATTACCAAAATATACAGGATTACTCGCCAGATCAATCTGAAGATTTCCTGTAAGTTTAATTGAAATCGGTCCAGCCGTTTCGGAGCCTATATGGAACATACCCACAAACTTTCTCTTATATATATATGTATATAAATATATATATATGTATTACTATAATCATCCGCTATAATTCAAACATGGAGCATCGGAGAATTTCACCCCGCAACACCAGATAATTATCACTTGAAGCGTTCAAACGAAATTATACGAAACAGAAATTAAAGCGGCGCGATGGAAGCGGTTATATCACGTGTCGAAATTATTTACGTCCTGTTTAACGTCATACAGCGAGAGGAATGCTTTCAATTTGAAGCTACCCGAGTCGATGGTTGATGTCGATGAAGCTAGCCGAGGTAATACGGGCTGAATTAATGATCAAGTCAAGGCTATAATTGGATATGTAAAATGGCGTGGGGAAGTTGTTTTCAGATTTGGACCGCGCTCGCTTTACCGGATGAATGTCTTGAAACAAGAATACTATGTCTATATATTTTAATATATTATATTCTTAAACTCCCACATCTTCTGTAGAAAGAACATAGTATAAGGTCACTGCTACACGACCATAGATGTAGCAGGCTTCCCCATATCCATAGGTTACAAGTAATTCAGAATCGTTTTTTGCGACGAGCCACGGGTGCGCCGTGGTTCGTACGTAATCGTGAGCTCCACGTTGACACAGGGTTACCGACAATAGCCCAATTCTTTAAGCAGGCATCTCGACGGTTTTTCGAGACTGCCACCAAACATTCTAACAAACTTCTTGTAAGTGCCGCCACTTATAAGCCTTCCTATACTAAATTCCGTCGCGTCGCCCGGAGGCCAAGACAGGTTCTGGACGATCCGGACGACGCGATTACCATTGCACAGGCTAGATCTTTACAAATCTTCAAAGCGTCCATTCGCGACCGTCGGAGGTTGCGAATAATCCTCGCGCGTTACCGCTATTTTATGGGCAGGCCTCACCCCTTAGATGCTAGGAGAGTTGCTGGAGTTTCTTCGGCCACTTCTTCTCCCAGCGCCAACGCTTCCCGAAGTGGCACTCAAAGTTAGTTTAGCTTTCGAATGTCCCTTAGATTATCCGTGTAATAGGAACCGACCGAGTCGTGGTTCGGCCCTCTCGGACGCCCTCGGATCGGAATGCCTACGCGTAACATAGTAACCGTCCAAGCCGAGGTTACCCCCCACCGGGGGGACCCTTGTGTCAAGTTACTAGCGATATAGGTTCTGCCACCTATCAATCCGGTGAAGCAGTCAAGGCCAGCTTCTCTGGCCAATCTGTGTAGTTCGTCAAAAAAAAAAAAAAAAAAAGCAGGCTTCACAGGCCATAGAAAATTCGGTGACGATCGGAGCACTCCTCTTTTTGAACTGTCAAAAAAAACAAACGTCGTACTTTCATTTCTGACATTAACTTGAGCCCGATATGTTTTTGTATAAATGATAAGAATGATATTGTATTTACTGATATGTTTATGGGTGTAGGTTGTGAGTTGACCCGCTCGAGAAGAGTATAGAAGAGAATGAATACAGAAAGAAATGAATAATTTAATATATTGTGAGAGTTAAATTAAATATTTAAAGATGTTAGTTTATTGTTTAAATAAAATAAAGCAAAATCTAGCCCGGTGAAGCGGGCTAGGTACACTAGTAACTTATACTTGATGTACATACAGATGTATTTTCTGTACTGTAATCGACACACGTCATTTGTGAAGTCATTGTTTTGACATCAGTGATCACTCGTTCCTCTAGAATTATGGTATGGTATGTTAGACAATAGATTCACGTAATACTAGACCAGTGGCAGGTAACTTGAGGTTCATTGAATCCTCGGCTACGTCTCTTCTATAAATTGTACGCTAGCAACCAGAGTTCGATGTTCGATTTTATGTGCTGATTTACCACGCGCTCGGCGGAAAACATAGACATAGACATAGACATTTATTTATTGGCATCACAATACAAAAACACATCACAGACTGAATATAACACACATTAAAAAAGAATGAAAAATAGACAAAACACAGTTAAAGTTACACGGACAAACAAAACATATGATGCCAATATCGGACACCGTCTCAGCATATGCTGTCACAAGGATGCGACAGCGCTGATTTTCAGACATCGTGGGGAAACCTACATGTCTTAGAAAATTTTTCAAGGACATGTGAAGTCTGCCATTCCACACTAAGGCCGCATGGCGGACTGTGCGCTAATGCTTTCCAGTCACCCTTAGAGAGCTCAAACTTGCGCCGGTAGAGGAATGGGAGAATATTCCCCAACAACGCCTCAGTAGCTTGGTGTACAGCATACCAAACCGCATGAACGCCGTATTGTGAGCACATGGAGGCAACACTAAGCTCTAAAATTTAAAAAAAAAAAAAAATTAATGAAAAATACCAAGTTTACATAAGATATTCTTTTCCCTTTAAGTTTGTTTTTAAAGAAATATAAATAAACGAATATTTTTTTTGATTTTATAATATTTAATTGTCTATCATGTATAATTTATTTCACTTAGCTAGAGTCTTTATCTTCCGAGATATTCAAATATTTTTAACCGACCCTTTATTTTTGCTCACTAGTGTATAACACATACATACATATAGATAGAGTGAAAGAAGTTTTACTTCAGTCGTGTGATCTAAAGCATACTAGTTTTTTTATTAAAAGCACCGACAAGGGACGAGGAAATTGTATCGCCTCCGCCATATTGGAATACGTAGCACTTAAAACGATAAATTTCCGTTAACTCCACCGTTAATTACGTGAAGCTTAATGCGAAACCATTAATTTTTATAAATTTACAACTTGCACCTGAAGCCATTGTAACCCAGAGAACAGACAGTTTGGTTTATTGCACAATTATCTTTAACAATACACAAAAATGAAGCTATTTAGGTGGAGGGCAATAAAATTAAGTGAGACCCACAGCGGCGTTGTTCTCACAGTTTATTGTGCTGCAGCGGCTGTGGTCGTAAATTACTCAATGTGGGTTCAATCCTAAATATGTTACAACATATAGTTACTTAGGAAGAATAGATTATTTACTAACCGTCCAAGCAGAGGTTACCCTCACCGGGGGACCCTTATCTCGAGTTACTAGCGATAGAGATTCAGGCTAAGCGACTTAAGAGTTATGCCACCTCTCAATCCGATGAAGCAATCAAGGCCAGCTTCTCTGGCCAATCTGTGTAGTTCGTCATAAAAAAAATAGATTACTTTGTATGATACACTAAAACTTGTTGCATTTTTGACGTATAAACGGTTGTAGAAGGAAATCACGGCTGCGTAACATCAGAGAGTGGATCAGAATTGCGAGAGCCGCCCGTCCGTTTCTCTTCGCAAGAGACAGAGAGAAATTTGAAAACTGCCAACCTTCGCTAGTAAAAGAGGCACTTGAAGACGAAGATGAGGATATCGCGGTAAACGATAGCCAATTACAGATAATTGCTTTAATACTAAAAATTAATACAAATGGAAACACGAAGCATAATAAAAAACGAGTCGACAATGTCCTTCGTGTTCCGAAATGCAATATCTTACGCCAGAGTTACGGCGATGTTTAAATAAATTCCGATGCAGAGAATTGCACGACATCGGTGAATATTAAACATGCCATCGAAAATATCTTCCAGCGTAGTCAGTAGCGTTCTCAGAATATTTTCCTTGACCTGATAGAACTCAGTGTATTCAGAATTTATATCACATGTCTTACTTAAATCTGATCCACCAAAATGAAGAGAGAAGAGCCCAAATATGAGAGTGCTCAGTAAGTAAATGATCTAATTCCCCATCCCCGTTCCACCATCGGACTTACAAGATTCATTGCAGGATTTCATCCTTTTTGTGAACATCCTTTCCGAACGAAGCGTTTTGAATCGTCTTTCATTGTACGTACAGCAAGGGACTGGAATAGTTTGCTCGCGTCTGTCTTTCCCTCCCGATTAATGTGGATATTTTCAAGAGTAGAATGAATAGGCATTTCCACTGAACATCAGGTGGGATCATGTCAAGCATTTGCTTAGAAAGTATAGAAAAAATGGATTACGGAACGGTTTGCGAAACTTAAGATCGTAACTTCATATCCTATACCAAAATGTCATTTTGTTGTGTGTACCGTATATACATTCATATGCATGTATTAAAAAGCGGTTATTTTATTATTACAAACACAACTTTGTTTATTTATATAGATCTATTAAGGATACTCTACCTTTTTTGATCAAATACAATAAATTATATAAAAAAACCTGAATTAAGGATGATAAAAACAAGGCCATATATCCCGGTCTAAACTGGCGATCCAACGACGCAGGGCAGGGAATCGAGGGAACAACACACCCATAAACATCGGGAATAATTGCTACAACTTTCCCAGTTCGACGCTGTTCCAAGAGAAACTCGAATTATATGGGAAATTCTTATTGTCTGGATGCGGGGGGAAGGTCGCGGATCACAAAATAGATGCCTTATCAAATGGAGCGTCAAGTGACTTGGAACACAAATAAATTATTAGCGAGTGCCGAAGTTTTGCTTTTTTGTTACGACTTACTTAAGAATGTTTCTATGATTTTCGCGTTGACTACTTCTCATTTGATATTTGGATGTCTGTACCGATAAGCATTTCCTACAACTAGAAACAAAAACCGACTTCAAATTGAATTAAACGTTAAAATAAAAAGGAAGGCGGCGGTTATGTGTTTTTACCCACTAAAACCTCCCCGGTGGCCCTTTCCTCGGTGCATGACAAGGGGATCTCCAGTGGAACGCACCGGAGCCCACGGCGACACGGGCCAGCTGATGTCGCCTTCTTCCCGGGTCCACCTTAGCGGACGACAAAGCCCCTCCCTCCCCCCTTGTGAACACACCTTGTGCCCAGTGAACCCGAGGCGCCTTTAGTCGCCTTCTACGACAGGCGACAGAACTACAGGGCTGTGTAGTTTTGTGTAACCTTAACTTAACAATACATTCGGCTTATTCAGTTGCCAAATACATTTAAAGTTGATCAAAGCAAATTTTATTTTGCAACGTTCCGCGGTCTTCTTAAAGCCGTATATCCTAGGCATCAATTGGCGTGTAACCCAACAGGCAAAGTTACATTTTTTTACTACCACGCCTTCAGTTGAGCTGCACGCATTAGAGCTTCACAAGGAAACCTAGAGATTTTCTAAGTTATTATATCGTTAATATCTTAAATTTGATTTTGAGTGCGTCTCCGTAGTGGCATTTATGTAATCCCTGTTGTCAGAATATATAACTTGTGTAATGATTTCTTACTCCTAGTATTTCAACATATAAATTGGGAGTTATTAACCATCGTGAAGCGCGAATGGCTGTAGTACTCGTAATATGTTGGTGTATAATAGGCTTTCAAAAGAATCATTCGAATTACAATCACAATTTTTATCATTATATGTTGAAATAAATTCTAAGATGTACTTACGTCTACAAAAGATCGTAACGTTTATTGTCGTGGTAATTCTTTAACAGTTTTAAAGCAATTGAAGGTACTAAAGAAATATGTCGCATTCCAAAACCATAATTCGTTTTTTATTACAACCTGTTGTTAACAAAGGACCGCCCTAAATCTCAATAAGTATGTAAATGGGTCATCTATTTTAATTAACCGCTAGGATTGTGTGTAGAATTGATGTATGCTTACCATAGACTATTGAAGTTTAGATATCACATGTCTTACTTAAATCTGATCCACCAAAATGAAGAGAGAAGAGCCCAAATATGAGAGTAAGTAAATGATCTAATTCCCCATCCCCGTTTCACCATCGGACTTACAAGATTCATTGCAGGATTTCATCCTTTTTTTTAACGTTTTTAATTGTACGTACAGCAAGGGACTGGAATAGTTTGCTCGCGTCTGTCTTTCCCTCCCGATTAATGTGGATATTTTCGAGAGTAGAATGAATAGGCATTTCCACTGAACATCAGGTGGGATCATGTCAAGCATTTGCTTAGGAAGTATAGAAAAAATGGATTACGGAACGGTTTGCGAAACTTAAGATCGTAACTTCAAATCCTATAACCAAAATGTCATTTTGTTGTGTGTACCGTATATACATTCATATGCATGTATTAAAAAGCGGTTACTTTATTATTACAAACACAACTTTGTTTATTTATATAGATCTATTAAGGATACTCTACCTTTTTTGATCAAATACAATAAATTATATAAAACCTGAATTAAGGATGATAAAACAAGGCCATATATCCCGGTCTAAACTGGCGATCCAACGACGCAGGGCAGGGGAATCGAGGGAACAACACACCCATAAACATCGGGAATAATTGCTACAACTTTCCCAGTTCGACGCTGTTCCAAGAGAAACTCGAATTATATGGGAAATTCTTATTGTCTGGATGCGGGGGGAAGGTCGCGGATCACAAAATAGATGCCTTATCAAATGGAGCGTCAAGTGACTTGGAACACAAATAAATTATCAGCGAGTGCCGAAGTTTTGCTTTTTTGTTACGACTTGCTTAAGAATGTTTCTATGATTTACACGTTGACTACTTCTCATTTGATATTTGGATGTCTGTACCGATAAGCATTTCCTACAACTAGAAACAAAAACCGACTTCAAATTGAATTAAACGTTAAAATAAAAAGGAAGGCGGCGGTTATGTGTTTTTACCCACTAAAACCTCCCCGGTGGCCCTTTCCTCGGTGCATGACAAGGGGATCTCCAGTGGAACGGAACGCACCGGAGCCCACGGCGACACGGGCCAGCTGATGTCGCCTTCTTCCCGGGTCCACCTTAGCGGACGACAAAGCCCCTCCCTCCCCCCTTGTGAACACACCTTGTGCCCAGTGAACCCGAGGCGCCTTTTAGTCGCCTTCTACGACAGGCAGGGGATACCGTAGTCTTATTCTTGAGAGCCCAGAACTACAGGGCTGTGTAGTTTTGTGTAACTTTAACTTAACAATACATTCGGCTTATTCAGTTGCCAAATACATTTAAAGTTGATCAAAGCAAATTTTATTTTGCAACGTTCCGCGGTCTTCTTAAAGCCGTATATCCTAGGCATCAATTGGCGTGTAACCCAACAGGCAAAGTTACATTTTTTTACTACCACGCCTTCAGTTGAGCTGCACGCATTAGAGCTTCACAAGGAAACCTAGAGATTTTCTAAGTTATTATATCGTTAATATCTTAAATTTGATTTTGAGTGCGTCTCCGTAGTGGCATTTATGTAATCCCTGTTGTCAGAATATATAACTTGTGTAATGATTTCTTACTCCTAGTATTTCAACATATAAATTGGGAGTTATTAACCATCGTGAAGCGCGAATGGCTGTAGTACTCGTAATATGTCGGTGTATAATAGGCTTTCAAAAGAATCATTCGAATTACAATCACAATTTTTATCATTATATGTTGAAATAAATTCTAAGATGTACTTACGTCTACAAAAGATCGTAACGTTTATTGTCGTGGTAATTCTTTAACAGTTTTAAAGCAATTGAAGGTACTAAAGAAATATGTCGCATTCCAAAACCATAATTCGTTTTTTATTACAACCTGTTGTTAACAAAGGACCGCCCTAAATCTCAATAAGTATGTAAATGGGTCATCTATTTTAATTAACCGCTAGGATTGTGTGTAGAATTGATGTATGCTTACCATAGACTATCGAAAGTTTAGATATGACACGTTAACTTATAGTATCTTTGTTTTATTTCGATGCTTAATTTCAGTTGCGATATTGTATTTGTTGAATTATTCTTCTCTACAAATCAAAATAATTGTCTGACAAATTCAATTGCAATGTCTTTGACGTCGAATTAGAGTGATATCACTAATGAGGTTCAGGCGAAGCGACTTAAGAGCTCTGTCAATTCTCAAATCCGGTGAAACTATTGCGGTCAGTTTCTCTGATCAATCAGCGCAGGATCGTCACTAAATCAGTGGGTATTTGTTATTTACAATCTGTTTGGCACGAAATTCCATGCATACTTGGAACATAATAGAAAATGTTTCATATATACCAGCGCTCAATTAAGCCAATTCTTGGTTTTATTGAACAATTCTTCATTTTATTACCCGATCCCTTTTTCATTATCGACAATAATATTCAAGAGCTCCAGTGAAAATCAGTTGAAGCACCAGCAGAAGGTAAGACTAATAAAGCGTTATTACCAAATCGGTAATAACCACTTGATCTTCAGCGAAAATTTTATTCATAATTGGACCTGCAGACAATAACTGGAGCCGATTTTAATAAACACTCTGTTTTAATTCATTGAACAAATCTGTTGTTCGTGATTATATGAATTTCATAACATTTTTCAACTGTTTAAGTTTTTTAATTCTATCGTATACATATCGTATCGTATATTACATGACACACATAATAAAAATACGTAAATAAGCTCTCTTAGGTAAATCTCTTTAACTGCCTTATAATGGGTATACAGAGACGATAGTCGCTATTCCCTTTTTATCAAGCCTAGGTCCCATATATGACAGGTTAGCCCAACATACACCGGCCACAAATACAAGCATGTGCTAATTTTAAAATAATATAACGTAGATACAATAATAGTAATACGAGGTCGAAGATCCGTTAGTAAATTTTCTACCAAACTTGTTAAATACAAACATTTGTGTTTTTATAAATCGTTTTCCAAAATTCGATTTTATTATTTTTATATTAAAAAATGTTTTATTCTTTTGCAACATTATGTATTTCTCCTTAAGAATACAACAAAGCAGGAAAGGAAAAATAATTGACTATTATCTAAGCATTCGTGTCTAGTACACTCAAAGCTCTCTGGCATCTCGTTACTCCTTTGAAATTAATTGGTAGATTCTTCGTACGATATCGATTCTATCGCCTCCATACAATTTTCTCTTTAGATGAATAAGTTGCCTCGTCTTATGAATATTGTATTTATTTGTTCACTTCACGTTGTGATGTGTTATTTTTAATGAGCTATAATCTAAGCGGACGTAGCTCGGTCTGTGTTTAAACTTAACTTTTATAACTACGCTTTATTCGATTTGAAGTCATTGGATTTGACGAAGTATTGAAGTGTATAATTAAAAATTAATAGATGATCTCTCCCGACTTTTTAACCGACTTCAAAAAAGGAGGAGTTTCTCAATTCGACTGTATTTTTTATGTTTTTTACCTCAGAACTATCGACTGGGTAAACCGATTTTGGTGTATTTTGGTGACTATTTTTTTATTTGTGGTCCCGTTTCAATGTTATTTGATTCGAAGTCTGGAGGTCTAACTTCCTACTATGGTTTAACTTATAAAAAAAATATATTTTCATAATTTTATTTTACTAAAAAAAATTATAAGTTAGCTTAACATAATTGCCTCGATTCGAATGTCCACCATCCAAGCCGAGGTTACCCTTCACCGGGGGACCCTTGTGTCGAGTTACTAGCGAAAGAGGTTCAGTCTAAGCGACCTAAGAACTATTCCACCCCTCAATCCGGTGAAGCAGTTATGCCCAGCTTTTTTGGCCAATCTGTGTATCGTTCGTCATTAAAAAAAATCGAGTTTTAAAATTTGCTAATTATTTTCTTCTTTCATCACTTTATATTATTAAATAAAAAAATATTTCAGTGATGTAACTACATATATAATTACATACTT
Organism: Meandrusa payeni; assembly: GCA_029286785.1. Classification (NCBI taxonomy): domain Eukaryota; kingdom Metazoa; phylum Arthropoda; class Insecta; order Lepidoptera; family Papilionidae; genus Meandrusa; species Meandrusa payeni. Next base: position 9,395,918 of record JAGSMX010000016.1, on the reverse strand, counting down.
GTTAGCTAGCAACACATTGCACCCAGTGATTGTTTGCATAACAATCAATAATAACTACTTCCAATGATATCTTAGTGATTTATCTGAACGTTATTGTATCTTTAATTCATAATTAACAAATTAGTTGAATTAATCTGACTTCTAATTAATTTTGTATAAAGATTGTGAGGACGCTCAGTTGTGACGGTATTCGTTAAAATAATTCTTTGTACAATATTATGCTGTCTTAATAAAGCGAGTGTATTAGTTATTGGACTATTTCATTCCACAAAACCTACAAGTTATTCCACACTATTCCAGCTGTAAGTCACAAGTGCAAAAATCAGCAACAAAATACAATTTTTACGAAATTACAACCGCCCTTCCTATATTGTCAATGATTAAATCAAACTACAAACTATCAATGAGATATCCCTTATCAAACCACCCACACGACGGTATTTACCCTACGTTTGGACGTCAAAACACAATGGCGGTAAGGACGCGACCGGAAGGAGGCCGTCGCGCTTCGCAACTTCCTGTTTCCGGCCCGACTCGGTTTTCAGACAATGCGTTTGTGTGCGAATCGACCGCTTTGTAGGGCTTAGGACACGTTTAGTAAAAGATCTTGCGAACAATGCTTTATAGTCACTTTGATATTATGAATTAATTGATGTTATTTTTTACCTTTGTACGTAGGTATTTGCAATTGTACTTTGTATGGCTTAAATTCACATTGTATGTGGACGTATGTCGACCTATTTTGTTAAACTATTTTCCGTGAAATAGCAACCGACCGAGTCGTGGTTCGGCCCTCTCGGGCGCCCTCGGATCGGAATGCTTACGCGTAACATAGTAACCGTCCAAGCCGAGGTTACCCCCCACCGGGGGGACCCTTGTGTCGAGTTACTAGCGATAGAGGTTCAGGCTAAGCGACCTAAGAGCTCTGCCACCTCTCAATCCGGTGAAGCAGTCAAGGCCAGCTTCTCTGGCCAACCTGTGTAGTTCGTCAAAAAAAAAAAAAAACTATTTACGAGTAAAAATGAAAAACATTTTCAATATAAATCAGTGACAGATTACGATGTTAAACTCCTTTTACTCCCTCCCCCCCTGTGCCCTCGCAGTGCAAGGCTACACGGGCCAGCCGATGTCGCCTTCTTCCCGGGTCCACTTTAGCGGACGACAAAGGCCCCCATCCTTGTCGCTCAGTGAACCCGAGGCCCCTTTTAGTCGCCTTCTACGACAGGCAGGGGATACCGTAGTCTTATTCTTGAGAGCCCAAAACCACGGCTCTAATAGCTATGTGCTTTTTGTATACACTGTTGTATTTTATACATTGTTACCATAAGGTACTATTGTTTAAAAATATATTCAACTGTAATATATATTGCACTAAGCGCGTGTAAATGTCTACATTACTCAACACCGCCGCTGCATATATACTGCTCATTAAATTCCAGCACGGATATTGTTACAAGGGCTGTATATATTCTAAATATTCGACATGTTATGTGAAATTTTTCGCTTTTATGAAATCTTTGTAAAGAATCTTAGTAAAAAGGAACCGACTAACATAACCAAACTCTCAATAAACTACCTTTGAAGTTACATCCTTTCCAATAAAAAAATGAATCAACGTAAACGGTCAGTGTGAGATTGAGTTATTCGTTCATTTGTCGCGCACATACTTAAGGCGAATTTAAGACTTGGTTTTCTTACGGATGCCATTGTTTGACTTCTTCTATAAAAAATGTATATGTAGACATACTTAACAGTTTAAGTAACAGCCTTAATATATGTCCCACTGCTGGGCAAAGGCCTTCTCTGTAAAAAGAGTGTAAGGGCATAGTCCGCCACACAGCCCTAAGGCGGATTGGTAGACTTCACATGTCTTAGAAAAAAATTCTAACACATAGATTTCGTCACGATGTTTTCTTCACCGCCAAGCGCGTGGTAAATCAGCACATAAGATTACAATAACAAATTTATTGGCTGGGTAAATCGATTTTGATGATTATTTTTTTATTTGAAAGCTGGTACCAGCGTGGTTCCATTCTAATTTGGTCCAATTCTGAAATTGGCATCTATGAGAAAGCCATATTTGTAAGTCTTAAATTTGCAAGTACATATCTGCGCAACAAATGGACGAATAACTGAATATCACGTCACTATGTGTTGATTCATTTTTTATTGTAAATAATGTACTTCAAGGGTTGGATGAGAGTTTAGCTAGGTTCTGATTAATTCAGCCCTGTAGTTCTGGGCTCTCAAGAATAAGACTACGGTATCCCCTGCCTGTCGTACAAGGCGACTAAAAGGGGCCTCGGGTTCACTGGGCGACAAGGGTGGGGGCCTGCGTCGTCCACCAAAGTGGACCCGGGAAGAAGGCGACATCGGCTGGCCCGTGTCGCCTTGCGCTCTGAGGGCACAGTGGAGGAGGGAGTAAATTCCCCGGGACGTGCTCTCCTTGAGCACAGTGCAGAGGGGCTCCGGTGCGTTCCACGTGAGATCCCGGAGCCCCTCGTCACGCACCGAGGAAAGGGCCACCGGGGAGGTTTTAGTGGGTAAGATCCCCACATAACCGCCGCCTTCCCCCCAGAAGGCGGGGTATCTTTGTGAAGATTTCCTCCCCGTCAACAAAAAAAAAAGGTTCTGATTAATTCAATTACGTAACACTCTTACGCTCTCTCTCTATTCCTTGCTATTGGTTCCATATATAGTCGGGTCAGTTTTCTTGCTTTTCGCTTTCCACTTAGCTCTGTTCCCGATAAAGTCTTGGGAAATCTTGCACTCCCTCGTGTCTCTCGACTACTACCCCATATTGTCTTGGGTCTTCTTCTAGATTTTCGTCCGTAACACACTCTTAATATAATTCGTAATTACAAAGAGGACGTCCGCGTGTAATAACGTTAAACTTTTGATTTGATTTGAAGTCGATTTTTGTTTTTTCGTAAATATGCTTTGTCTGATAAAACAAGCAAAATATTTAAGCCATTTATGTTATTGCGACGGACATTATTCTTAAGCATAAATTAGCATATAAAGGTAGTTTCTATTCAAGATCTTGTTGGTCTCGCCCTTGAGGTCAACTCGTGAAGAAGTGCCTATTGTTCGTTAAATTATTACCCTGTTATATGTGACAATAAGAAATGAATGTATCATGTAACTTACGATGGTATTTGATAGCAAAATCTAATATACAAAATTCTCGTGTCACAGTGCTTGTACCAAAACTCTTTAGAAACGGTTTTATCCGATTTTTATATTTTTTTTGTAGGTATATTTGATAGGCGAGAATAGTACGTAAACTATATTTTACCCTAAAAATTATTCTTTAATTTTGGGTAATGTTTTTTTTTATAATTTGGCATTAATAATACCTGTAACACTAAAATTTTATTTATCAACCCCCTTTTTTAAAAGTGATATTAGTACTTGCGCTAATATATTGATACTTTTTACTTTTTATTGTCATAATTATTGATAGAGACATAAATATTAGTTTCTAATTGTTTTCAATCGACTTTTTTTATGTTTGTCACCATGGAACTTTCGGCTTGACCGATTTTGATGATTCTTTTTTATTTGAAATCTGGTGGTGTGTGCAACATTTAATTTTGGTGCAATGGATCCATGAGAAAACCACAAAATTACCATTATAAATTTTCTTCAAGCAAATTTTAGATTATGGTTTTGTATGTGTGACAAATGAGCAAATAACTAACTGACTAAAATGGTTAATTTTTTATTGTAAAGGATGTACTTCAAAGGTAGTTTGGTGTGAGTTTAGTCAGGTTCTGATTAGTTCTATTTCGTATTATTCCTATTCTATTTGAAGTCGGGTTTTGCTAAAACAGCATAGAAATGCGCAAATATTTAGAATAAAATATTTGTAATACTAAATAGACAAATAACACATTGTTGTCTTATAAAGCCATCCAAACCAATTATCCCGCAACCGAAATTTTCATGAATAAAGCGTGATGCTTATAATGAAATTTGCACCATATAAGCTAGAACATAAGGCTTAAAATAATTTTAGATTAATTTGCTTTGTTTTCATTTCCCTAATCAACCCACGATAACAATGAGTTGGAACGTCGTAAAATAAGTAATGAGCCGCGTCTCTATGATTGATGGCAAATCAGCTGGAGTGTGCAATTTACCTTGACTAGCTGCGGTGTCTATAGTGAAGAGCTCCAGCGATAGATGGCACTATTTCATATCTAATTTGATTGATGAATGAGCTATTTATGGTCGATGTAATCCTGGTAAAACATAATTACATGTTGGGTTGAGTTATTGCGAAAGTAATGTAGTATCAATGTTTAAAATTTTCTTTTTTACGTATGTTAACGCAAAGCTATTTGAACGACATTTCTGATCTGACTGTAAGAAGGTTTTCTTACTAAAAATACGAGTGTGCGATACAACGACACGTCTGAAGTAAAACTTCTTTAACTCCATCTATATGTATGTATGTACAATTGTTCAAAAGAGAAAGAAAATGTGCACGCGTACTGCTTTCTCTTTCTTCTGCAGTGTCACACAGTCATTAGGCTTACACTGTGTCTTAGATATATGAAACGTAATTCTTTTTGTTTCTATCGTCACCAACTTATATCTACCACTCAAATTTCAATCGCCTTTCTACACTTTTCGTAACGCATTCGACACGCATGCACAAGCTTTTAGAGGCGTGGTAGCACAGTGCCCGGTCGGTCGACTCTAGTTACATAGTACTCTGGCAACACAAGTTAGATCCGGTGCCGGCACCAATAAATTTGCTGTTGCAATTTTATGTGCTGATTTACCACGCGCTCGGCGGTGAAGGAATACATCGTGAGGAAACCTACATGTCCTAGTATAAATTTTCTAAGACAAATGAAGTCTGCCAATCCGCACTAGGGCCGCGTGGCGGACTATGCCCTTATACTCTCTTTACAGAGAAGGCTTGTGCCCAGCAGTGGGACATATGTAAAGCCTGGAGCTTTAACTTCATCAGCTTAAAAGCGTCAATAGCCTAATGGTTTAGGGAACGGCTTGCGAATCGTAAGGTCATAGGTTCAAATCCACTATTCGACTATTGACGTGAATCATCTCCTAGCACAAGCATAAGCTTAGTTAGAATGGTTAACAAGAATGTTAGTAATATTTCTGAAAAAAAAAGAAATTTGTCTAGCTTTCTTTAAAAAAAAATGAACGTGCGTAAAGAAGTTTTACTTCAACAAAAACATCACTCAATATCAGGTGATATGTAAGCCCATATGCCTTTGACTATAAAAAAGCTATTTTAAATTAAGAATTTTAAATAGTAATCCGATTAAAGCGGCTCAGTAGCTAGTAATTTTACTAGGCTAGCCTATAATAACCTAACCATAGTCAAGAGACACAACAATAGAAATTAATATTAAGAAACATTAAAAAAAGCAAAAAACACCTTGTGTAGAAAAGCGGTTAGTTTTAGGGCTGATTTTCACTTATAAAATGTAACGAAAATTCCCTATATTCAAAAGACTATACTGTATTAGTCGTATCCGTTATTAGTCTTACAATTAACACGAGATACGTAGTTGGTTCGACGTGTAATATAAAAATGTGTTCATCTATATTAGGTGCCATTTATTCACGTAACTATTAGGCATGAAATACGCGAATTCGTAACGGCGGTCGTGATCAACGCCAATATCCTTATTGGTAATTTGGCACCGCCCGTCCGCTAACTCTCATGACCATAACTCCGGCCAAATATTCTTGTTAGCGGTTGCCAAGTCACGATCGAATCATAAACCAGGCGCGAGCGTGCGGGATACCAGTAGGTTTTCCATCGCTTGGCAAGTTTTGGCAACCGCAGTAAAAAATGATAATTTAATTGAATCGAAAACTACGACCTCATTATCGAATCGAATGGTTTCTGAGTTATAATTAGCACTCACGATACTTTATCAGGGTCGATAGCTGTGTGTGTAGGCGAGCCGTCAGGTTGGATGAATCTCGTCATTCCCACTCTAGTAGATAGGAGAGCACTTTTATGACGTGACAACGTCTTATAAATTGATGTGCGGGTGGTATTCACTAAAATTGTAGCGTTACGGTCGTGACCCACTGCGCTTAAGCTGAGAGTAACCGATCATTCACGATCGATGTACTGCGTGTCCGAATGTGTGTGAGAGAGAGTGGGTAGCGCCGATAGAAAGCGAGAGCGGAGAAATACGAAACAAACGAAAACGACTGAACAAGTAAGAAAAATAATTTATAAATATGAAAAAAAAAATGCGACCAGCTCTACTCGGTCGTGCAAAATAATGTAAATTAAAATAATAGGTAATAAATCAAATACTTTTTATTGTTCACAAATTTAACTTCTAAGTGCCTTGCGCACAGACACCAGGGATTTTTTTTCTTTTATTTTGTGACGAACCTATGCTTATAAATAAGGGACTTATAAGATAATACTTATAACCATACATAAAAACAACCGAATTGTCGACTTTTTGTAGTCGGTTAAAAAAAGCATAGGCTGTCAATTAAGTATTACTCATCGTACCACTAACTTGAAATGTGACAATATCAAAACATTAACAACTGAGCCGATGTATGCCAGATGACGGTCACATTGGCTCGCCGCCAGTCCGTTTCGATGGGTCTATTCCACTTATCGCTCATCTGGGCATGCGTGTCAATTCTTTATTGGAAGTAATGGCCTGCGAAAGCGCCATCAAGACGGCACTTTTATTTAAGATCTACAAAAAAGTGAATTCTATTGCGTTTAAAGAACTATAAAGTAAAAATTACATAATAAATATATTATGTTATGGCAACCTTCCTTCTTTCCGCTCATGTTATTACTTTAATATACGTTGACGTAACCGTCTACGTCTACGGAAACATCTACGACTACGTCAACATCTACGTCTACGGAAACGTCTACGACTACGTAAACGTCTACGTCTATGTAAACGTCTACGACTGCGTAAACATCTACGTCGTATTATAAATGATCTAAGATTTTTTTGACGAACTACACAGATTCGCTAGAGAAGCTGGCCTTAATTGCTTCACCGGATTGAGAGGTGGCATAGCTCTTACGGCGCTTAACTTGAACATCTATCGCTAGTAACTCAATACAAGGTTCCCCCTGGTGAGGGGTATCGTATCTAAATCTAGTAAGTCTGAAACAAATACAACAGTGTTATTAAAACGGGAAGATTTCATATTTTAGAATGTTCTCTCAAAGATAAAAATTAACATTTAAATTGTACCGTAACATAAAAATGCAATGAAAATGTGCACTTCAGCTAAACAGAATGCTCTCCCGGCATAATCGCACGTTCTCGGTACTAAATTAATTACTTTAATTAGAGTACATTCCACTCTCGTATGCATGGGTTATATACTGGTCTTTTATAGTTAGTTTTTTTTTTAAATTGAACTAAGCTGAGTAACGCCAGCAGTCCTCCATAGTTTCACCGGGCTTTTATTGGACGAATTACACAGATTGGCCAGAAAAGCTGACCTTGACTTCTTCACCGGATTGAGAGGTGGCATAGCTCTTAAGTCGTTTAGCCTGAACCTCTATTGCTATTAACACTCAATTTAAGTCAAATGTTAACCGCTTAATAGCGCGGACATCCTCTTTGTATTTCCGAATAACCTTTTTTTTTTTTTGTTCACGCGGGGAATCTTTACAGACCATCCTCCGGTACCCTGGGTGGGCCCGGAGGGATGTGTGGGACTCGGCCTGGGCAGCCCCTACCCACTAAACCTTCCGCGAATGCCATCAGCCGTTATGAGCGGGTGCCCCGGATCTGTCAGCAACAGGACACCCCAACGACCGGCCGGTCCCGGCAAAGACCGGACTTCATCCTCAAAGGGACTTCTCCGGCACTCAGAGAAGTCGGCGTACCAAGCATGCTGGGGCCAGGTACTTATCCTGGCCCCGCTTCCAGATACGGGGGCGGCAAGAGGAGGCGTTCATAACGCCTTCTGCGCACCCCGATACGTCGCCTGCGGAGGGGAGCCTCTGCGCTCCCTCCTGACCCGCTCGTCAGCCTCCTTCTGGGACATGACCGTCTCACAGAGGAGGCGACCATAAATCAAGACCTGTCGCTCGAGACCATCGCAAGAGCGAGGCTCGGAAGCGACAGGTCTACACCACCGATGGCAGATACCATGTCATGGCGCTGCGCTGCCCATCTCGGGCACACCTCGAGGGTGTGCTGGCAGAGTCCACCGCAGCACCACAATCATGGCACCGCTCATCGGCCTCCGGTGGACCGTCCGACACAGGTAGTCCCCGAAGCACCCATGCCCCGTGAACACCTGCGTCAGACGGAAGGTGAGAAGTTTGCGCTTTCTGCGCATCCAACGCTCTAGGACCGGGCGCAGAGCACTCGTCGTACGGATACCGTACGAGTGATGCGCCAGGTCCTCCTCCCACCTTCGGCAAAGTGCCACCTCTAGCCGACGGATCCGCCGGACCTCTTCTGGCAAAGGGTTCTCTCCGAGGGCCTCCCATCCGAGACATAGTCGGACACCTCGGCGAGAACCCCTGCCACGAGCTCCCACGGCGGATCGCCGGCCAGCGAGGTAGCTGCTGCCCACGAGACCGTACGGTACCCCAGATGATTCTGATGCGACGGCCCGCTGCGCCCTGCGCAGCTGAGACAGGTTGCCGCGGCTCAGGTCACCCGCCCAGATGGGGCACCGTACGTGGCCATACTCCGACAGACCCCAGAGTACAGCCTCCTGCACACCGCGCTGGGTCCTCCGAGGTTCGGGAGGAGTCTTCCCAGCGCGGCTGCCGTCCTCAGGACCTTCGGCCCCAACTGTGCGAAGTGGGGTCCGAAGGTCCATCTTCCATCGAGGGTGAGTCCCAGATATTTAATCTGGGGCTCACCCTCACCCTTCTCCTCCTATGAGGAGGGTGGCACCCGAAGGTAAAGGACCCACGCCCCGTCCTGCGGAAGAGGAGGGCTTCGGTCTTCTCCAGCGGCCCGAAGCCCTAGCCTCTCTATGCGGCTGACGGTGAAGGCCTACTCCCACCTCCGCCAGCCGCGCCGCCTCCCGCTAAACTCGCTTCCCCGGGAATATACCGGGGAGGAAGCGGCTCCGCAGGGGACCCAGTCATAACCGATGTCCCACAGAATCGGCCCCAACACGTCCTTGTGGGACACCGCGCTTGGCTTCCCTCACCTTATGGACCCTCCGGTCCTCGAATGCCACCCTCCTGTGGGAGAGGTAGGCGCTTAACAGCCTCCTCAGGTAGACATAGACATAGACATAGACATAGACATAGACATTTATTTATTGGCATCACAATACAAAAACACATCACAAAGCCTTGAATATAACACGGTAAAAAGAATGAAAAATAGACAAAACACAGTTAAAGGATTACGGACAAATAATACAAAACATATGATGCCAATATCGGACACCGTCTCAGCATATGCTGTCACAAGGATGCGACAGCGCTGATTTTCAGCGGTGCGGGACTACCTAAAGACGTGCGCGCGCAATACTACTTTTATATTGAATATTATTATACAGACAGTAAGGGTATAATAAATATGATACATAAATAAAACAGTTATGAGATAAAATATATTTTATACAATAAAATAATAGATGAAAAAATATATATATAAATATTATTGAGTCAAAATAAATAATATGATAGTGGATCATGAAGTTTAGAATTATATAATTAAATATTGAAAATGTTAGAGCAACAAAGCCACCGGTGTCGCGGGGATGGTATCTTTTGTATCTTTAACATCAGGTGTTTTAATTTATTTTTAAATGCACAGGGCGCTTCCGAAGTACTCGAGTGCCACCTGTATCACTGAGTGTGGGAGGCTGTTGAAAGCATTGGCGATGCTAGTGACACCGCCAGCACTACCTCTCCCCGACGTCCCGCCTCCTCCGTCACCGCCCGCAGGCGCCTGAGGGCATCGACGGTCGACCGGCGGGCCCGGAACCCCGAATTGAATCTCATAGGGCTTCCCGGGCCCGGGCCTTCCTCAATATGTCGGACGAGGCGGCGAGCCACGACCCTCTCGGGGCCTTACCCGCCTCGTCCAGCAACACAACCGGTCAGACCGCCGAAGCCGAGTCAGGGGCCGACTGTCCTTCGGGGAGAAGGCACAGCCGACCTCCTTCCAGGCCCTCGAACTGTCCAGACCGCAGACAGCGGTCAAACAGCTCCCGGGCCCTGACCAGGTGCACGAGGGAAAGGGCCGACGCCATTACCCCGTCCGGACGGTGCCCTCCGCTTACTCTGGAGGCAAGTCAGGTGCCTCCATTTCAGCCTCCGTGACGGGTGGCGAGACGTCGTTGACGTCCGGCGTCTGCCGAGCCATCCTGGGGAGTATACCCGCAGGGGCGTCGGGGAAAAGTTCCCCGACTATCCTCCCCAGGAGCTCTGGCTGGAGCACTCTGGTGAGAGGGGCCGACTGGGTGCGGGTATCCCGCACCCTTTATACGGCCGGCCCCAGGGTCTTATCGAGACCCTCCACCATCTCCAGCCAGGCAGTCTCCGCTGGCTCGGCAGATGGCCAGCTGCAGGATCTTCTTTTCTCCACGTAGACCCTGTACAGCCGACCATCTCTCTCTCACATCTGGGGTCTGCGCCGCCTGCTGGGTGTAAGCCCTTCGGGCCCGATTGCAGGCGACGCGGAGGTCGGCAATCTCTGTCGACCACCAGAAGACCGCCCGCCTAGGGGGCGACGCTTAACGCGGGGCATAGCCCATCTGCAGACGTTATTTAAAACGTCGCGGCGAGCCATGCATCCACCCCTTCTTCGGTCGGCAGGGGCCCCAGCTGACCGACAATTAGCCGCCTCTATTGCGGATTCCCGGTTGAGCTTGGTGAGCGCCAGCACTTGGAACCGGCCTTCGACCCCGACGCCCGGACGTCCGGAGGCTGGAACACCTCGAACCTTATATATGTGTGGTCCGAGAGTGTCTCCACTTCCGTCCACCCTCCATCCCTCCACTTGCCGTGCGACGGCCGGAGTGGCGAACGACAGGTCCACCACTGTACCTCCCAGCCGCCGCACGCATGTGGCTGTCCCCACATTGAGGAGGGACAGCCCGGCAGCTAGCGCCCACTCTTCCACCTCCCTCCCTTTAGGGTTCGTGCGGGGGTTGCCCCAAGCCGTGGACTTGGCATTGAAGTCCCCCAGCACGAACACCTGGAGGGGCGCTAGCTGCCCCACCACCGGCCCAGGCGTCGAGAAATCGCTCCAAGGGCCGGCAGGTCTGATTCCGGAGAGAAGTGGAGCTCCGACCAAGAGCCACCTCTCCCCGAACCGCCGCCACGTACCCGTGGCCCCTCGCTTTAGGTACGAGGGGCGGGCCTGCTCCTCAGGCCTCACGGTGATCGCAACGGAGCTGTCCAGATCCCCCACCCAGTGAGGTGGGGAGGGGACAAAGTACATCCGAGATCACCGCGAGATCGACGCACCACCCGCCACGGACTGCAGGAAGAGATCCCAGCCGCGGCGCAGTGGTTGGCGTTCGCCTGGGTAAGGTTGAGATGTCCAACCATCAACCGGACATCTCAGCGTCCTCGAGCTCCCGGCCCGTTGGGGTTGGGCGGGGAGCCTCCACGGAGTGGATGGGGGCGGCATGACATGCCCCCATCACGTGGCTGGCAGGCCTGCCCGCATCGGCGCAGACCGCACAGTGCGGTGGCGCCGAGCAGGCAGCTGCCTTGTGCCCCTTCTGACCGCAGCGATAACACAGATCGCTGCGGTCGACAAATAGGGGCACGTGCCGATACGATGCCCACAGACTGAGCATCTATAGCAATGCCTGGGTCTTGGCTCAAGTAGTGGAGGTGCACTCGGCTCCACCCGCGGCACACTTCCCAGCTGCAGCAGCTTCTTCGCTGCCAGCCGGGCACTCAATGAGGCAGGCCCATCCCCTGCGGGCCATTGCCGGAGCGCATGCCCGGACAATGACCTGCGCGGTATGCGCACTCCTGGGCTAATGCCGCTGAGGCGGTCCACCGTGGTGGTGTCATTTGAGCCCGTGACGCGCAAGTCGGCGTTTTTTTCACGGGCCTGGTGACCTCCACCTCCTCCACGGACCGACCTCAGACGATCCGCCAGCGTCGCCTTTGGCCGAGCTGGTGGCACCTGGCACTTCAATGAGGCGCCCCGGTCGCCGACTGTAGCTCGAGATCCAGGCGGCCCAATGCCCAGCTCCGCCAGGTCCACCGCTTGCTCGGCCTTTAAGAGGGCCGACGCGTGCGTCCTCCCCACTTGTCGCTGCATCAGGCCGTAGCTTGATCACTACGGCCTGTAGGCGAGAACACTACGCTGAGCTTTTCCGGGCCCTCCGCCTTCTTTACAGCGGGGCTTTCGCCCGCTTCATTTCTTTCCGCCTTCTTTATGGGCGCCCGGCGGACCACCTCCGTCCATTCCCCCGGGTTTACTCCCCGGGGTTACAGCCGGTGCCGCCGAAGATCCTCCCGACGCCTTAGAGGTGGAGGGCCCAAATGGGGTCCACTCAACCCCGATGTCCACCTCTTCCTTTTCCCTTCCCCTTGGACCTGGGGGAAGGGCGAGGAACTCCTCTAGCTCGCTCCTCCCTGGGGCTGGGCAGCCGCGCTGGGTTGGGAAGGCCCTGGGCGTGCAGCAGATGTGTCTGCTGCACGGTGCTTCTCTATGGCCGCCTTCGTCGCCTTCGCCAAAGGCCTTTCATCGCCCGCTAAGGTGGGCGGCAGATCCGTTGCGGGGCCGGGACTCCAATTCCGAGGCGATCCCCATCGGAGTTGCCCACCAACCTGGCGATGTTCCCCAGGTCTTGGAGTTGATCCCGGCTCACGGGATTCTCTTCATGGCTCTCCTCATACTCCTTGCGGTACGCTGGACTTCCTCCCGAGATTAGCCCACCTCTCGCTGGAGCCTGTTGTTGTCGGCTCTGAGGCGGCGCCGATTCTCAAGCCTCCCGTGCTGCGAGGGTATCAACTGCGTCCTTACGAAGGCTGACGCCTTCTTTATTTTATAAGAGTATCCCCTTTAAGGGCAGTACTTTTCCCGGTCAGCTCGAGTATGATCCAGGCTGACCCTCTCACTACCATAAGGTCCTCAGGACCATGGACCCACAGATCAGGAGTTCTACTTCCTTCAGCTCTTTCTCCTTTCAAGCTTTCTCCCAGCCTGAATCTGGCCTCCAAACCCGCCGTGGATGGCCTCCGCCTCCTCATCTTTTTCTCTCATAGAGACACCTTGCTCTCGCAAGAGTGTCTGCGACCCACCAACTCGTCCTTTTGGGAGACCTTCCCCTTCCTTTCTCTTCCCCGCTCTTCCCCGTTTCGGTATCCAGACCAGAGCCAGCCGACATCTCGAGTCTTTTTGCCGTGGCATGGTCCGACTCCGGCAACGATATTTCCGAATAACCGTAGGAACGCCAACGCAATATGTGTAAGCAGAACTAATCCAGACTCTTTAAACTACCCTTATTATTGTGCTCCAGCAATTAGGACATATGTAAAGCCTGGAGCTTTAACTTCACCAGCTTAAAAGCGTCAATAGCCTAATGGTTTAGGGTACGGCTTGCGAATCGTAAGGTCATAGGTTCAAATCCACCATTCGACTTTTGACGTGAATCATCTCCTAGCACAAGCATAAGCTTAGTTAGAATGGTTAACAAGAATGTTAGTAATATTTCTGAAAAAAAAGAAATATGTCTAGCTTTCTTTAAAAAAAAATAAGCGTGCGTAAAGAAGTTTTACTTCAACAAAAACATCACTCAATATCAGGTGATACGTAAGTCCATATGCCTTTGACTATAAAAAAGCTATTTTAAATTCAGAATTTTAAATAGTAATCCGATATTTTCCTTTTTTTTTTGTTCACGGGGAGGAAATCTTCAGAAAGATACCCCGCCTTCTGGGGAAGGCGGCGGTTATGTGGGTTCTACCCACTAAAACCTCCCCGGTGGCCCTTTCCTCGGTGCATGACGAGGGGCTCCGGATCTCCAGTGGAACGCACCGGAGCCCTCTGCACTGTGCTCAAGGAGAGCACGTCCCTTAGTCGCCTTCTACGACAGGCAGGATACCGTCGTCTTATTCTTGAGAGCCCAGAACTACAGGGCTGTACTAGGCTAGCCTATAATAACCTAACCATAGTCAAGAGACACAACAATAGAAATTAATATTAAGAAACATTAAAAAGCAAAACACCTTGTGTAGAAAAGCGGTTAGTTTTAGGGCTGATTTTCACTTATAAAATGTAACGAAAATTCCCTATATTCAAAAGTACTGTATTAGTCGTTTCCGTTATTAGTCTTACAATTAACACGAGATACGTAGTTGGTCTGACGTAATATAAAAATGTGTTCATCTATATTAGGTGCCATTTATTCACGTAACTATTAGGCATGAAATACGCGAATTCGTAACGGCGGTCGTGATCAACGCCAATATCCTTATTGGTAATTTGGCACCGCCCGTCCGCTAACTCTCATGACCATAACTCCGGCCAAATATTCTTGTTAGCGGTTGCCAAGTCACGATCGAATCATAAACCAGGCGCGAGCGTGCGGGATACCAGTAGGTTTTCCATCGCTTGGCAAGTTTTGGCAACCGCAGTAAAAAATGATAATGCAATTGAATTGACTACGACCTCATTATCGAATCGAATGGTTTCTGAGTTATAATTAGCACTCACGATACTTTATCAGGGTCGATAGCTGTCTGTGTAGGCGAGCCGCTAGGTGGGATGAATCTCGTCATTCCCACCCTAGTAGATAGAAGAGCACTTTTCTGACGTGACAACGTCTTATAAATTGATGTGCGGGTGGTATTCACTAAAAATGTACCGTTACGGTCGTGACCCACTGCGCTTAAGCTGAGAGTAACCGATCATTCACGATCGATGTACTGCGTGTCTGAATGTGTGTGAGAGAGAGTGGGTAGCGCCGATAGAAAGCGAGAGCGGAGAAATACGAAACAAACGAAACCGACTAAACAAGTAAGAAAAATAATTTATAAATATGAAAAAAAAATGCGACCAGCTCTACTCGGTCGTGCGAAATAATGTTAATTAAAATAATAGGTAATAAATCAAATACAAAAAATATTTGAATATTGTTAGTCCGTGCCAAGTACTCATTGTTCTAGGATTCATTGTCACAAATTTAACATCTGAGCGCCTTGCGCACAGACACCAGAGATTTTTTTCTTTTATTTTGTGACGAACCTATGCTTATAGAGAATAAATATATAATAAATAAGAGAGAGTTAATCTGTAAACGCATTTAAAAATAAATTAAAACACCTGATGTTAAAGATACAAAAAGATAATATCCCCGCGACATCGGTGGCTTGTTGTTTCCAATATTTTCAATATTTAATTATATAATTTAAACTTTATACATTTAATTATCATATTATTTATTTTGACTCAAAATTAGTTATATATATTTTTTTCATCTATTATTATATTGTATAAAATATATTTTTATCTCATAACTGTTTTATTTATGTATCATATTTATTATACTCTTACTGTCTGTATAATAATATTCCATATAAAAGTAGTATTGCGCGCGCACGTCTTTAGGTAGTCCCGGCACTGCTGAAATCAGCGCTGTCGCATCCTTGCGACAGCATATGCTGAGACGGTGTCCGATATTGGCATCATATGTTTTGTATTATTTGTCCGTGTAACTTTAACTGTGTTTTGTCTATTTTTCATTCTTTTAATGTGTGTTATATTCAGTCTGTGATGTGTTTTTGTATTGTGATGCCAATAAATAAATGTCTATGTCTATGTCTATAAATTACGGACTTATAAGATAATACTTATAACCATAAATAAAACAACCGAATTGTCGACCTTTTGTAGTCGGTTAAAAAAAGCATAGGCTTCAATTAAGTATTACTCATCGTACCACTAACTTGAAATGTGACAATATCAAAACATTAACAAGTGAGCCGATGTATGCCAGATGACGGTCACATTAGCTCGCAGCCAGTCCGTTTCGATGGGTCTATTCCACTTATCGCTCATCTAGGCATGCGTGTCAATTCTTTATTGGAAGTAATGGCCTGCGAAAGCGCCATCAAGACAACACTTTTATTTAAGATCTACAAAAAAGTGAATTCTATTGCTTTTAAAGAACTATAAAGTAAAAATTACATAATAAATATATTATGTTATTGCAACCTTCCTTCTTTCCGATCATGTTATTACTCTAATATACGTTGACGTAACCGTCTACGTCTACGGAAACATCTACGACTACTTAAACGTCTACGACTACGGAAACGTCTACGATTACGTAAACATCTACGTCTACGGAAACGTCTACGATTACGTAAACATCTACGTCTACGGAAACGTCTACGACTACGTAAAAGTCTACGACTACGTAATCGTCTACGTCTATGTAAACGTCTACGTCGTATTATAAATGATCTATGATTTTTTGACGAACTACACAGATTCGCTAGAGAAGCTGGCCTTAATTGCTTCACCGGGTTGAGAGGTGGCATAGCTCTTACGGCGCTTAACCTGAACATCTATCGCTAGTAACTCAATACAAGGTTCCCCCTGGTGAGGGGTAACGTATCTAAATCTAGTATGTCAAAACAAATACAAGTGTTATTAAACCGAGAAGATTTCATATTTTAGAATGTTCTCTCAAAGATAAAAATTGACATTTAAATTGTACCGTAACATAAAAATGCAATGAAAATGTGCACTTCAGCTAAACAGAATGCTCTCCCGGCATAATCGCACGTTCTCGGTACTAAATTAATTACTTTAATTAGAGTACATTCCACTCTCGTAAGCATGGGTTATATACTGGTCTTTTATAGTTAATTTTTTTATAAATTGAACTAAGCTGAGTGACGCCAGCAGTCCTCTATAGTTTCACCGGGCTTTTTTTGGACGAATTACACAGATTGGCCAGAGAAGCTGACCTTGACTTCTTCACCGGATTGATAGGTGGCATAGCTCTTAAGTCGCTTAGCCTGAACCTCTATTGCTATTAACACTCAATTCCAGTCAAATGTTAACCGCTTAATAGCGCGGACATCCTCTTTGTATTTCCGAATAACGGTAGGAACATAACGCAATATATGTAAACAGAACCTAACCAGACTCTTTAAACTACCCTTGTATTACGTCCTTTCCATCCATTTGTCGCATATATACTTAATGCAAATTTAAGGAGACTACACTGGAAAAGCACATACTTTCATATAGTCAAAGATCGTCAGAATCGCTTCACCAAGTCCAAAGTTATGAGGTTACAAAACTTACGAATTGAGAAGCTTCTTTTTAGAAATCGATTGAAAACATCTACACTTAATGTAACTCTTCTAATAATTAACAAAAAAAAATGATTAAAACAAGTCGATTTTCCAATCTCGTTAACTCGGAAGTATCGTTATCGGAACGATTATTACCTTCATTGTTAAATGCTAAAGTTTTATTCCGGCGGGCTTCACTTTTGTCCCTTTTATTTCATTGCTTCGTTCGTTATTTTTAAAGAGCTCTGAATCGGATTCAATTAGTTTTATTTCGGTTCGTTTTGTGTCAATTTTTTAAGTTGCTTTGTACGATAGTGTCTTCCTTTTGCTTTTTATAAGGATATTGCGATTGCTCAATAATTAATGACATTTTAAATTTCAAATCCGAGGTTTATATTAATGGAGCCGTAGTAACTGTGTACGAGCGGCCTCAAGTTGCATAGTACGCTAGCAACCCGAGTTCAATCCCCGGTGCCGGGATCAATAAGTTTGCTGTTGCAATTTTATAAGCTGATTTACCACGCGCTCGGCGGTGTAGAAAAACATCGTGAGGAAACCTACATGTCTTAGAAAAAAATCTAAAACATGTGAAGTCTGCCAATTCGCACTAGGGCCGCGTGGTGCACTGTACCCTTATATTCTTTACAAAGAAGGCCTGCTCCCAACAATGAATGACACATATATGTATGTAACTTTGAACAATACCCCCTTCACTCCCCTGTGATACCTTTTTTCGACTACTGCATATTAAACGTCGGCGCTAGAGGTATTTGGTATTTTATTACATAAACACATATTACATAAACATATGATGTAATTATGAGTTTATTACATAAACACATATATTTTTTACATGTAAATTTATTTATTACATGTAATTATGTGTTTATGTAATAAACACATAATTACATCAAATCCTTTTTCTAGATATAGTTAATCGGACGCAACATTTTGCTAATGTTGTTTTTATGTATTCCGATTACAATTAAGTGGATGGATAAGTACCTCATAGTGCGTTACTATGCTTTTACAATCTTATCTTAACTGTAATTGCCGTTACAAGTTGAGGGCTTTAGCATATGTACAAGTTTATGGCATTATATGGCTAAGTAGAGGGTAAGTAATTTTCCAGTACCACATTCATACTCGATGTTAATTGGTGATGTTTATTCAAGCCTCCCTTCCCAGATTCTTCATCCATATCGACTGATCGTATATGGTGGAAACCCTATTTTACAGGACCTAACTCCCAACTCGACATAAAGACCAGACTGTCCACCAAATGTCTACAATGCGTAATTATTTCGGGCATATAATGCATAGACAACCTTGAATAGCTGGTCATCGTTGGTACTACAGAGGGCAAGAGGACAGGAGGCCGGTCGCCAATAACCTCCTCTGCTAATCTGTACCAGCTGGTGAGGGCTGCTTTTAGGAACTCTAGTCTACAATCCTCAGTAATGAAGGAACGACGAAGAAGAAGAATGATAGTAATTCAAGCTTCACAGGACATTCAGGATCACTATCGCCTGTGAACAACCACAACACTAGCTGTGTTGCTAGCCTTTGTGACAGTTGGCTTATTTTCCGAAGTTCGATAGTATCACGAGTTGTGTATTGCCGTTATTCGAACCACTGGACCTAAGGGGCGCCTCGCATTATCCGAGTATTAGATAGCAGTTAACTTAACAGTTGATAGTTTTGTCTAGACGTCGCGCCAGACCACTACATGCACTATTTAGGCCCCTTTATTGTGATCGACTGTACACTACTGGACCAATATCAATTAAAACTTGGGTATTATTTCTGCTTTAATGCTATAGTAAGATTATTGTGTACCTATCAAATCGACGCCAGCAATTTATACTAAGCTAACTCTTATAGGTATATTGACGAGTAGAAACAAAAATCGAATTCAAATTGAATAAAAATTTTACGCAATAGAATTAGATAGATAAATTCTTTATTGCACCAAAAGACGTACAAAGGCGAACTTAATCTTATTTAGCATTTTCTTCTGGGTAACTTTCAGTCGTGAGAGCAGACTTCGGATCATGACTCAATGATTCCCGAGTTCGTACGCAACGGAACGTACCTTTAAGAAATTTCAAAAGTTCTGGTATAAAAAAACCGAGCAAATCTAACGAGATGAAGTGACATTATCGTTTCTTTGATTTTGAGTCCCAAGCGGTATGGTACTTTGCTGTGGACGAACTTTAACTGGCACAAAAGCGTTCTTTAAAAAAAAAGAACTAAAATTGCTTTATTAATGATATTGCAAGCTCTATTCTATTTTAATTGTCAGTAAGACTATTATCGCTTAATCGGTTACTCGTTATACTAGGATCGGAATGAAGGAACAAACGCTTAATTGCTAATAGAGTTACAATGACACTAATATAATAAGGATATGCTAGAGCTAATTAGAAGAGACGTATAGTAAATGCTTTATGATAATTGTAACTAAGCCAAGATATAATACGTAACCCTGCCACATTATGAATATAGTAAGTTATACTATGCGTTGTTTTTTGACAGCAGGAAATCTTCAAAAAGATACTCCGTCTTCTACGGGGAAGGCTGAGTTATGTGGGGTTCTTACCCACTAAAACCCCCGTGGCTCTTTCTCGGCGCATTGTGAGGGGGCACTGGATCTCCAGTGGAATGGAATCTTTGGAGCCCCTCCGCACTGTGCTCTCGGAGGGCACATCCCGGGAGGTTAAACCCTACACCCCGGTGACCTCCACCGGCTCCACTTCAGCGGACGGCAAAGGCTTCCACCCTTGTCACCAAGTGAACCCGAGGCATCTTTTAGTCGCCTTCTACAACAGGCAGGGGATACCGTAGCCTTATTCTACGAGCACAGAACAACAGGGCTGAAGTAATACTCTGCGCTATGCTAAGTTGCTTGGTGGTTTATGTCGGTTACTTTCGTCTATGGATATCTCGTTTCTGACGTAATCTTGAATGATACCAGGAGTATAGCCCTCTCCATAGCTCGTTGTGTGACTTTGAGCTTACTTATGAGACCGCGTTTCTGTGTCATATATCATCAATGGTAAACACACACTGGTCGAAGACTTCAAGCACTGAGGTATTTTGGACGAAAAGACATTACGAACAAATGGCCAATGGGGACCACGAAGCTAGATTATAACCAATGATTCCCCAACTTTTGTTTGGTTATTTGATGTGTGTCTGTAAGAGGTGTGTATGTTTGTTATATGTTATATTTAGGTATACTTAGTCTAGCCATGAATACTGTTACAATTAGAAATAAACAAAATATTACATTTGAATTTGGAATCTTTCATTTATATATGACTGTTCGTTGAGGTTTCTCATTTTGGCGCCAATACATGGTATTTTTTTTATACTTTCTAAGCAAGTGGTTGACTACGATCCCACCTGTTATTAAGTGGAAATGCAGTCCTGGATAGTGAGGCGCACTAGCCTATCGGTATATGAGTTGATTTACGATAAAAGATTTTAATCGGTAGGGGACTGTATGTTGAGGGGTTAAACCAGATATAACTCTACTGCTTCCCCGGCTGTGTATGACCGTATTACCGCCATTAAAAATAAAATAATCAAAATGACTCCAAGCCTCGTTGCTCTTATAATTATTATATAATTATTAATGATCTATTCTTCTTTTTCGCTTCGTGTCACGATCCATTCTACTTGGAGCTACTCGTTTCCGCACCAGTAGGTTCCCACCTTAATAAAAGGCGTTACATTTCTCACTCTAATTACAAATGTGTAAAAGCCCTTAAATGTTAAGCACGTGCACACTAAAGCTGGAACTGAAATGAAAATGAGAGCAATTTTCGTTATCTAAAAGAGGATTTCAATTTATCTAATGAAGGTAGAGCTAAAATTATTCTACTGTCGTAATTATTCGTTTCAATCTTAGACTTGAATAAAATTGAAGCGGAGTAAATTGTATTGGGAATATGTTCTAAGGAGGTCAATATTAGGGAAGTTATTTTGACTCCCAACCATAGAATGAATGTAACTCTATTGAAGCAACAAACCGAGCCGTTGGTCTGGTGTCGCCAAGCTCCTTTTTCAACCGACTCCAAAAGGGAGGAGGTTCTCAATTCGTCTGTATGCTTTTCTATGTTTGTTACCTTAAGTCTTTCGAGTGGGTGAACTTATTTTGGTTGGTACCTTTTTATTCAAGCTAGTGCTTTACGTGTGGTCCCATTTCAATTTTGTTATATTCTGACGGTGGCATTTATGAGAAAACCATATAAGTAAATCTTAAATTTGCATTAGGTATGAGTGTCACAAATGGACGAATAACTCAATATTAAAATTTCAACCAATAATTTAAATTCAACCCAACCGATTTCGATGATTCATTTTTAATTAGAAGGTTCTGAATTATTCTGCTTTGTAATATTACGATAATTCGTAAATACAAAAGCGAGGTAATAGTGGAATAGAGCTACTCTTTAACACAAAAACTACTGAGTGGACACTATTTGTAATAATTATAAAGTGGAAATAATTAATGCACATTTGGTAGTAACAAATGATCCTTATATCAAAATAAATACTTCAATAGTATCTGGAATTCAAAGTAGATAAACAATGTCATTTAAAAAAATATTTGAATAGTTATGACGACAAAGGACGAAGTGCGACACGATCACTACTAGAAAGTATACTATTCGAGTTTGTTTGTAACGCTTTCAAGCCCTTACTATTCAAGTGATCATCATTAAATTTGAGTCGTGGTTCGGCCCTCTTGGGCGGCCCTCGGATCGGAATGCTTTCGCGTAACGTAGTAACCGTCCAAGCCCGGTATACCCCTTACCGGCGGGACCCTTGTGTCGAGTTACTTGCGATGGAGGTTCAGGCTAGTGTACTAAGAGCCACCTCTCAATCCGGTGAAGCAGTCAAGGGCGGCTTCTCTGGCCAATCTGTGTTGTTCGTTAAAAAAAATCATTAAATTTTACACGCTTGTGTACAGAATAGGACAAACGTTTTGATCGCGGGTAACACCACACGGCCCAGCCAGTATAAAATAAAAAATAACGACAAAAAAATACACACGAATTGTGAGACTCCTCCTTTTTGAAGTCGATTAATAAACGTAATTGGATCAGTTATTCGTAACTATATCGCTAGGTCTCATAGCCCACGCCATATTTTTATGTCGAATATATTTGATATCGTTGAAACATTTCGAACCTAACAAATTGGAATCTTGTTTCCGAATAATGATACAGCGATAGAAGAATGCTATGTATTGCTCAGACTTTGAATGCGAATATATTATGAATAAAATATGTCTGCTGTATATCAATTGGGCCATTGCAGTGGCTTTGTTGTTGCCTTCTGAATACCGTTGTAAAGTGTGCTTATAGGTATGGTATACAGTCTAACGAATGACTTAGTTATCTTATATATTGAAATACTTTCAGGTTTTTGTTTCAACCTTTTTACTTGACCACGACCCCACTTGGTGTCAATTAAAAATACAGTCCTGTATGGTAAGGCACACTAGCTTAATAAACAAATACGCATCGAAAACAGTCATTTTAATAATAAATTTTTTGTGTGCTATATTCATTTTGGTGGCAAAAAAAAATCCTGATTAAAAAAACAATCATATTTTAAAAATGTTTCAAAAACAACTGTTGCTCGGGTCAAAGATTTCGGGCGCGGAGGGGCGGCGGCGTTGCGCTGATACCGCGCCATAAAAGATTGTTCTATTCCGCTGATGAAAGCGTCCACTAAAGAAGTATAATTGTTTCTATCTGTGTTCATTATAATAATTTAACTTAACTATAATAATTTTTAAGTGATTGAGCGGTTATGTGGTAAGAATAGTGTACGTAGGTGAGTGAGTGTGTATAAATGTGTTTTATGTTGTGACAAAAGCCGAATAATCCAGGATAATAATAGTAAATAAAGAATTATAAAAATCTGTATTTAAAAACCACACAACGTACACTAGATGATTAATAGCAACATCTATATCGCCCACCCTCCAATCAAAATAGACGTTAAGGTTTCAATTTTAAAATAGGTTTTTAATAGAATAAAAATAATTTCGAAATTGTTATATATTTGTGTATCTGTGTGTTTGTATGTCTATGTATAATACTTGTTATGTACATATTAATTTTGAATTAACCACCTCCTACTTACGTTATAAAATCGTAATCGTACAAAACTATTTCTATTGATACGCGAGAAGAAACTATAATGCGTGAAATTCCCAATGCTCACGGATTTCTCGAACGCTCTGCTGTTAGTTGAAAGGGCCATTCTCATTCCCGCCAACCTTTATTCGAGAACTATCTGGAAACTTTCTCGAAACTTCGCGGGAGCACCGACAAAACTTGCCCAAGAGGATTACGCTACGAGGTGTAGACGCTTTCACTAATAAATCCATGCGATCCGAGTCAATACCAAGTTATTCCGTATTCACGTTTCTATAGTGAAGACGGACGTATCCCGACTTTAAGATTCGAGTTATGTACCGGTTTTTACACAGTCTTAACATTTACTGAATTTGATTCCGATAGTTCTATATTTACCTCTATTGAAGAAATATAATCTGAATGGAATAGAGTACTTTAATGATACATAAAACAATCACGCTCTTAATCCTTCGAGGTAGACGGAGAGTACTGATTTCCATTTACCACAGTCCTCACACAATTCTCTCGCTTCTTGCACATTTAAACACATCTTATTATTTATTCACATGTGATTATCTTATTATCATAAAATCAAACGCACTTATCTTTCATTGTTCGTACAACAAAGGGTTGGTACAGTTTGCCCCCGACTGTTTTTACTTCCGATTACAATGTAGGTGTTTTCAAGAAAACACGGAAACAAGATTGAGGCGTCAATAGCATAATGGCTTAGGAGACGGTCCGTGAATCAGATGGTCGTGGGTTCAAATCCACCATTCGACTATAGACGTGAACCATCTCCTAGCGACTAACACCTACACGACTAAGCTTATTTGGAATTGCTAACAAGAGTGTTAATAGTATTTGTGAAAAAAATTGCAGCATATTAAAAAAATACCAAGCTAGTGAGCCTTACGGTACAGGATTACATCTCCATTTAACTGTCTACGATTTAGGGACCTTCAAGAAACGAGCCTATTCCTATCTCAAAGGTCGGCAACGCACCTGCAGCTCCTCTGGTGCTGTGGATGTTCATGGGCGACGGTGATCACTTAAGATCAGGTGAGCCGTATGCTCGTTTGCCACTTTTCATATAAAAAAAAAAAAAAACTGGGATTACTTGGAACCGTGTTCAATTATTTGCTTAGAAAGTATAAAAAAGAGAGTGTGTGAAAGATGGCTGAGATATTAAAGAACGTAACTGTTACTCACGAACTTTCCAGAAAATTTCAATTATAAATACTTAATATACTGTTGTAAACTACTAGTATATAAACTAAAAATAAAATCCTCGACGTCAGGTTATCGTAACTTTTATTTAATTCAAATGAAATTTACTGAAGCTACCGTCGGTTCGAAAATACTCTACTACGAGAAGAACCGACAAGAAACTCGTAGGACGTATTCTTTCAATATAATTGGTTCGGTACAAAAGTAAATAAATAAATAAATAAATAAATAAATAAATAAATAAATAAATAAATAAATAAATAAATAAATAAATAAATAAATAAATAAATATATCAAAAAAAAAATTTTTTGTCTGTTTGTTGCGGCTAATCTCTGGATCGACTGGACTTATTTTGACGGAACGTATACTGGCAGATAGCTGATTTAATAAGGAATAAGTAAGGCTACTTAGATTATTTTAGACTTTTTTTTGTCGCCTAACACTGTTGACATACTTTCACCGATTTCGATACTCCTGACGTTACCAGGAACGCATAGAATACCGTAGATTAACAGAAAATGCGTTTCGCCTCGCGAGTGAGACACTATTATTATCCCAAATCATAAAAAATCAAACGCACTTACCTTTCATTGTTTGTACAGCAAAGATTTGGTGCAGTTTGCCCGCGTCTGTCTTTCCCTCCGATTACAATGTAGGTGTTTTCAAGAAAACACGGAAACAAGATTGAGGCGTCAATAGCATAATGGTTTAGGAGACGGTCCGTGAATCAGATGGTCGTGGGTTCAAATACACCATTCGACTATAGACGTGAACCATCTCCTAGCACACGCCTACGCTTATTTGGAATTGTTAACAAGAGTGTTAATAGTATATGTGAAAAAAATTGCAGCATATAAAAAAAATACCAAGCTAGTGAGCCTTACGGTACAGGATTACATCTCCATTTAACTGGGATTACTTGGAACCGTGTTCAAGTATTTGCTTAGAAAGTATAAAAAAGAGAGTGTGTGAAAGATGGCTGAGATATTAAAGAACGTAACTGTTACTCACGAACTTTCCAGAAAATTTCAATTATAAATACTTAATATACATTAACGACGTCGAACAAGATGAATAGCTTAATACATAACTTAATAATTTCAGTCCGACGAAAGTTACAAAACAAATGCATCCGTTCAAACCCCATGACAGATAATAAAACGGCCCTCGGGAACGAAGCGTATCGGAATTGTAAACAATATACGCCGCACTTACTCCCCGTTGAAATATTATACGACGAAGTTATGTAATGTGTAAAAGTTTGCTATCGACTAAGTAAATGTAGCACATTTTCATTTATTGTATATATACACAATAAATAAAATAAAAATAAAAAAGTCTTATCTTTCTTACTAACTAATACAAATAAATTTACTAATTATCTACTACTAGTGATATGTTTAAAGTTATTTCTTATATTTCTAGATGTACACTCGTGAGCAAAAATAAAGGGTCGGTTAAGAAAGTTTGAATATTTTGAAGAAAGTTTTGAAGCGTCAATAGCCTAATGGTTTAGGGTACGGCCTGCGAATCGTAAGGTCGTGGGTTCGAATCCACCATTGGACTATTGCCGTGAACCATGTCCTAGCACAAGCTTAAGCTTAGTTGGAATGGTTAACAAGATTGTTAGTAATATTTCTAAAAAAAAGGAAAAGAAATATTGCTAGCTTTCTTTAAAAAAAAAATACATCTCGGAAGATAAAGACGCTAGTTAACTGAAATAAATTGTGAATGATAGACAATTAAATATCCTTAAAATAAAATATTTTTATTAATTTATTTATATTTCATAAAAAAACATAAACTTAAACGAAAAATGAACTATTCTCAAAGGTCTAGAGATTTCCAGGTATCCCTGTTCTTTGCTTTTGTCATTCACCGTTTGCCATCCGCTTGTATATAAATAAAATATCGTCTCACCGTGCATATATATGCGAAATTAAATGTATCACCAATTCGATGAAGAAAAGGTAATTGACATATCTCTAAAACAAGTAACGGCAGATGGGCGAGGAAAGGTTCGCGCATGGGCTGGGGAAGTGAAAGCGCCCTCCCTCCAGATGGTACCTACGACCTTATAAGGATAGCCGGAAGTGACTGTATGCGAAAAACGGTGGAAACAAACTTGTTGATGATGATATTTATTACATGTCAATCGAATGAAAAATATTTAATTAAAATTAATTATTTAATTAATTAATATTAATTATTTATTTAATTTAATGTAATACAGAAAATATTTTCAAACCAAAATAAATGAAGTAAATTCTAGATGAATAATCAATAAATTAAATTATAAAAATAAATTTTATATCCACAGTAATAAATATTCCTTCTTCATTACAAACTACGTAACTTAGACAAATTAGATTATCATTCATCCGTGTTAGACTTTTAAACTCAATTTTCTTCTATATTAAACGACAAAATCTGCATTGTTTCAGGTGAAAAATGACGTAGAGCGGTAATATGACACCAGAGGCTGACTGCGCGAATCCGTGACAAGATGGCGGGCCGGGCATTTATCATACTCGCAACGCTTCTGGCGGCAGCTGTGAGTAACACTCATTTACTAAATCTTACTACATAATACAAATTCTCTGACAACACGTACTAAGAGAAGAGGACTTCTACTATATTAACCGACTTCAAAAAAAAGTTGAGGTTTTTGATTAGTCTGTTTTTAAAGTCATTTATTTTTATCCACGCTCGACTTGAGCTGGGATGATTAATGCTTTACGAAAATTGTGAGCTGGTGAATGGACGTGTAGAGGGAGATATAAATTAATGAAGACAGAAAGTTCGTATATTACTGTAGGGAGAGAGAGAAAGGTTTGAGCACTATTTTTTCTTTCTTAGCCAGTTACGTTTCGTATATCTAAGACACAGTGCAGGCCTATTGTCTATATATGTATGTATATATATATATATATATATATATATATATACATATAAATTGAGCTAAAGAAGTTTTACTTCGGTCGTATAGTCTAAAGCACACTCATTTTTATAATGTTTGCGTGCACTCAGGGCGTCATTCTTTATTTCAAAGTTATTTTTGTTTGAAAGGGATTTGTCTTAATGAGATCGGTAGATAGCTATAATGTTATTGTACTCCAAAGGGAAACAAGCAGGAAACAGAACTGAGGTACATTTTACAATTCGTTGTACACTTGAGTCTCTCTATCTCTTCCAGGCAACCTGTGTAAGGACAGGATTATGAATGGATGGAATTGCTTTATCAAACGACAGCTTTTCTTTATTTGTAAATAATTAAGTTATCACTGTAACCACTTATTTTGCAAATACGTAATATTACCTAGGAACATTCGCGCGCCAGAAAGCCGAGCTTGAATGCTACGAACCGAGACGTTTGCGGCTGCCGTGAAACGCTGCATTTACACAAATGATCATAATTTCTAATTATTACCTCGCAGCGAATGTGCGACTGTAGGCGAGCTTTGCACGAAAGCTCTAGACTTGTGTGAATTTGCGTACTACGGTGAGCTTTCTTGTCTCTACGCCGCAGTGAATGTTATTTCGAGACGTTGGAAATTTATACCAGTATATGTAAAGCTAAGTAAGCTAGATTAGTCTACAATTTGACTGTTAGAGTTCGTATCCCACCTGGTTTCCGTTCCAATCACGTTTTCATTTCAGACTATTACAAAATAAATAAACTACAATTTTTGATCGAGACGGACGTTATTTTTGATCTAAACGGTACAATCAAGGCATTTCTATTCCTGTCAAAAGGAATGATTTGCAAATATTAAGTGATTACTGTCGCTAAAACAAATTTGATATTAATAATAACATAAAAAAATTGTATATAGCCACTAAGTTAAAACTGCT
This sequence comes from Meandrusa payeni, assembly GCA_029286785.1. Classification (NCBI taxonomy): domain Eukaryota; kingdom Metazoa; phylum Arthropoda; class Insecta; order Lepidoptera; family Papilionidae; genus Meandrusa; species Meandrusa payeni. The sequence continues at coordinate 9,367,414 of JAGSMX010000016.1, read as the reverse complement.
ACGCGTTTGAAACGTCGTAGCCCCGGTTCCAGCCATTTATCTATTTAAATAAAAGAGTATGTGTGTGTGTTTGATCTGTATAGACTCTGAAACGGCTAAACCGATTTCAATGAAACTTCCAGGGAATCTTCAGATTGACTTGACGAGTAAAGTTTGGTGGCGATCGGAGCCCTTCTCTTTTTGATTTTCTATTGTTTTATAACCCAAATTTGTATTGACACATGCGTTGTGTATATTTATGTCATTATGAACGATATTAAAGTACAAATATATTAAAGATAATAATTATTTATACGCCGCGAATATATACGTTTACTGATGCTTTTTAAATTGATATTGTATTTACTGATATGTACATGGGTGTAGGTAATGATCTTCACCCGCTCCAGAAGAGAATGAATACGAAGTGAAATGAATAATTTAATATATTGTGAGAGATAAATTAAATTTTTTTTAAACTAAATAAAGATAGCTGGGCACGCTAGTTTATTATAAATGTGTATCAATTGTCAGAAAAAAGTGTTTTTTTGGACGAACTACCAGAGAAGCTGGCCTTGACTGCTTCACCGGATTGAGAGGTGGCATAGCTCTTAGGTTTTTTTTTTTTTGTTGACGGGGAGGAAATCTTCACAAAGATACCCCGCCTTCTGGGGGGAAGGCGGCGGTTATGTGGGGATCTTACCCACTAAAACCTCCCCGGTGGCCCTTTCCTCGGTGCATGACGGGCTCCGGGATCTCACGTGGAACGCACCCTTGTCGCCCAGTGAACCCGAGGCCCCTTTTAGTCGCCTTGTACGACAGGCAGGGGATACCGTAGTCTTATTCTTGAGAGCCCAGAACTACAGGGCTGCATAGCTCTTAGGTCGCTTAACCTGAACCTCAACAAAAAAGTATTGTACGTTGGAACAATAGTAATAATAACTTTCGGATAATGGATTGGTACTTCAGCTACATATTTTATTTTTATTAAGTCTTATTTTATATTTCATTTGTACTATTATTTTATTATTATTCTTCATTTATTTAAATAAGTAACTAAGACTCATCATTCCTTCAAACAACTACCAAATAACAACCTTAGACTAAATTACAAAATTGAAATATAAAATTATTATTAAAACTTATTAAAATAGAAAATTATTAACTATGCTTATGAATTACCTTACCCCATGTGAGACGGCGCAGCATCTGTTTACATAAACACAGTCAAGCCTTTGAGCAATCATGCTCAGGATGCTGTTGGAGCTGGTCCGCACTCTGCGCACCAGAGATGCGCTCCTCTTGCGCATTGTCGCAAAAAAGCATGCCATCTGTGCATCCGCGAACATCCCCGATGCACTACAGAAACGGGGCAGCTCCAACAGAACCCTGAACACGTTGTTATATTGAACACGGAGAGCGCTGTACGATATTTGAGTATACTTCGCCCACACTATAGTTTACTGTCCCAAATAAAGAGAAAAAATACCCATGTATTAACAGGAAATTTATGAACAGAACAGAATGATCCGATTTAGTTTACTTTTGATACCTGATATAATCAAAGAGCAGAGAGCAGAGCAGTTCAAATCCTTTAGCAAACAGTCGACTAAACGAATTCCGTGCAATAATTCAACATTACTCAATAACTCTACATGTAAATAGAGGCGAGTCGAAGCCAAAAAAACAACGAAAACTTTCCAATTGCGAAATCGAAAACGTATTTTCGTATGAGTTACGTTACCCTCATTTAAATCTAGAAATAATATACACTAGTGTTTTGTTTAATTTAACAGTTTGTTTTTGTTTAGTTTAAGTGTTTGTTTAGTTTTCTTCTTAGTTTAATCGTTTGTTTTATTTGAACAAACGCTATCAATTTTTTTTTTAATTTTTTTTTTGGACTAACTAACACAGTTGGCCAGAGAAGCTGGCCTTTACTACTTCACCGGATTGAAAGGTGGCATAGCTTCGTCGCTTAGCCTGAACCTCTATTAGGTAGTAACTCGGCACAAGGGTCCCCCCGGTGAGGGGTAACCTCAGCTTGGACGGTTACTATCATAGGGAAAAAAATCATTTCTAATGAACCCGGACATAAAATAAAAACAAAAACGGAAATTATTAGATGCTAATTATATTTTTCCCTTTCAAGTTTAAAACGTCATTACAATTCGTACATCCTCTATAAGCTGTAAAACCATTTTATTAACATTTATGCAAAACTCCCCGGTAGCGTTTGGGCAATAATTAGACATTACGTCCATTCCTGTAAATGCAGGGTTTAGGAACATTGGCGCAAACATTTGCTGAGGGCTTGAAGCGTACATAGCGTTGCTTGCGGCTGACATGGGAATTTGCATGAGTAATATATTGGCTCTCTGGTTTGTGAGTACTGTTTGGTAAGGGGTCTCGTGGTTTGGACAATGCTTACGGGTGTTGTCAACGTAACCGTCCATAATTGAGATGCCAACCATTGATTTTATATATATTTAAAAAAAAAATACATTATTAGTGAAAAAAATATTTTAAACCAGCCCTTGATAACTGTACCTTGTTCCTATGTTATGGCATTAGAAATCCAATAAGGATATTAACCTTTGATTATATATTTAACCGACTTCAAAAAAGAGGAGGTTTTGAATTGGGTACATTTTTTTAATGTTTGTGTACTTGCCCTTACATTTTAGGAACAGCCTGTACAAAAAATAGGCTAGTCAACTTATCGGTCGAAACGCACAAATATCATAATCGAAGTTGTCCTCATGCAAATGTCATAATATTTCAGTCTCACAAATCAACAAGAACGAATAAATGTAAAGACTGTATCAAAACATTAGAGAAAATAAAACCAGCTTCAAGGATAACAACATCCCTGACCCCACTATATTGCCCAGTAATATGATGAGATCCGAAGGGATTCAGTCGCTAAGGCAATATCCATTGCGGCTATAAAAAGCGACTCGCGAAAACCATTATATCGAAATGGAGTAATCTATTCGAACGTTACGATTTGTTACATTGTTGTAAGTCGATAATGATATAGTGGCAGATGTTTATAAAGGTTATAGTTGAAAATAGGTCGATGTAAGAATTTTTAACTGAAAGAGAAGAGAACCGGATGACGGTAGGATCTAGTATATTTACACAAAACAAAAATCGATATCTAAAGAAATCTTTTTATCCGACTTCAAAAGGAAGAGCTTCTCAATTCGTCTGTATTTTTGTACTTTTATTCCATAATTCGTAAATACAGAAGGGACGTCCCGCGTAATAGCGTTTAACATTTGAATCGATTTGAAGTTGGTTTTTGTAAGTACCGCCACTTACAAGCCTTATTATACTAAAATCGCGTCGCCCCGAGGCAGAGACACTTTCTTGACGATCCGGACGAGGCGATTACCCTTACATTGCACAGGCTAGATCTTTACAATTCCACAAAGCGTCCATACGCGACCGTCTGAGGTTGCAAATAATCAGGCAGGGCGCGTTACCCCTTAGATGTTAGGAGCGTTACTGCACTCAAAGTTAGTTTAGCTTTTGAACGTCTCTTAGATTATCCGTGAAATACCAACCGACCGAGTCGTGGTTCGGCCCTCTCGGGCGCCCACGGATCGGAATGCTTACGCGTAACACAATAACCGTCCAAGCCGAGGTTACCCCTCACCGGGGGGAACCCTTGTGTCGAGTTACTGGCTATCGAAGTTCTGGCTAAGCGACCTAAGAGCTATGCCACCTCTCAATCCGGTGAAGCGGTCAAGGCCAACTTCTCTGGCCAATCTGCGTAGTTCGTCATTAAAAAAAAACTCTCTTTCTATCTGCAGTAAATATTCCGAACTCAAGGTCTAATGCAAACAACATAAACAACGACGGACTTATGTGGTAACAAAATTAAAACAAACCAACTGAAATAAAACCATCTCCGTTTTAGAAGCCGGTTGTAAAGAGGTCCATTCTACTATGCATTATTTGGTGTAAACGGTTCTACATTTAGACTGACTACTTAACACTGTAACTTACCTAATGTTAAGTCATCAGTGTGTTACCATTTACTAGAAATAGTGTATCCAGATCGAACCTAGGTAAGAAAGCACCATCAAATAGACTCACTATTGAATTTAACACATCAAAAACGAATGATATCGATCTCTTTTCTCAAAGTAATCGTATGTTTACAAAGTCATTAACCTATAAATAGTTTTATTTTGTTCTATTTCTATTTGATTAACGGAACGCCATTGTCTTGAAAGCGTCCTTATTCTGTTCAAACAATACGTAGTCAATGGCGAAAATTTAAATACCATAGCTCTTTTAAATACGTGTTCCGACTGAAAATTTAAAGCATTTTTAATTAGTACGAAATGTTCTAGAACTCTACACGAAATTCTCATTTCAATGCAGTTAAAAAAATCTTTAAAACAAGACTCAAAAAAACTCTCGCGTCTGATTGTTTTCACAAAGTTTTTCAGTATAAAATATAACAAAAGTTTCCTTTTATGTCGAAATAAGCAGATGTTAAGATTCCTTTTAACATAAATATATTTACGAGCAAAAACAAAAACCGACTTCAAATCGAATCAAACGTTAAACGTTAGTACGCGCGGACGCCCTCTTTGTTGTAATTATTGCCGAAATATTATAAGAATATTACGAAATAAAAACTTTCATGAAACTACTCTCGAAGTACATCCTTATAATTAAAAAAAAACATCAAAAACTTGGTATAAATATCACTAGCACTCTTGTTAACCATTCCAAATAAACTTAAGCTTGCGGCATAGATGGTTCATGTTACTAGTCGAATGGTGGGAGGTCTAAATTTACGACCTAACGTTTCGCAGATTGTATCCTAAACCTTTGGGTTATTGGCAAATAAATTACGTCTACTCTCCATCGCCAAAAATGGCTTAATGATATAGCTCGTCGTAATAAATTCGACGTTGTTTGACGCCGATGAATATTGATGGGAGGTGTCGCTTTCAAAAAAAAATCCGACATTGTTTTACATTGTAAATCAAAAGGCGTAAAGAATATAATATCAGTGATCTTATTAGCATAGATAATATTTGTTTGGTGTGAGCCGTTTACCAAATAAAAACATGTACTAATCTCTTACGTGTTTTTATCCAAACTAATTAGGTGTCTTATATGACAGGTTCTGAGCCCATCACCGTACACCGGCCACGAACTTTAGGCCAGTGTTTTTGTACTTAAAAAAAACTTCTTTCTTATCCTTAAGGCTCCGTTTTTTTTTGTAACGGGGGGGAAATTTTCAACAAGATACCTCGCCCTCTGGGAGAAGCCAGGGTTATGTGGGGTTCTTACCCACTAAAACTACTCCGGTGTTCCGAGGGGTTCTGAGATCTCCAGAGGAACGCACCGGAGCCCCTAAGCAGCGTGCTCGAAGGAGAGCACACCCCGGGGGAGGTTACTCCCTCCCCTGTGCCCATGTGGTGCAAGGCGACACGGGCCTACCGATGTCGCCTTCTTCCCGGGTCCACCTTGTGGACGACAAAGGCCCCCGCCCTTGTCGCCCTTTTAGTTGCCTTATACGACAGGTAGGGGATACTGTTGTCTTATTCTTGAGAGCCCAGAACTACAGGGATGAGGAAAAAAAACACCTGTAGTGATCATCTATAATGCCTTTTTCTTATTATAGTTTTACAAAGGTTTCGGTATATATAGGTATATTTTTTGTATTTAAACCACGGTAATAAAAATAAATACCGGAGACTTTTCATGTCGAACAACTTAAGTATCTTTAAGTTTGCTTTAAGGAAGTTTTGTCCGCGGCCACTTGTCGGTCACTGAATGAGTCGCGTGGGTCAGTTTAACGGTTCTCAGTATTGATATATAAATAGACATAAAATTTCCTTTTTCCTTTCTTTGCTTTTTCAGCTAGCCTATTAAAAACCGGTAACGCAACGTAATTTAACTACCGCAAAATAACTGAAACTATAGTTAATTTCCAAATTCGAACGTAACATACTTGTGGGCAAGTTTTAAGTATTTCCAGAGTTATAAACGTAGGGTATATTGTAATTTCGTGCGCCGCAAGTTAGTTTAGGAAACTTTATTTGTATTTAAAACTGCACGGCAGTCGCGCGGCGAGGAAACGTGCCGCCTGAAACTATTGTTGTCAACTAACTTTTACTATTTCAATAGCAGCGCACGGGAATATGCAATTGTTGTATACAATTTTTAATTAGCGTACGTGATATGAATGTTTTTAATGGACAGTGCAACCAAGTGTACAACTCACATATGTCCACATCACATTGAATACATCTCGTCCGATCGGTATGCAACGAAAAATGCAATTGTTAGAGACACTTTTTTACCAGCGTACGCGATCTGAATATTTTTAGGGAATAGTGCAACCAAGAGAACAACTCACCTATATCACATTTTTTTTTTTGTTGACGGGGAGGAAATCTTCACAAAGATACCCCGCCTTCTGGGGGGAAGGCGGCGGTTATGTGGGGCCCTTTCCTCGGTGCATGACGAGGGACTCCGGAGCCCCTCTGCACTGTGAGCAAGGAGATCAAGCCCCGGGGGGAGGTTACTCCCTCCCCCCCCTGTGCCCTCGCAGCGCAAGGCGACACGGGCCAGCCGATGTCGCCTTCTTCCCGGGTCCACTTAGGTAGACGACGCAGACGCTTGTCAGCCAGTGAACCCGATGCCCCTTTTAGTCGCCTTGTACGACACGCAGGGGATACCGTAGTCTTATTCTTGAGAGCCCAGATCTACAGGGCTGATATTGAATACATCTCGTCCAATAGGTATGCAACGTCGGGAAAATGAATTGTTATTTATATTTTTATTTTAGGTAAAAGATCTAGATAGAGCTTAATAAATTTTTTTATTAAATACTAGCTGCACCCCGCGATGTTACCCGCGATTAAACACAATTTTTTTAATTTTGTTTAATCAATTAATATTTTTTTAATTATGAATAAAAATAGCCTAAGTTTTTACATTTAAGGCTGGACGGATTTCAATGAAACTTTCAGGGAATCTTCAGATTGATCTGGCGAGTAAACCTGTAAAGTTTGGTGACGATCGGAGCACTCATCTTTTTGAACTGTTAAACAAGCTATTCGTCGTACTTTTATTTCTGTATTTCGATATGTATTTATATGAATGATAAGAATGATATTGTATTTACTGATATGTACATGAGTGTAGGTGATCTTCACCCGTTCGAGAAGAGAATGAATACGGAGAAATGAATAATTTAATATAATGTAAGAGTTAAATAAAATATTTAATGATGTAAGTTTATTGTTCAAATAAAAAGCAAAATCTAACCCGGAGAAGAGGGCTGGGTACGCTAGTCAGCTATAAAATCGGCGCAACGTTCCCTAGATTAGACGTAACAAAACGTCAAAAATTGGTAATAAATGTTTTTTTGGTATATATACAGTTACATTCATATTTATGTAATAAAAAGCGGCTATTTAATTTTACCGACAGACACAATTCCAGCTGTAATGTGGACCGCCAAAAGATTTAACTACTACTTGGGGCCATACCTTTATAAAAAAGTTAACTTTTATGTGTCTTTTCATAATTTATCTCAATATAAGTATAAAAAAGTTACTTTACTCGTTTCTCCATAATTTCACCTACGAAGAGACTGAAAAATTTCTTCATAGTATAAAATAAATTATCCTCACGCTCATGTACTCACTCGCACATACACTCTCACATGCACCCACGCATACTATTCTTTGCAAAAACACGACTACCACATAAGTTATACAACAAACTTTAGTTCATAATAAACTCGGAGTTAGGTACAACATCTCCCTAATATAGGCTATGTATTAGTCTAGCAGGGAGATGTGTACCGAAGGACGAAAACGAAGTAAGAAAATGTTAATGGAATATGATATATAATATGTATGTTAAAATATAACTAATATTTTTGTGTATGTGCATGTCGGTATATAAAATGTGTGTTTGTGTAAAAAGTAAATAAATAAATATTTCACAATTGTATTTATGCGCATAGATCTAAAATACATATTCAACAATAATATACAGTACTTACGATAATCATTTTCTGTAAAATGCCATTCAGATATATCGTCCAAATATGATGCCCTGTTTTCTACTCTCTTTAGCCTGTCTTTTTCTATTTGAATTCATTGTAAGAGTAAAATAAAATAATAACTCTTTGCCAGAATTTGCCAACAACAAAGGAAACTATTCGTAACTCTACGTCAAACAACATTTGTTTTTCCAAAAACAGAATTAATAAAAGTTTTCGGCGCCGATTGTTTTCGGGACGACTCGTTGAAAAAACCATCGGCACGACTCAGTGACTATATTTGACCAAAGCAGAAAATTGGTCGAAACAAACCTGGAGGTGAAATCAAATTCTTTTATTTCAATATTCTCTGGTGCGCAGGGTGCGGACCAGCTCCAACAGCAACCTGAGCATGATCGCTCAAAGGCTTAACTGTGTTTATGTAAACAGATGCTGCGTCTCACATGGGGTAAGGTATTCATAAACATAGTCAAGCCGTTAGTACAATATTATCTATTTTTATATTATTATTATAATCTAAGGTTATTATTTAATAGTTATTTAATGTAATGATGAGTCTAAGTTACTTAATTGAATAAATATATTATTATAATTATTAATATTTATACAAAAATTATTTTAGCACGATACTCGAACGAAACACGAAAACAATACCTACTTCAAATCGCCGAATTCATATTTCTGAATTTTTGTAGGAATATTACGAAATAGAATTAATCAACTCCTAACCAAACTCTCATCAAACTACACTTACAATCAAAGTACAACATCCTTTACAATAAAAAAGGAATCATCGAAATCAATACAATAAATTTTAAACTTATATGATATTCTCATGGCTGCCATTGTCAGAATTGAACAAACTTGCAATGTGATCACACTAGAAACAACAGCTTTCAAAAAAAAGGAAACATCAAAATCGGTTCATCCAGTCAAAAGTTATAAAAAAAATTGAGAACCTCTTCCTTCATTCAAGTCTTTTTTTATACGTGTAAACTAGCGCTTGACCATGATCCCACCTGGCGTCAAGTGGTGATATAGTCGAAAGATGGTACGCGCTAGTTTAGTAAGTGCCTATTCACTCTATTCTTGAAGGCTCCCACGTCGTACTTGGACGGAAAGACTGACGCCAGCAACTTATTCCACTCCTTTGCTGTACGCACGAAGTCGATTGAAAATAGAAAAATATCCTAGCTAAGAGACAATTACCATACCTGAAACCTGAAATTGTGTAATTTGTATGCACCAATAGCTTGTATGTGATTTTATTTCTATTCTTTCATAAACATTTATTATATTTAATTATTATATGTTTTGTAAAAAAAACATTTTCGGCCAGACTAGTATTTATAAAATATAAATTAAAAATAAATTATGGTAACAAAATTGAAGAGCTCGTTGAGTGAGCACACCACTAGTGCTCGCACACAGCTACTGGCTGAAAACACGCGACGCTATTTCAGAGCTATTTCAACATGAACAATATTTAACGAACACGTCACACGTTAAGCTGTTATTACGAAGCTGTTATATGCTAAATGCGCTCTAAGCATTTTTTAATTTTATCGTCTGTTATTAGAAAATTCAGTTTGTTGATTTCACTTTACGAGTCGGGGAGGAAATTGCACTTAATTTGCATAAAAACTTCCTTAGTTAAATTTATTATATAAAATTCACGATCATCATTTCAGCTGCATGTAAGCCTCCCCCAACGATTTCCAATCGACCGGTTGTAAGCTGTTTGCATCCAGCTGTGTCGTGCGTCCTTTATGAGGTCGTCGGACCACCTTGCGGTGGTTTCTACGCTGCGCGGTTTCCAATCGAAAACTTTATGACCCCATCGGCCATCTGTTCTATGCGCTATTGCCCTGCCTATTATCACTTCAGAATATACTATCAGGATAGAAATTTCCAAATTCGTTGGTCCCTAGTACTTTAGACCGCAGGTCCCGCGGTCGCGGAGAAACTTATTACAATGCAACGGAGCGTCTTCGACGCGAGAACCACAGCATTCTCCAGCACCACCTTCAAAAATCAGGCATTATAATAAAAAAAATCTAGTAACTCTTATTAAAAAAAAACAAAGCAACCAATTCAAGAATATTACAAAGACCACGGACATAAGTTTGTGTTTGCGCTTTATTGAAATACAAAAGTACTTTAGACCTTGTCGACAAAGGCGACCTTCCTATAAACTCTTCCAGGCAACCCTGTAGGACAGGAGAGTTATCATAGCATAGTCAGCATAGCAGGGCAGTAAGTAAAGTTAAGTAATTAAATGAAAACAAGAAATGTAACTTAAGTAATACTGTATTTATATTAGATAAAAACATAAGCAATACATACAAAAATATTTACATGGTATACAGACATACAGTATACATAAATATATTTATATACCTACACATATTTAAATCAGGGCAATTGTCAATGTAGTAAGCGATTTTATTCTGAAGATGGTTTTTCAGTTTAGTACTATAAAATCAATGTATCAAAGACACTTTTATGAAAGTTTTAGTAAAGAATTTTTCTTCAATTTTTTACTCAAACATAAATTTTACAGATTCACAAGCAATGAATTCAAAGGATGAAAGAATTCTTTACATTTCACCTCTGTGGGAAACTACTCTGTGATAGCGGTCTACTCTGTGTACACAGTAGGCACAGTATATTCACAATTCCAGATAGACAGGTGAATAGGCCATTGTAATACTTTATCTGTGTTTCGCATACAACAGCTACATCAAAATAACAGATAAAACGAACGCTTCTTCAAAGCGACAATGCTGTTTTTCATTTAACTACTTTTTTCATTAGTGACAGCTTTTTTGTTTTAAATACGGCGTTATTGTGGTGGAATGAAGGTAACAATCAGTTTTCATTTAAAACGTCATAGATAAATTTTAGTCATTGCTCATTTATCACGTATATGGCCATGAATACTTATTGATGAGTGTCGTATATTCGTGTGACTATATTTTGACTGCGGCTATAAAAATATTTTCTAAATGTGTTCAGTCAGTTCAGTCGTTTAATCTGCTTTTTTCTTATTACACTCGTCTCTGTCTACGGATTGTTTGCTGTGCTTGTCTTGAACTTCTTTTGGCTTCACCGTGGCCTAGAAGCGACACGAAAACGACACAGAAGCGTTAATAGCCTAATGTCTTAAGGTACATTGCGTCGTAAGATCATGGGATCGAATCTGCCATTCAACAATTGACGTTAACTATCTCCTAATACAAGTCTCAACTTATTTGGAATGGTTGACAAGAATGTTAACAATTTCTGCCGAAAAAAAATATGTTAGTTAAAAAAAAAACAAAAAAGAACAGATTAGTCAGAGAAGCGGACTTTGTTTCCTTTTTGTTTTCTTTCTTTGGTACTCATGGCACGTTATATTTTTTTTTTTTTGTTAACGCGGGGGAATCGAGTTATTAACCATCCTCCGGTACCCTGGGTGGGCCCGGAGGGATGTGTGGGACTCGGCCTGGGCAGCCCATACCCACTAAACCTACCGCGAATGCCATCAGCCGTTATGAGCGGGGTGTCCCGGATCTGTCAGCGACAGGACAATGGCACGTTATATGGAGCAGTCTTTCCCAAAACCAGATAAAATAATACAAACCCTAAATCTCTGTCTAACCCTTTAGGTAACCAGCGTGACTGATATTTACTTCTGTATACTATCAGCAACTTTGATCCATGATCCATACGTAAATAAATAAGGTCAGTAAATATAGAAATTAATTTGTATATTTATAATCGTGGCACGATCTCCTCTGTTGACGTCACGTGCGCTCCGCTGACTGTACATTTTCGCCCTTCATCCCCTGCCCACGGATGTCGATAATCCACTGAATTCTGTTCGGCTCCGACTATTGGGTCAGATAGGGTGGGAAATAATTCAATCGTATTATTTACGACATCAGCGCCTGTAAGTAAACCCATGTTCTAATATTTACGATAATAAACGTCTATGGGTTAGGTTTTGCTTTGTTGTTATTTTGAAGTAAAACTTCTTTATTCACTATTGACCTGGTGAATATTGTGTATACGTTACAAAAAGTGTGACGGGGCGAGGTGAATGGAAGTTCAGACGGAGATATAAGTTAGTGAAGATAGAAAGAGAGAGAGCTACGTTTTGTACATTACTTTAAGGGGAAAGAGATAATCGAAGTCACCAAAGTATATGTACAAAAGCGACCTTAATGCTATTTAGCAGCTAACCTTTAGTGTTTAAGAGCAGGCTAAAGGTAGTGCTGCTAAAAATAGCGTTTTAAAAATATTATATAGATAAATAAATATACATTTACGTAAACATACATTGATACTTCAATATAAATATAATACATAAACGACAATATTTACCAGTTTGTATTTTTTCATTCATTGAGTAAGTATTCAGATACACGCAATTTAAAGACATTAGTTGACGAAGCCTCCCTAATCTCAATCGGCAAGATATACCAGAGTTTATTAACTGTACAGGTAAATGAATTGCCATAATTGTGTGACATTCGGGGGACGTTAGAGACTGTGTTTTCTCTTTCTCTCATAGCCAGTGACGTTTGATTACTAAATGTATATACATGTGAATATTATACATTTACAAATATTTATACATACATACAGATAGAGGTAAAGAAGTTTTACTTCAGTCATGTGGTCTCATGCAGTGTGCATTTTTTTTGTTAACCAACTGAAAAAGGAACATTTACTATCAGATTATTTTTGTGTAGAAGATAAGATACACACGGATGGTTATCCTTGGAGCACTTCATAAAGTATATAAGCACAATTTTTTTTTTATAACGGGCCCAAATAAGAACTACTTCAATAGCTAAACAAATTTAAAAATAGTACAAGTCAAACAATTTTTCTTATTGCAACATTCATTGTGTCACACCCCTACATACGAAGTAAGCGAACACCAAGTTGTTGCCAACCCTATTACCGTGATATTTTTACTAGCACGCCACAAATTACATCACCATTTCGCAGCCGGGCAAAATGCATACGCGCATTAAACATATAATGCACGTAAATAAAACATGAAACAACTCTTACGTTCCATTTCAAAAGAAATAACTTTTCACGCAGTCGTTATTCCGTTTTTAATATTACACTCATAAATCTCATTACATTTACGTCGTAACATGTTTGATATATCCAGCCATGTTAGCAAATCTACCATATAAAAGCTACTCTGATTTGAAATTAAGGTGGAGTCCCATTGGTCCAGCCCTGTAGTTCTGGGCTCTTAAGAATAAGACTACGGCATCCCCTGCCTGTCGTAGAAGGCGACTAAAAGGGGCCTCGGGTTCACTGGGCGACAAGGGTGGGGGCCTTTGTCGTCCGCCAAGGTGGACCCGGGAAGAAGGCGACATCGGCTGGCCCGTGTCGCCTTGCACTGCGAGGGCAGAGGGGGGGAGGGAGTAACCTCCCCCTCGGGACGTGCTCTCCTTGAGCACAGTGCAGAGGGGCTCCGGTGCGTTCCTCTGGAGATCCCGGAGCCCCTCGTCATGCACCGAGGAAAGGGCCACCGGGGAGGTTTTAGTGGGTAAAAACCCCACATAACCGCCGCCTTCACCCCAGAAGGCGTGGAGTCCCATTAACGTTTATATTATTCTTAGTATTAATTCTTTAGTGCAACCTATTTAACCGACTTCAAAAAGGAGGTTCTCAATTCGACTGCATGTTTTTTTAAATATTTGTTACCTCAGAAATTTCAACTGAAAGTACCGATTTTGATAATTCTGTTTTATTTTAAACCTGGTGTTTCTCTTGTGGTCCAATTTCAATTTGTTCCAGTTGATCTGACACTAGAATCCATGAGAAAACAGATTAAGGTATGGTCGCGACAAATGGTTGTATAACTTAATATCACGCTAACTGATTTCGATGATTCATTTTTTATAGGAAAGGGTGAACTTCAAGCGCAGTTGAGAGTTTGGTTAGGTTCTGATGAATTTTATTGTGTAATATTTACACGATATTTCGAAAATACAAAGAAGGCGTCCGCGCGTTATAAGTTTGATTTGATTTGAAGTAGATTTTTGTTTTTGCTTGTAAATATACTTGTAGGAGTGTTATATATGAATTAGATTTTTTAACTCTATCGTTATCTGCGAAATGGCGAAGAAAGAAATGAACATTCCAGAAAAATCTAATTTTAAAAGCTGATTTTCCCCAGCACCGAGAATTCCACGAAAGCATTAATACCGTTGAAGGCCGCACGTCGGAATACATCGTTATTAGCGGCGCATGATCAATGACTAACGCTCTCGTTTCAACTGACACACAGTCGACCCGGATGTACAACAATTTAACTTCATTATTTATTAATCGATTTAAAAACATTAGCAATTTTCAACCGACTTCAAACAAAGGAGGTGGTTTTCAATTCATATGTATGTTTTAAGTTTACCGCATAACTTTCAACTGTTGCTTCCTGTGTGGTCCCAATTAAATTTGGTCTAATTATAAATAATTGAATCCATGAGAAAACCATATAAGTATTAAATTTGCACCAAGTATGTGCGCCACTAATGGACGAATAGATCAATATCACGCCAACCAATTTCGATGATTAATTTTTTATAGGAATTAACTTCAAGAGTAGTTTGATGACATTTTGATTAGCTTCTGATTTTTTTTACAGACGAATTTATTTATTATAAACATACCATATACTAACTAATAAAGAAATATTTGCAATTTAATAGATATGACAAAATATTTGCAAGAAATATAACTGTGCCAAACCGTCATCGCTTGGTAGTGCGCCAGAAGGCTGGTAGCATTGCTACGTTGTATGGCAATGTTTATCCTCTGTGCAAGGTATAATGGTCACCAGATGTGTCGACCAACTTCTTAGCTAACACATTAAAAAGGTGATGTGCACTGGGACCCACGGACCCAAAGTTTCTACCCTAAACGGTTCAAATATGAAACCTGTACCGAGGTTACTATATTTGCGCCGCTTGTGGTTTTCTGCAGTGATTCTGATTTATTCTATTTCGATTAATTGGAAATTACAAAGAGGGCGTCCGCGTATAATAGCGTTTAAAGTTTGATTCGATTTGTAGTCAGTTTTTGTTTTTGCTCGTAAATGTACAAAAATACAGATGTGGAAAAGTATGATATTTTACTGGTATCACAACCGCCACGACTGTGTGTATCAAGAAAAATCCTAAATCACTGAAGCCATGCATCATTCTTACGATTTCTTTCATGTGTTCCTTTATCCTATGTTATCCATCATTTTCTGAGACACTGACAAAAACTAAAATCCTTGCATGGAAACATTGTTCAGCTCTGATTTTAACATCTTGATATTTTAACTTCCACGCACTATCATCTTGAGGAATCAATTGTCATCAATGGTGACTCCGAACAGATACGATTTGGGGACCTTCCACAAACGACTCAAGGGACTCTACTCTTTTCTCAAAGGCCAGCTACGGACGTGCAGCTCCTCTGGTTGTCGATGATCACTTTAAGATCAAGTGATCTGTCAGCTTGTCCATCCGAATTCAAAAAAGGAGGAGGTTCTCAATTCGACTGAAATTTATTACCTTATGACTTCCGATTGGCTGAACAGATTTTGATGAAATGATAAACTTACTTGGAATGGTTAACAAGATTACAAAAGAAATATTGTAAGCTTTCTTTGAAAAAAATGTCTATCGATCTCTTTGTGGTGTGATATTTAATAAAACACGAATACATCATCTCAATTAATGTACTATCATTACAATTGCACGCAATCAAACATCAATAAAGACTACGAAATAATTATTTCTTCATCCCGGGTTTCCATGCAATATTGTCCAATCCGTGAAATTGTCTCTTAAGATTCTTCCCATCAGCCCACTTCGAGTCCAAGTAGCTGTCGTCATCATCTTTCTCCAGCTTCTTCCACTCCTCTTGCTTCCTGTAAGCATGGAGCATCAGCTGCTTCTTCTCATCTTCACTCATGACCGGTTCTCTGCCTGGTGCGCCCTCGGAGTTAGAGCATAATTTGACTGTTATTTTGGTTTTGTCATTCTTTCCTAAAAATAACAATATTTATTATTTAAATAATTTCAAAGTTTCAAAACACTGATAATAGTCTATGGTTTCTTTTTTACCTATATATTAATGTATATTCAAAATTAAAGTTTACAAAAAGGAGAATGCTACAGGCTAACAGGTGCCACAAAGTAACGGTTACAAAGTTCAGAGAAATAAATAGTATAATTTTATTTTGTTAAATTTGGTCTGTCACGTTTATTTTTTTTTAAAAAAAGAAAGCTAGCAATATTTTTTTTCAGAAGTATTAATAACATTCTTGTTATTATTGACGCTTCAAATTTGAATTGAATTTGTTTTTTTTTAAGTATAACTTTTTTTAAAGTGAAAATTCGGAGAGCCGTCTAAGCTCAGTGTCCGGGCGGTCGGTTCAAGTTGCATAGTACGCTAGCAACTGGAGTTCAATTCCCGATACCAACACCAATATAGTTGTTGTTGCAATTAAATGTGCTGATTTACCACGCGGTCTGCGGTGAAGGTAAACATCGTGAGGAAACCTACATGTCCTAAAATTTTTTCTAAGATTTGTGAAATCTGCCACTCCGCAATATGGCCGCGTGGCGGACTATGCCCTTAGACTCTCTTTGCAGAGAAGGCCTGTGCCCAACAGTGGTAGATATATAATGGCTGTAAGTACAACTGTAAGTAAAACTTCTGGGAGTAAGCTGGAATGCGTTTGGGCAAGGCGAAGGCAAGTTGAGAGGGAATTACGTATAACTGTAGAGGTAAGAGAAGCAAACGCTCACTTCCATTCTCTCTTAAACAATCGTATATATATTATATTTTACGCATATATTATATATATAACATACATATGGATGGAGCTAAAGAAGTGTTACTTCAGTAGTGCGGTCTAAAGCACTTTTGTTTTTTTTATTTGTATTTACCTAAATGATCACTCATTTTGTTTCCACTGATAAACTTCTTCCCACAAGCCCAGAGACAGGCTCTGGCTGGATCGATGACTTCATTGGCAGCATATGTCCCGGCAAGGTCTTCTACGTTATCGAGCTCCATTCGCACGGGGTCGTGCGGCGGGAGACCAGCCGGGAACACGATCTTAGTCGCCCCGCGGAGCTCATCGAGAGCTCTGGCTACGTCCTTTTGTGTAAGACACTGACGAAGGTCCACCTGTGACGTCATTAGGTTTTCCATAAGAGCTATGATATTTCAACACATATATAGAACAGTCCTAGAGTCCCACACTTTTTGAGGCTCTTACTCACTAAAAACACCACCGATGGCAAGCTCAAAGTCACAGAACCAGCTAAAGAGAGGGCTATACTCGGAGTATCTCTACGAGATACGTAAGTTGAAGTGGCAATGAGCAGGGCACATAGTGCGTAGCCATCTGTTGGTCGGGTTATGGGGTCGAAAAGTTCTCGATTGGAGACTATGGACCGGCAAGCCCAGCGTGGGACGCATGGACGTCAAGGTGGTCTGACGACCTCATAAAGGCCGCAAGACACAGCTGGATGCAAGCCGCTTTTTCTTTTTTTTTACGAGGAGGAAATCTTCAAAAAGATACCCCGCCTTCTGGGGAAGGCGGCGGTTATGTGGGGTTTTTACCCACTAAAACCTCCCCGGTGGCCCTTTCCTCGGTGCATGACGAGGGGCTCCGGGATCTCCAGAGGAACGCACCGGAGCCCCTCTGCACTGTGCTCAAGGAGAGCACGTCCCGAGGGGGGAGGTTACTCCCTCCCCCCCTCTGCCCTCGCAGTGCAAGGTGACACGGGCCAGCCGATGTCGCCTTCTTCCCGGGTCCACCTTGGTGGACGACAAAGGCCCCCACCCTTGTCGTCCAGTGAACCCGAGGCCCCTTTTAGTCGCCTTCTACGACAGGCAGGGGATACCGTAGTCTTATTCTTAAGAGCCCAGAACAACCGGTCCATTTGGAAATCGTTGAGAGAGGTCTATGTCCAGCAGTGGATGTTTTACGGCTGTAATAATGATGATTTTGAACGTTTTAGTATTTAAAAATCGCTAAACCTATTTTGAAGTTGAATATAATTTTACTACAAACAATATTTCAGGAGGAGGTTCCCAATTCGTCTCGATCTTCTTATGTTTATTACCGCATAACTTTGAACTGGGTGAACCGATTTGGGTGATTCTATTTTTATTTGAAAGCTGGTGCTTTCAATGTGGTTACATTTTAATTTCGAATACCATTTCATCAATGATTTATTTTTTTTGTTTTGCTCACGTTCCGATTAAGTTTGATAATGTTATATTCCTACGATAATTCGAAAATACAAAAAGAGCATCCGCGTGTTAGATAATTGTATTATAGTTGCTCTTTTGACTTTCGAATGATTCGTTTCGAATGTTTAGATTATATGTCAAATGCATTTGCCAGTTACTATTTATTTATAACAGATTCGTTTATTCGACACATAAGGTAACCGACGTAGCTCGCCGGATAAGCAAGTTGAAGTGGCAATGGGCAGGGCACATAGCGCATAGAACAGATGACCGATGGGGCCGAAAAGTTCTCGATTGGAGACCACGGACCAGCAAGCGCAGTGTGGGACGTCCACCCGCAAGGTGGTCTGACGACCTCATAAAGGTCGCAGGACGCAGCTGGATGCGGGCCGCTTACAACCGGTCCCTTTGGAAATCGTTGGGGGAGGCCTATGTCCAGCAGTGGATGTTTTACGGTTGAAATGATGATGATGATGATGGTATATGTGTCGAATAATACGACTAACTAGTTGTTAATGTATGTGCTATTAAAACCAAAGAGTATTAAATATGTAAAGGATTTGTGAGGAGCCATGTTGTTGACTCCTCACAATAGTATAAGAGCAGTAGTACAGTTCAGAGGTTTTAGAGTTGTTCTGTTGTGTTGTGTTGTTAGTGTTGTTAGTGTTGTTCGTCGGTAACGCCTCTGTACATAAGCTAAGTACTCTCTGGTTATTTACGTCGTTTTATATTTATTTCTTTATTTATTTATTCTTTATTTGCGCACACAATACAAAAAATAAAGGTACAAATAGGCGGACTTAATGCCAGTAGGCATTCTCTGCCAGTCTACCTTGGGGTTGTGAAGAGACAAAGTAACGGGTGCAAGCTATATGAGAAAATAATAAATAAAAGAAAACTATAATAAATACAGGCATACAAATAAATTAAACATATAAACAATAATTATATATAATAATAAATAGATACATATATAAATACATATATATAGAATTATAGATGGATAGGGACAGCAATTGACAAACTATTCCTTGCTTAGGTAAAGCTTCCAAATTAAATGTTTGAAGGTAGATTTAGTTCCAGCTGTACGTAAATTTGTTGGCAGCGCATTCCAAAGTCTTATTGCGGTAAAGGTAAAGGATTTATACACAAAATCAGTGTGACAGGAAGAAATATGGAGAAAATTACTATCAGTAGAACGAAGACAACGGTCGTGTGAATCACCCTGATACTGAAATTTACATTTCAAGTATTCAGGTGCAAATGGATCACGTAAAATAGAAAATAATGTACAAAGTGTTCTGAAGGATCGTCGATGAGACATTGGAAGCCACTTAAGCTGAGAGCGAAAGAAAGAAATATGGTCGTACTTGCGTATGCCAAAGATGAAGCGAATAGAATTGTTGAGTAGGCGATCCAATTTGCTGAGAAGTTCTTGAGTAAGATCAGTATAACATACATCTGCGTAATCCAGTAAAGGTAAGATCGAGCTCTGAATAGGTATTGTCTTAGTGGACGCTGGTAGAAGATTTTGAAGCGATACAGACAGCGCAGAGTATTGGTTACCTTTTACTAACTTCAATGATCTGCGGTCGCCAGCTCAAAGTATTATCCAATATTAAACCAAGGTTTTGACTGTTGTTGTGTAGGAACTGTGATACTATTAAAACATATTGAGGGCAAAGAACCTACATCTAATTTGGATAGCTGGCGGGAACTCCCTACGATAATGGCCTGACACTTAATGGGATTAACTGATATCCCAAACTTATTGCTCCAATCAAGGATACTATAGAGGTCATTATTTACACTAACTATTGCATCATTGATATTTGTAACGTCACTCTGAGCATAAATTTGAAGGTCATCGGCATACAAATGATACGAACTGCGGATGTGAGTAGTTATAAGATTAATGAATACAGAAAATAGAAGAGGAGAAAGTATTCCACCTTGTGGAACACCAGCAGACAGTGGACACCAATCCGAAATAGTTTGACCCGTCCGGACTGCTTGCTGACGACCACGCAGATACGATGAAAACCAGTCTCGTGTTGATGAGGAGAAACCCAGAATATCCAATACGGTAAGAAGTATATCGTGATCGACAGCATTAAATGCGTTAGAGAAGTCTATTAAAACTAATACAGTCAATCGCGACTCCTCCGTACCGGCTCGGATATCTTCAACAACCTTAATAATGCAGTCGCAGTACTGTGTCCAGGTCTAAAACCAGACTGGTACATACTTAAAAGTTATTGCTTAAAATATAGGCGGAAACTTGTTTTTGCACAACAGCCTCAAGTACTTTGGATAGGAAAGGAAGTATTGATATTGGGCGAAAGTGTGCAGGAGATTGGGGATTACTAATTTTAGGAAGAGGACGAACAAATGCTTTCCGCCAAAGAGAAGGGAAACATCCAGAAGACAGGGAATAATTGACGATGTGAGTGATAAAGGAGCAACATGGTCAAGAATTAAGGTGATCATAATTCTACTTATTTCATCACAGCCAACTGCCGTGGACTTAATAGAGTATACTGTCTTTCTTACGTCCTCATCGGAAATAGGCGAAAAATCAAATGTGTTGTTATGATGTTGTGATAAGTATAGAAGGTAGGAAATTGTATTCAGCCTGGTGGTGGCATGCATTTGGGGAGCAGAAGAAAAGTGAGCATTTAACTGATTAATGCAGACCACCGCAGGGTCAATATCAGTAATAGTACTCCCTATACCTAACGATTTCAGAAACTTCTATGAATCCTTCATGGAAGAATTTTGTATATTACTGTGAATATATCGGCGTTTTGCAGTTCGTACCATCTGATTACACCGGTTTCTAGCAGCCTTAAATTGAGCCCATTTGAGATCACATCTATTTTGTTTAAACTTTTGGAATGTGTGATCACGTTTAGCCATAGCTTTACGGACATCGTCAGTGATCCAAGGCCGGTGAACGTCTCAACCTAACAGTTCGCACTGGCGCATGCTTGTCAAATAGATTACAAATTTTTAAATTGAAAGATGTCACTTTATTATCAATGGTGTCTGCATTAAAGATGTCAGTCCAATCAATCAAAGAAGCATCCCGATGCAGAGCTTCAATGTCTAACCTAGCTAGATTACGCAGGTGTACGGTTACTGGTATCACTTTTGGCGGTTGAATTTTATAGGAAGTGTAAAGCAGGTCATGCCGCGAGAAAGCAGGAGCTGGAAATTGGCCATGAAAAGCAACATGTTGTTCTGATGAAACCAAGATTAAGTCAATTAAGGTATCTGCCGTGTTAAGGTTATGGTGGGTGGGATCCAAGGGAAGCAATGAGAGGTTAGCCGCCTCGATAATAGTGCGTAGAGCCCGTGAGCTAGCAGTATCAACTTCTAGATTAGTGTTGAAGTCACCCATTATAACGTGATGTTGATATTCAGAACAAATAGAAAGAAGGGTTGTTTCAAGGTCATTAAAGTTGCTCATGTCTGGCGGACAGTAAACCGTACCAAGAATGACTTTAGTTCCAGTTAAGGTTACCTCAACAAATATATATTCTGCTACTCCCGAATTATCAGAAGAAGAAGTTAGTAATATTTTGTAGGGAATGCCAGTACGCAAATACATAGCAACACCACCGCCACGCTTACTAGTACGATCATTTCGCACCAAAACAAAACCAGGTATTCCACAATAAGTAGATAGAAAATTGGGCTTTAACCAACTCTCTGAGATAAGTAAGGCGTGGATGTTCGGAATATCAAAAGTATCGACAAGATCGGTGTAATGTTGCGGAATACTCTGAGCATTAATATGACATACGTTAAAATTTTTAGAATAATTGTAAAATTTTTGAGTAAGAAGAGAGCGAAGAGCAGTTACTTCAGAATCCGAGTCAGTGATTGAAAAATAAGAACTGTTGCTGGTGTTCGCAGAGACAAATGAGCCATTACTATACATAATAATACACATTATTATATATTGTGTATTATTAAGTACTGCCCGACAGGATCTCTTATTTTACTAAAATATATCTATATAATAAATATATAACCTCGATTCTGACACGCGCGTATCAGCGCTTAAAGTTTGACTCGATTTGAAGTCGGTTTTTGTTTTTGCTCGTAAATATACTTGTTTGCATCGTAAATTTACATACACGTTTCTTGCTTATCATCTCTTTGGCGGTCTCCATGGCCTTTTTCAAGACTTCTTGCAAATGAGGCGGAGGCGCGTACCCGGAGCGACGACCCATTTCGTCCTTTTGTACGACGTAATCTTGAGGCGCGCACCGCTTCGCCCAAGGATCTTCAAGTTTCAGTTCTTTTATCTGGAAGAACGTCACTTGTAATTGCTTCCACGTTTTTACAACGGGTTTTTTTATGTGTGCATAGTACGCTAGTAACCCGAGTTCGATCTCCGGTGGCGGCTCCAATAAATTTGTTGTTGCAATTTTATGTGCTGATTTACCACTCGCTCGTGGTTTAGGAAAACACCAAAATTTTCTACGACATGTGAAGTTTGCCACTTCACACTAGGGCCGGACTACGCCCTTATATTCTCTCTGTTTACAGAGAAGGCCTTTAAAGAAGGCCCAGCAGTGGGACATTTATATAAAACTAACTTTAAATATTTGAGAGACAGATATACACACATAAACACTTACACTCACACTCAGTATCGCAAGTAAAACAATTTTTACTCTCTGTTATTTAATTCTTTTCTTAATTGTATTGTAATTAATGCGCTTGCCCTTAGTTAACACTGGAAAAAACTATGTATATATAATGAAAATATATAAGGGCGATATATTTATTATAATTTGTAAGGTGGTGATTTTGTATAAATATTTTTTTTCTTTCATTGAAGGAATAAAAGTCTGTTCTCTTTCTTTAAAAAAAATACTTGCCTTACAGTCCGGGTGGCTTACAGTTTACCGTCTGGGTGGACTTTATGCATAATTACTGATATATCATATAAAAATTTACCTGATCCTCAGTCAGTCCTTGCATCTCGAGCGGCTTGTAGGTGCCATGTTTTTCTAATTGCTCCATCTCGTAACAGATCCTCGTCACCTTCAATCTCCCGTTGAAAATGGCGGTGATATCTTTCACCACATTGTCCACGGTCGCGTCGACACTTGTTTCGTAAAGAAACTGATTCTGATCCGCCCTTTTAACTAATAGAATAACCATTTTCTTTAAATTCGTTAACTTCTACGGCTTAGATATTTTGTTATTGATGAAACAATGGTCACTATGGATACATGCATAAATTGTTTCCTTAGTAACGCATCATTGACGATTGACGCACGACAATAGCGTATAAATGTATTGTGGTGACAAATTATTTTCCTTCGGTAAAACTCCTATCTCTATCGGAATACGATGACACCCGAACCGTCGATGAATGATCGTATTAAATGAGTGACATTTTCGTATCCATTAATATGAAACTTTATTGTTTAGTATCAGATGTCAAAATGAATAATGTCATTGTATAATAAAGACGACGGGGACACAGAAAGGGAGCGAAGGGCGTTGTCGGTGAGGGCCAACATGTTCGCTCGCAGGTTTGCTCGCTGCACGAAGGAAGTTAAGCTCACTCTGTTTAGAGCTAACTGCACGAGTTTCTTTGCGAGCAGCCTGTGGGCGAAGTACAAGCAAAGGTCCTACAACGCCCTTCGCGTTCAATATAACAACGCTATCAGAGTGTTGATGGGACTGCCGCGATTCTGTAGCGCATCAGGGATGTTTGCTGAATCGCGCGTCGATTGCTTTTATGCTACGATGCGGAAAGGATGCGCATCCCTGGTGCGCAGGGTGCGAGCCAGCTCCAACAACATTCTGAAGATGATTGCATGTGCACTAGATTGCAAGTATATTAATCACTGCCTAAGGCTGCACGTGTCATTGAAATCATTGTAAATAAAACAAAGATATTAGTATGTATTTTATTGTTACTAACATAGTTATTACGGATAGTTATACGTATATATAGTAAAATCCCATTCGACCTTAATTATATCACAAGGCTTAACAGTCGAAAGTTCAAGGGATTGTTATTAAAATGGTTGCAGAATCAGGACTACACCCAAATTGAAAATATATTATTAACCTCATGATATCCACACACTCACTCAAACAAACACACACACTACACATTCGCATAACTTCTCAACTATGACTGTAGTTCTTTCCTTTTTCCCTTTGCACACATTTTGTTTTTTTTATATATATTTTTAATTATTAATTATCGTATAATTTACTAAACTTATATTAAAACCTATTGTACGCAGGACTTACTGTTTGTGACTCTGGAAGGCACTGTCTCCTGAGATACAGGTACACTGTACCTAGTTCAGGAAACAGATCTCCTGTATATGTAACATGTTTGTTTTGTGATATTAATAAAGTTATTAAGTGTTTTACTAACAAAATTATAGCAATGTATAAGCTTGAAATAAAGATATTATTATTATAATATTAAGATGTTACAACCATAACAATTATTACTTAAAACGGTATGTTACCATTACCAGTGCATTGTACGAAATTAGTTCCCGATATTTTTAAGTAATAATTGTAGTACGTGACCGTGTTAGTTTAAAATCATAATTATGTTACAAACAACTTCTGTAACTTTGAAAATACTCAGATTTATTGTCATGAGTAAACAAAACATTATCTCCATTTTAGAACATAATTCAAAGTACAACAAAATAAAGCTTATTGTGAAATATTTACAATAATAAAACTCAATAACTGACTAAATTTTAAGTCATTGGGGTCCCTCTCGTACCTAAGTAAGATCATAGGCAGTGACACGCTCGTTGAGGCAAATCTTCAGAGCCTCGTACACCGTAGACGAGTGGCCTGCCTCTCAGTTTTTTATCGGGTGCATTTTGGCGAGTGGGCGAAGGTTTTGCATGACCTAATACCCCCCTCCCCTTTCCATCACCGAACGACTAGGCACGGGCCACCCTTACGTCGTAGACATTCCATCAATACGCACGAAGCGGTTTGCCTCCACCTTCCTTATGCGGATGGCTAATGAATGGAACTCTCTGCCGCGTTCAGTCGTTCCTCACGGGTACCATCTGGACATCTTTAAGTCGAATGTGAGCAGACACCTTATAGGCTCACGTGCTTCATCCTAGGCTTCATCTTCGCCTTCCATCAAGCAAGATAGAAGCCAAACGTGAGCCTATTTAGTATAAAAAAGTAAATAATCTGCGTGTGAGAGGGATGCAATCGAAATCTGAAAATATATTTGATTAAAACTATAGTGAATATTTTAATTGCGTATTACCACTATATATATATGTTCGTCTGCTAATGCGACTTACCCCTACGGCTCTAAGATGGGTTCTGAAGCTATTTGACACAGCACGATAAATACAAAGTTTACCGCAAAACTACAAAGTAAAATCTTTTCTTACTACATCTGTACACACATTTACTTAGTATAGGTTTAGTATAAAATAAAAAGCGATGAATGTTAAAAGAAAATAGATTAACTACGCGAATATATAAAGATGACCTTTTAATGCGGGTTTAAGTCGATATCTATTGAAAAAGTAAATATAATATTACTAGAACTGTAACGATACTTCTACTCAACTTGGTTACAACTGGCGGTGGTCTAAACGTAAATTATTTTAAAATATATTTAAAATGTTTATTTATTACACAAAATCTAATATACTAAATCTAATATAAAAAATATTATACACTTTATGTCAACTTACATAGTACAGATTCTCAACGAAGGGATTAACAGTTTTTAGATAATACAGAATATTTGAATATTTCTTTTCGTGGTCATCAGTGATTTTGTGATGTGAATGACTATTTAGTTTTATATCTCTGGGTCGAGGATCCCCAATACCAACTTCTTCCGTTTGACCGTGTACAACGTAGAGCTGCTCGAATAGTCGACGATCAGGGTCTTTCCGATCAACTCGACCCTCTGAGTCTGCGAAGAGATGTCGGTTCTCTTTGCATCCTGTATCGCATTTACCATGGGGAGTGTTCTGAGGAATTGTTCGGAATCATCCCAGCTACCGATTTCCATTACCGCACATCTCGGCAGAATTCCAAATTCCACCGCCACCTTCTTGATGATTGGCGTTCAACGACTGTACGTTTTTCGCGTAACTTTCTCCCTCGCACTGTCAACTTGTGGAATCAACTGTCGCCAGCAGTGTTTCCGAACGTTTACGATTTAGGGACCTTCAAGAAACGAGCCTATTCCTATCTCAAAGGTCGGCAACGCACCTGCAGCTCCTCTGGTGCTGTGGATGTTCATGGGCGACGGTGATCACTTAAGATCAGGTGAGCCGTATGCTCGTTTGCCACTTTTCATATAAAAAAAAATATACAATTAATTAAAAAAATAATTAAGAAAATATATGAATGCAGGTATGTTCTTAGACAATTTTAATCAAATTTAATTTTCGTAGTCATAAATTTACACAACAGCATACTTTAAATAGATCCTAACACCATCTCTTATTTTTTATGTAGTAAATAATTTCCCTTAGGCTATTTTTTTTTTAATGACGAACTACACAGATTGGCCAGACAGGCTGGCCTTGACTGCTTCACCGGATTGAGAGATGTCATAGCTCTTAGATCGCTTAGCCTTAACCTCTATTGCTAGTAACTCGACACAAGAGTCCCCCTGGTGAGGGGTAACCTCGGCTTAGACGATTACAATGTTATGCGTAAGCATTCCGATCCGAGGGCGTCCGAGAGGGCCGAAACACGGCTCGGTCGGTTGCTATTTTACGGATAATCTAAAATGTAAACAAACTTTGAGTGCCACTTCGGGAAGTTCGGAGAAGAAGTGGCTGAAGAAACTCCAGCAACGCTCCTAGCATATAAGGGGTGGGGTCTGCTCATAAAATAGCGGTAACGCGCAAGGATACTTTAGGCTATGTGCAGTGTATGTGTGTGTTCAACACTATTTTAAATGTCGGTTTTCTACCGTCAAAAACATCAACTGAAGCTGCAATTTTTTGTTGTAGTATCCATTTAGAATACGATATACTAAGAAGTTCTGCGCATAGGTCGTGTCGACGTGTGACATTCTTAACTGACTTCTAAAAAGGAGATTTAAGAAGATTTTAATAATTCTTTTTTTTATTTAAACTTGAGTTTCCAGTGTAGTCCCATTTCAATATGGTGCAGTTCTGACAACGACATCCACGAGAAAACCATACGAGTCTTAAATTTGTTTTAACAGTGTGCCCGGAAAATGGACAAATAATTCAATATCACGAACCGATTTCGATGATTCATTTTTTATTGGAAAGGATGTTCTTCAAAGGTAATTTGATTAGAGTTTTAGTTAGGTTCTGATTAATAATTTGTAATATTCTTATTCGATTTGAAGTCGATTTTTGTGTTTACTTGAGCACTCCTGAACGAAAACAAAAGCTTAATTTAATTTGTCCAAAGCGATAACGTTTAAATACATGGCCGTTTTTTAATTGCAAAATACGAAAACACGAGACCACACTGTATGCAATCGCCGTAATGCATTGGGAACAAACGCCAATCGCCGATCTCTTATCGCTTGCGGTAGAGCTCCGCGGTGGGGTCGCGGTCGCCGCATTACTCGGCCCACTGAATATCTTCGCTACATTAGATAAAGGCTCCGCTGTGTACACGTTAGTTATGCTTCCCTGGTACCGAGGGTCGGTGAAATTTTTTAACTGCATTATGTCTGGCAAGCAGAAACTTTGCCTGGATTATGTGAGAGGAAAATCTTTCCTTATTTAGCTTGTTCTTTGTTATTTATGACGATGCGCGATATGCTTTCTCTTTTTTATGGGGTATAAACTAGTGCTAGACCATGATTCCACCTGATGTTAAGTAGTGATATAGTCGAAAAATGGTACGTGCTAGTTTAGTAAGTGCCATGATGTTATAGTTTTTTCTAATAAATAATTTTTTAAAAAAAGCTGGTGAAGGTGAGACAGAGTCGATAGAGGCAGATTGTTCGCTAAAGGGGCTCTGTGACCACTATTCTGAGAAATGTCGGAACGATGAAAATAAAGTTTGGTCAAAAGAGGATAGCGAAAACTGTGTCCCGCTATGGTTTAAGAGACGTAAGAGCTTGTTATATGTATGAAATGGTAATTTCTTTAGTGCATTGAAGGGAAACAAGAAACATTGTCAACGTTGAACGTTGCTAATAATCTCGAATAATAACCCTGTCAAGCACACAACCGCCGAGTTCGCTTTGGAGATGTCGTTTCATTTTTAAATTCACTGGAAATTCTTAAAAATATTTCTTTCTTCACGGGATTAATCAAATTCCGTTTTTTAACCGACTTCATATAAGTAGTTTCTCAATTAGTCTCCTTTTTTATGTTTGTTACGTCAGAACTTTCGAATAGGTGAACAGATTTTGATGATTCTTTTTTTAAATCTTGTGCTTCTTGTATGGTTATATTTAAATTGGGCCCAATTCTGATAGTGGCATCCATCAGAAAACCATTTAAGTTTTAAATTTGCATCAAGTATGTGAGCGACAACTGGACGAATAACACAATATCATGGGAACCGATTTCGATTATTCATTTCTTATTGGAAAGGATGTACTTTAAAAGATTTTGGTTAGGTTCTGATTAATTCTATTTCCTAATATTCCTACTATAATTCTGAAATAAATGTTAAAGTGTCAATCTCACAGTAGGAGCAATGCTCTCTAGCATTGCGCGCGCATATTTTCTTTCTCTCTTGAACAATTTTTTTTTTTTATAAAGAAAGCTAGCAATATTTCTTATTTCTTTTTTTTCCCTGAAATATTACTAACAATCTTGTTAACCATTCCAACTAAGGTTAAGCTTGTGCTAGGATATAGTTCACGGCAATAGTCGAATGGTGGATTCGAACCCACGACCTTACGATTCGCAGGCCGTACCCTAAACCATTAGGCTATTGACGCTGAAAAAATTGTATATAGATCATAGTTTGTATATATATATATTGTCTATTTGCTATTGTCTGTTGTCTTTATAAATTCCATCTATATGTAGTATTGCGCGTGTTAGATAATTGTATTATAGTTGCTCTTTTGACTATCGAATGATTCGTTTCGATGACATATGGTATATGTGTCGAATAATACGACTAACTAGTTGTTAATGTATGTGCTATTAAAACCAAAGAGTATTAAATATGTAAAGGATTTGTGAGGAGTCATGTTGTTGACTCCTCACAATAGTATAAGAGCAGTAGTACAGTTCAGAGGCTTTAGAGTTGTTCTGCTGTGTTGTGTTGTTAGTGTTATTAGTGTTGTTCGTCGGTAACGCCTCTGTACATAAGCTAAGTACTCTCTGGTTATCTACGTTGTTTTATATATTGTGTATTATTATGTACTGCCCGACAGGATCGCTTATTTTACTAAAATATATCTATATAATAAATATATAACTTCGATTCTGACACGCGCGCACGACTTTGGGTAGTCCTGTGCACCGCTGTGCACTGTGCACATGCTGAGACGGTGTCTAATATTGGCATTATATCTTTTGTCCTATTTGTCCGTTTTTTTCTTTAACTGTATTTTTTTATATTATTTTTCTCTTCTTGATGTGTTTCATATTTTGTGCTAATTAAGAATATGTCTATGTCTATTGTACATACATATAGATGGAGCTAAAGAAATCTTTATCACACTTTATTGTAATTAATTCTGTCTGTCCCATTGTTCCAGATACCTGGACGATGCTCCCACAGACACGGCCACGACGTATCTACTGAGACGCCCGACTTAGCTGAGCTTCGACACGACAATATAACTCATCACGGAAAGGTAAGAACAACCAACCATCCTTAGCGAACGGAAGTTCCTTGCAGGCATGGGGTTTTACTGCACGACCGAGCTAGAAGCAATGTGAGACTAAAACCGTAAGAAAAAAATATAACGGAAGCGCTATAGTGTGACGTTAAGGACACAGTTGGCACATTTCACATTATTAATAAGTATTAATTAATAATTTATATTGTCAAAAAAATAAACGGACATGCTTTTTACTTCACTTATTATATTTCGTTGTTTGATTTATTTTATTTTACGTCATATTCTAAAATCTTATTTTCCTAAATTCTTTTATGTACTTAAATAAAAACCAATCACCAAAATTAAAAAAAAATCAAGAAAATGCTTACACAATTTGCAAATTTTTTTTGCAAATTGTGTTGCCTCATGACACCGTATATTATTTTCCCCAAGGTGGGTGTGTTATCACAGTTCTAAGGTTCCTCATATAGTTTGGCGTCAGACACGTTTATCAACAGTAAGTTTATTTAAATTCTACATTTCAGTCAGTTTTACATTTTAGATGTCAACAATTCTTATCATAATCATATTACGAGGAAATAGTTTGTAGCAGCATTATAACTTTAAAAAAATTAAAAGTTCGGTAAAACCCAAAAACTTCACTCAATTATTGACGGGAACCGTTTATTGGTTTAGTCGTGGGTTCGAATCCACCATTGGACTATTGCTGTGAACCATAGCTTAAGCTTAGTTGGAATGGTTAGCAAGATTTCAGCCCTGTAGTTTTGGGCTCTCAAGAATAAGACTACGGTATCCCCTGCCTGTCGTAGAAGGCGACTAGAAGGGGCCTCGGGTTCACTGGGTGACAAGGGTGGTGGCCTTTGTCGTCCGCTAAAGTGGACCCGGGAAGAAGGCGACATTGGTGGGCCCGTGTTGCCTTGCACTGCGAGGGCACAGGGGGGAGGGAGTAACCTCCCCCCCCGGGACGTGCTCTCCTTGAGCACATTGCAGAGGGGCTCCGGTGCGTTCCACTGGAGATCCTGAGCCCCTCGTCATGCACCGAGGAAAGGGCCACCGGGGAGGTTTTAGTGGGTAAAAACCCCACATAACCGCCGCCTTCCCCCCAGAAGGCGGGGTATCTTTTTGAAGATTTCCTCCCCGTTAACAAAAAAAAAAAGGTTAACAAGATTGTTAGTAATATTCCTGAAAAAAAAAAGAAATATTGCTAGCTTTCTTTATAAAAAAAAAACGTCGGTAAGCTTAAATCGGAATTCTTAAGAACAATATAAGTAATATTTGTGAAAAAAAATTATGATAGCATATATTTTTTTTAAATAAACAACCTTAGTACCCCAAAACACTACAGGACAAAAATTTGAGCGCTGGGAAAAATGATTACAATTGAGATGAAAATATATATTTAGTTCATCATCATCATTTCAGCCGTAAAACATCCACTGCTGGACATAGGCCACGATTTGTTGGGACCAACGATTTCCAAAGGGACCAGTTGTAAGCGGCCCGCATCCAACTGCGTCCTGCGACCTTTATGAGGTCGTCAGACCACCTTTGCTGGTCGACGTCCCACACTGCGGTTGCTGGTCCGTGGTCTCCAATCAAGAACATTTCGGGCCCATCGGCCATCTGTTCTACGCGCTATGTGCCCAGCCTATTGCCACTTCAACTTGCTTATCCGGCGAGCTATGTCGGTTACTTTCGTTCGTCTACGGATCTCCTCATTCCTGATTTGATCTCGTAGAGATACTCCGAGCATAGCCCTCTCCATAGCTCATTGTGCGACTTTGATCTTGCTTATGAGGCCCATAGTGAGATATTTAGTTAACATTTTCATTCTAATATCTATCTTAGTGATATTGCTAAAAAAACAAGATTTTACAGAATAAAATGACAAAAAGACTAGGATAAAAATTTTTTAGATTTATGAGTACATGTTTGATTAGCTGTGTGTCGGTAAGTGCAACTTTTATTAGTGGTAGTGTAATTATATATATCAATTAAAAGAACTTTAATAATACTGACGAAAACTTCTTTACCAATGATAATAGTTTTACGTGAGAGGATATGTTTCATTAATAATTACAAATAGACGCATCGGTTTTTTTTTATATGAAAAGTGGCAAACGAGAATACGGCTCACCTGATCTTAAGTGATCACCGTCGCCCATGAACATCCACAGCACCAGAGGAGCTGTAGGTGCGTTGCCGACCTTTGAGATAGGAATAGGCTCGTTTCTTGAAGGTCCCTAAATGGTAAACGTTCGGAAACACCGCTGGCGACAGTTGATTCCATAAGTTGACAGTGCGTGGGAGAAAGTTACGCGAAAAACGTACAGTCGTTGAACGCCAACCATCAAGATGGTGGCGGTGGAATTTGGAATTCTGCCGAGATGTGCGGTAATGGAAATCGGTAGCTGGGATGATTCCGAACAATTCCTCAGAACACTCCCCATGGTAAATGCAATACAGGATGCAAAGAGAGGCATCGGTAAATTGCAATGTTGTTGTTTGATTTAAGAAAACATCAAAAAGGCTTATGACGAAAACTTCAGTCTTTACCGACTATAATAAATACGAAAGGTAATATGTTTCATTAATAATTACAGTTTGGTGCATCGATAAATTGCAATTAATTATTTCAATTAAGCACCCGTAAACATGCGCATTCATTGGCGCTGAAATCAAGACCTAATTGATCGAAATGTTAATAGGGTTCCCCGCGCAAATATTGAACTGATATTATAATTAGTACGAATTTCGTTTAAACGTTTGTTTTTCTTTTTTAGAAACATTACTAACAATCTTGTTAACCATTCCAACTAAGCTTAAGCTTGTGCTAGGACATGGTTTACGGCAATAGTCCAATGGTGGATTCGAACCCACGACCTTACGATTCGCAGGCCGTACCCTAAACCATTAGGCTATTGACGCTTCTGAACGGCTACTAACGCTTTTGTGATTGACTTTTATACAATATAAATAAAAGAAATCGCAAGCGAGCAAATACTCACTTTTCATATAAATAAAGTAACTAGTTTACTTACGAGTAAAATCAGAAACCAGCATCAATTTAAATAGAATTATTACGAAATAGAATCAATCAAAACATAACTAAACTCTTAATAAAAGAAATCGCAAGCGAGCAAATGCTTACTTCTCATATAAAAAAATCAAGTAACTAGTTTACTTACGAGTAAAGTCAGAAACCGGCATCAATTTAAATAGAATTATTACGAAATAGAATTAATCAAAACATAACTAAACTCTTAATAAAAGAAATCGTAGGCGAGCAAATGCTTACTTCTCATATAAAAAAATCAAGTAACTAGTTTACTTACGAGTAAAATCAGAAACCGGCATCAATTTAAATAGAATTATTACGAAATAGAATCAATCAAAACATAACTAAACTCTTAATAAATGACATCGCAAGCGAGCAAATGCTTACTTCTCATATAAAAAAATCAAGTAACTAGTTTACTTACGAGTAAAATCAGAAACCGGCATCAATTTAAACAGAATTATTACGAAATAGAATCAATCAAAACATAACTAAACTCTCATCAAACTATCCTTAAAGTACATCTTTTCCAATAATAAAATGAATCATCGAAATCGGTTAGCGTGAAATTGAGTTATTCGTCCATTTGTCGCACACATACATAATGCATATTTATTGTCAGAACTGGACCAAATGAGAAAGTACCAAACCCAGTCGAAAGTTATGTGGCAATACACATGAAACATGAGACGTACAGAACCTTTTTGAAGTCGGTTGAAAACACAAGGTGATATTCTAATCAAAATGTACAAGTATAGAAAAAAAATAACAAAGGATTTTGGTTTTGTACAAAACAAACGGCTTCACAAACCCTTTAACAGCTTGCGGCGTACAGATTGTAAATTCCGCTAGGGTTACCACACGGCCCGTTTTTGTTCGGTGTTTGTTTAGTGTCGACAGATAATAATGCGGTGAGGGCTGTCTTTAAATTCACTTCATTAGAAGTTCACGCGCGATTTACCACGTTTTTACCATTACTAAACGCTCAAATCGTACTGTTATTCGAATTTCTTTAAACCAGAAATACGTCGGATACGGCTTCAAAGATTTTCATCAAATTTTGAACGCAGAAGTTTTCGGGAACGCTTAATCGATCTAGTTGTTTCATTTTTTGAAATGTTGTTTTATCCGTGTATAGCGTATACAAAATTTACTTCAGTAGACGTGTGGCGTACACACTGGTTTTTAATGGCGTTGCTAAGCAACAGACAAGCATGACGTTAGACCAAGTAAATCAATTTTAATCAAAATCTATATATATAAACGAGAAAGTGTGTGGGTATGTTCCATATAGGCTCCGAAACGGTTGCACCGATTTCAATGAAACTTTCAGGGAATATTCAGATTGACCTGGCGAGTAATCCTGTAAGTTTGGTGACGATCGGAGTACTCCTCTTTTTGAACCGACAAACAAACCATACGTCGTACTTTTATTTCTGATATTAACTTGAGCCCGATATGTTTTTGTATAAATGATAAGAATGAAATTGTATTTGCTGATATGTGTGGCGTAGATAATGATCTCCACCGGCTCGAGAAGAGAATAGAAGAGAACGAATACGGAGAGAAATGAGTAATTTAATATTTTGTGAGAGTTAAATTAAATATTTAATGATGTAAGTTTATTTTTAGATAAAATAAAGCAAACTCTAGCCCGGCGAAGCGGGCTGAGTATACAGCTGAAATGGAGGCCGAAGGGGGGTGGATAGACTATTCAAAAGATCCCTAGAATAAGGTACTTTATGTCATCTTGCCAGCCTTAGTATACTAAAGTAAAATAACGATAATAAAGTGAATAGACAAATCGTCATACATCGCATTAGTTCTTTATCATATGACACTTCACGATTGGGTAATTTGTTCGTTCCACGTTTACACGTAAATGTTCGCGACATATTGTTATCTCGTTTCGTTGGAGGGCCACCAACCGGAGAAATTGAGTGAAAGAAAAAACCTTTGTCGTTTCATTTTACTGGCTGCGTTTGAAGTAGACGTTGTTTTTATCGAAAGCAATGTTGTGTGAAGATCGAAATGTTACGGAATGGCAATTCTGTTTATTGCTTTATTATTGCCGTTCGCCTTTTTCCTTTACACGTAGAACAGTGTTTTTCTTTTAAATATGTTGTAATAAATAAACTAAATAGATAAACTGCGGCATACTTCTTGTTCAACCGGGGTTGATATAGCAACCGTGTTATTCATCGAGATTAATAGGCCCTAATATGACAGAATGTTAACTTATTGTCATTTGTTATCAATTATGTATATTATTGTAATATTGTATGCAATTGGTTTTTGAAGTAAAACTTCTTAACGTCCGCTTGAGCTGGGTTAGGGCGTAAGCTGGTGAATGCGTAACGAAAAGTGTGAGATATAACTTAATTTTACATATATAACATTACATCCGCACATCCCGGCAAAATTTTAAATTCCACAACTGTACGTTTTGCCATTCTCTGTGACCAGACGTGTTTCCGTACCGATACCACTTGGGGACCTTCAAGAAACCAGCCTACTCTTTTCTAAAGGTCGAACTGCAGCTCTTCCGGTTCTGTGGATGTTCATGGGCGACGGTGACCCCTTAAGATCAAGAGAGCAGCTCGTTTGTTTATAAAAAGATAGAAATATTACAATTAATTATTACACATATTATATAGTGTGAGTGTGTGTGTGTGTGTGTACCACAAGTCATAATATTAATTTTTCACACTTTTCATAGTCAAATTCCTTCAACCAGTTGCTTATCGTATCTTTTAATTTATATGAATTTAAATTTGTAAATTTTGTTTTTGTTGATAATATTATAAATTCGAGGTGCCCGTAGTACTGCCTTCTGGCAAAAGAGCTCTTAACAAATGGCACGGTACAGTTTTGTATTTGCTTGTTGGTCTCTGGAGACAATGGCTTCGATTGCTTATGAAATTTATGGAATTTGTTAAGTTATCGACATGTATGCATAGTTTTTGCGAATCTCTACCAACACCTCTGTAGTATTATATTTTTGCCCATCTTTATGCTAAAATTTTGCTGCTATGTTTACCATTTAACGCTATGTTTCAAGTTTATTTTTTTAAATACCTTTGTTCGATGCGGCCGCAAATATCTTTATACAAACAGCTCTTAAATTCGCGCCTCTGATAGTGTTAACTGCGTTGTTATATTTATTCACTGTAACCGTTTTGTTAACCGGAGGTTTAATTTAACGCTTCTACTTTTACTTGTGTATTTATAAATCCTTGAGATAAAAAATGGATAGTCTATAGCCTAATGGTTTAGGGCAGTGATAATAAAACTTATTTCTTTTAAAATCAATTATTTTTCAGCACCCTCATTTTTTATACACCCCTGTAAAACTCTGCATGGTAGTTTTTTTCCTAATGTTTAAAATAATTTCTGGCGCAATGTAATTAAGGTAAAATTGTTCTAATTTTTTAATTATCATCGATTCCATTATTCATTCAATAGATTTAATTATCATTGTTCCTGCAGAAACTTGTTACAACTTGATTGCGTACGGCGTGCGGGCTATCTGACGAAATCTATGTTAAGTATTTTAAGTTTTTATAACGTCACACAGGTTGGAAATATCTACTATATATTCGTTAT
The DNA here is from genome assembly GCA_029286785.1 of Meandrusa payeni. Classification (NCBI taxonomy): domain Eukaryota; kingdom Metazoa; phylum Arthropoda; class Insecta; order Lepidoptera; family Papilionidae; genus Meandrusa; species Meandrusa payeni. The sequence continues at coordinate 9,330,640 of JAGSMX010000016.1, read as the reverse complement.
TATAAAACTAATAAAGTTAAGGAGTGCGACACTTTCCAAAAAATTTCAAATCTTTAAATTTAAAAACAAACTAAAAGAATTGATGAGACACATGTGACGACATCTACCTGCGGCCCAGAGGCACATCATTAATTATATTATTTAAGTACCTTGTATCTCATTTTAAGTGAACTTTGTTTATGTTCTAATGAGAAATAAATTCTTTAAGCCCATTATAGGTGGGTTTTAAATTTAGTGAAATATAAAATACTCTATAATGTAAATGAAATTACAAATTAAACATCGCCCCCTAACCCACATCAAAACCCCCTATTTTTTCTGGGCCCTTTATTGTCCCTATAGGTTTCAAACGCCTGCAATAGGGCGTTATCGCCTCACTTTGAGAAAGTCTGGTGTAGGTAGTATCTGTGAAAAGTAAGGTCGAAAGTTCGAATCTACCATTCGACGATTGACGTAAACTATCTCCTAGCACAAGCTTATGGGTTAATTAGAGTGTTAATAATATTTGTGAAAAAGTTTTGCCATCATTCTTTAAAAAAATACAAATGCAATTAACGTTTTTAATGTATCAGTTATTCAATCTGCTATTAGTCGAATACTACATATTTTATATTACGGGCCACTTAATTTTTCACGTCATATTTTATACTCGGAATAGAAGCAAATTAATGTATTTCTTTCTTAACTCATCTGTCTGTCGACAAAAACATAACGTGCGAATCCGTTAACCGCGTTTCCTATAAGCTATCGATATGCCTACATGAATGTGTTTCACTTTAAACTTTACGACCTCGAGTTACAACATTAAAAGCAAAAAAAAAATATATCGGAGGATACGGTTGACAAATTGAAGTTTATGACTCGCCGGGGGGTGGAAATTTGCATGCGCTATTGTCGGTACAAACTGATCTAGTTTTAAAATACAAGCGACAGCGTTTTGTGTCACACGAGTAGCAAGGCAAAATACTGACATAAATAATTTTATTATTCCATTTATTTCTTATTGTGTATAACATAGTCAGAAAAAGAGGCTGCTTTATATATTTTTTTCTTATTTTTTTGACTATAAATAGACACAAAATTGTTGTAGCTAGATTTAGAATGACTAGAACTAAAATTTATTGCAAATAGTTGTACATTTTGAAATAAATTCCAGAGTAAAATTACTGAATAACCGATGTCAAATTTAAATCAAGTTCAAAAATATTCTTAAATTAAGAAAACTTATTATATAACAGAATATTTTTTATACTTTCTATGCAAGTGCTTGACCAAGATCTCACCTGATGTTAAGTGGAAATGCAGTCGTGAATGGTAAGGCCCACTAGCTTAGTAAATGCTAAGTAAAGATAATACTCTACTCTTGACTCTACATAATGAGTATTGTACTTCTATGGCATCATTAAAAAGTAGTTTTTAATTGCATACAAATAATTAATTACAATAAATAAGAGGACTGGAAAAGGATAGTCAACATTTAATAAAGTACAGTTTAAATTTGAAAAATTATATAAATATTATAGTAAACCTCAATTATTTTGGATTTTTTTTTATGACGAACTACACAGATTGGCCAGAGAAGCTGGCCTTGACTGCTTCACCGGATTGAGAGGTGGCATAGCTCTTAGGTCGCTTAGCCTGAACCTCAATTGCTAGTAACTCGACACAAGGGTCCCCCCGGTGAGGGGTATCCTCGGCTTGGACGGTTACTATGTTACGCGTAAGCATGCCGATCCGACGGCGCCCGAGAGGGCCGTACCACGACTCCGTCGGTTGCTATTTCACGGATAATCTAAGAGACATTCAAAAGCTAAACTAACTTTGAATGCCACTTCGGGAAGCGTTGGCGCTGGGAGAAGAAGTGGCCGAAGAAACTCCAGCAACGCTCCTAACATCTAAGGGGTGGGGTCTGCCCATAAAATAGCGGTAACGCGCAAGGATTATTCGCAACCTCCGACGGTCGCGATTGGACGCTTTGTTGATTTGTAGAGATCTATTATTTTGGAGCGCTTCAAAAAGTATATAAGCACAATTTTTTTCACTGCAGCTTCGACATATGACCGTCATCATGTTTTCATAATGCGCCTGAAGAAGTACAACTTCAAAGACACTACGTTGATCATCAGTGCGCATGGGAAAAAGTTTCCAAAGCTCTTCCTTAAAGTTACAGCCTTTATATATGTCCCACTGTTGGGCGCAGGCCTTCTCTGTAAAGAGAGTATAAGGGCATAGTCCGCCACGCGGCCCTAATGCGGATTGGCAGACTTCACATGCCGTAGAAAATTTTTTCTAAAACATGTAGGTTTCCTCACGATGTTTTCCTTCACCGCCGAGCGCGTGGTAAATCAGCACATAAAATTGCAACAACAAATTTATTGGTGCCGGCACCGGGGATCGAACTCGGGTTGCTAGCGTACTACGCAACTTGAGCTAACCGCACGGACACTGAGCTACCACGACTCTCGCTTCGATGCTCATCCTTGGTCACTGCAAAATGATTTCTTCTTCTTCTTCCATGCCTTTTCCCTTTATTTGGGGTTGGCCCTCCTCGTATTGCGGCGCCAATACAGACGGTCTTGGATGCAAAATGATTTAATAAGTAATAATTAATTTTATGTTTCGTCTACTTGTCTAAAACAAATCCTTCTGAATTTCTTTTCGTAATTATTTTTTTTGATTTGATTTGATTAGAAAGATAATATCGCTCCGCTTGTTACATGCGTCATTCACCAAGTTTTGATATCTTTCTACGTTTTGATTGTAAATTCCAACACAGTTGTTACCGCGCGCCCCGCTTTTTTACGATCATGTTTAGTGCCGTGGGATAATAATATAGTGATGCTGTACCATTGAACTTTGAGGCTATATTGTCATAACATGTATTTCACATCATTATTTCACGGATAATCTAAAGGACATTCAAAAAACTAAACTAACTCCAAGCTTACTAGGTCCCAAATATTACAAAGTTCACCACTATAACCTCATCATCGGGCACAAGTTTTAGCATTTTTTTTTTTTTGTTGTAAACCGGCTGGGATTCCAATATCACTGATACAACAGGTATGTTTAGGGGTAGAAACAAAACTTTTAACCGTCCATAATCTCCGCTAAATCTTGTATATTCATGCAACGAGACAAGCTGTTAAGTTGTTTTAGCGTTATATTATTTGAATAATGATCGACATTCAAACATGAGATAAAATCGTTGTGAATCTTCGCCCGAGAGCTTTCATATTTTCACATGTAAATTATGATTTCAAGAATACGTCTTGTTATCTCGATTCGTTAGAGAGTCCCGTGCCGCGTTGTACCTTTGATTATTCTGTTTGTATTTGATGTTAACTTTGTTTGAAATTTGATGTTTCAATATATAGAGTAAAAAATATATAATTCATATTGACTTGTTTTTTTTTTTTATTTATTAAATCTCAACTACAGACTTGTCCGTGCTCTTTTCTAATGTACTTTAGTTGGTGACATTGGTTTTATTAATAGAGTGCTACCTACAGTTACTATTTTTTTTATAATGCCAGATTTTTGGAGGTGGTGTTGGAGAATGCTCTGGTTCACGCATCGTACACGACCGCTTAACGCTTTACGCACGATTAACTTGGGCAGCAAGCTAGTGAATGTGTTACGAAAGTGAAGATAGAAATATAGAGAAAGTGACGTTTCGTGTATTATTGTAGGAGCGAGAGAGAGAGTTGCGAGCGCACATTATCTTTCTCTCATAGCCAGTTACGTTTCGTAACTCGTAACTAAGACATATTATAATTGTATAATAACCAAGACACAGTGCAGGCCTATTGTATGTATCACACTGTAGGAGCAAGAGAGAACAGTGCGCGCGCACATTTGTCAAATGTCTTTCTCTCTTGAAGAATCGGGTACATATTATACATTTAAAAATATATGCTTATATACGTACGTACTCCATCTAGAGCTAAAGAAGTTTTACGTCAGTCGAGTGGTCTTAAGCACATTCGTTTTTTTTCTGCTTTCTTCCCTTCGAGACTTTATCATATAGCTGCTAGTGCTGATAGTGAAGACATGTGAAGTCCGTTAGTCCACACTAGATCCGTGTAGCGAACTATACCCTATTGTACTAAAAAGACCTGTGCCCTGCAGTGGAACAGTCATAGGCTGTGGACTTTGCTGAGAAGTTAAGTAGAATACAGCACTTACCATTAGGCGAATGTGTCTCTCAACAATGCTCAAAAAAAGATAATTAAATTACTAACAGTAGCGCCCTCATGCGGTTAATTTTATAACTGGCAGAGAACGTTGTCTATTCACATACATTTTACAACATTACCAAGCCTTCATTTTGCCTGTATGGTCATAGCTGAATTTATTTACATCTAAACAACTAATTATACACAGCTGCTAGGAATCGCTTGAGTATTGTATTAATTAAAATGACTGTGAAACCTCTAAATTGCTATAAGGACAATTAAAAACTGTAGCACCTTATAAATCGTGTTTTTTGGAAATTGTATTTAGATACAAATTACAAAATTATAGATTATGATTTTTTGATCTTAATAATAAAAAAATATGAACTGGTTTTTTAAATAAAAAATCACGAGTGCTCTCCCATACTCTCATCAAACTACCCTTGAAGTACATTTTTTTCAAAAAAAGATGAATAATCGTAATCGTTGGACATGACATTGACTTATGCACCCATTTCTCGCGCACATACTTAATGCAAATTTAAGACGTATTGTTTTCTCATTAATGCCATTGTCATAATTAAACCAAATTAAAATGTGATCCACATTGGAAGGACCCAAAAAAAAAGAATTATAAAATCGGTCCTAATCGGAAAATCATTAACATAAAAAATAACATACATACGAATTGAGAACCTACTTCTTTTATCAAGTCGGTTTAAAATCAGGTGAGCCTTAAAAATAGTCAATTACCTTCCAATTATACTCATTACCTGTTTAAACGCCAAAGTATTTATGCCCTGAGGACTTTAAAATATTGTCATTAATGTCCAATGCAGGTCAGATCTTTCGCCCCCTTTTTTTTTGTTTACGAGGAGGAAATCTTCAAAAAGATACCCCGCCTTCTGGGGGGAAGGCGGCGGTTATGTGGGGTTTTTACCCACTAAAACCTCCCGGGTGGCCCTTTCCTCGGTGCATGACGAGGGGCTCCGGGATCTCCAGTGGAACGCACCGGAGCCCCTCTGCACTGTGCTCAAGGAGAGCACGTTCCGAGGGAGTAACCTCCCCCTCTCCCCCGTGTCCTCGCAGTGCAAGGCGACACGGGCCAGCCGATGTCGCCTTCTTCCCGGGTCCACCGTGGGGGACGACAAAGGCTAAGATCTTTCGCCCCCTAGTGTTAAAATTTAAAATATTTTTTTATTAATAAAACGTTAGGTTTTTTGATAGCGATTTTTGTGTACCTGTACCTATACACACAACAGGATTTCGTTTGAATTTTTTTTTAGTACTTCAATGTATGCTTGTTTATTGCTCTTGGTGTACTATATTTAATAAATTAATTAATGCATTAAAAACAATTTCGGTTCATTAGAGCGCTTCAGGAAAAATGTAAAACAATAAAGTTCCTCACGTCTCCGGAACTTGCTTGTTGTGTAGAATTTAAAACAGTCGAAGTTTGTGTTTTTAAACACTTTTTATTTTAGCGATTCATTACGAAAGTTAAACGAGACTCCCGACTTCTTTGAATGATAAGTATTTGTACTGAAGTCATAAGACAATCACCAACTTGAGTAGATATTTAAGTTATATATATTTAGACTTAGAGTACTATTATCAAGTTGAAGAGTGGGTTTGTTATGTCATCGAGTGGAGAATGGCACTCCTAGCGGAACTTACTTGGTATTCAAGCAGGTAAACCTTTCGGAGTTCTTCTTACGTAATTCGGTTACGCCGTAGCATTGGAGTGCGTGAGCTACTGTCTTTTTCTTTACCTATAAATGTTATATTAATCGTGTTTTAAAACACCATGGCGTTATAACTCAAGGATGATACGATCTTTACTACCAATATGGTATTAAATACACTTTTCAAAATTTGTATTTTAAGTATTTCACTTCAAGCTCTACGCAAACCGAATTACGGCTGCCATGTCTATCTAAGCGGATGAGAATCTTTTCTTTAAATTGTTTCACCTTTGTTCTCTTTTCTTTTTTTTTGTTTTATATCTGATGTAAGATTGTCTAAAATTCGCCATGTCGAAACAGTTTTACACCTTAACACCGTAATTAAGTTCTATTGGCCCGTAGCACAAGTAACGATTCCGTGCTACAAATTATGTTAAACGAATCCTACAATGTTGCTTGAATACGTCGTAGAACGTATTCGTGTTAGGAGAACAATGTAGAAATTTTAAAATCAATTTACGTAACATATTAAACGACTTAATGATTTATTTATTGTATTATATATCTTTTTTAGACTCCATTTTAAGACAGTAGAATTTCCATGTAAGGGTGAAACACTGTACACTGTGAAACTCTTCGCTTTCGACAGCAGATACTGAGACGGTGTCCAATGTTGGCATCATATCCTATTTGTGTGTTCCTTCCTTTAATTGCATTGTGTTTATTTTTCTTCCTTTTCGTAATTTTCTTTTTTTTAGCTATATTTTAAGTAATGTGAATAATATATGTGTTTGTATATTTTGATGCCAAGAAATAAAATGTCTATATCTATATACTGTCGTGACCCTTGGACCCTTTTCAGCGAAGTAGACAGAGACAGCAATAGCTTATAAAGTCATATATGTTATAGGGGGCGCGTCCACCGCTGTAAAACAAACCACTATTCTAAATAAACTATTAAACCGATAAACTAAACTTATTGGTACATACCGACTGACCGATTCGAATTCCCAAACATAAACTACTATATCCGAACGCTTATTCACTAATCTAAAACACTGTATAACTATTTGTTATTGATACAAATAAATTAATTTGGAGTGTCTGTTTGTAATCTTAAAATTACCGCTTTTTGCATGCATGTAGCATATCAATCCCAAATACCAAAACAATTTTAATAAAATTTTTGTGTATGTTTGTTACGCCTAATTTTTGGCATGCCTTCACCAATTTTGACGGGACTTTCACTGACAGATAGCAGATATAATAAGGAGTAACTTATTATATTAGAAAAAAAAAATGGTTTTTAATCGCGGGTTCGAGGCACAGCTAGTTTGTAAATAAAATAGAATAAACATTTATTCGACACGAGTGGAGAAAACAAAACAATTATAAAAATGTAATACAAAAACCAGAACAGAAATAAAAGAAATTGTAATTATCAAAAATTGAAAAAAAAAATCGTGAATATTGTTTATTGAATAAATTTGAAAAGTGAAATTAAACCATTATCTAGTTTTTTTTTACATATACAAATACGTAATACGTAATTATATATTCAACAATTTCATGAATACATTTGCCAATGTTTAAAGTAAACTTAATTACATAATTTATCAAGTATTCCGTATTCATTGTATCTTTCCAGAAACGATAAATTTGTGCTCTCCTAATTTGTTTCTCTTTGTTATAACGTATTCATATGTAAATTGAATTTCCGTCTTGTTCCGACGTTTTAATATCTCTTTTTCTTAAGGCAATGCTGAAATATCTTTTGATTATATAACTTCGTTGTTCTTTGATTTCCTTTCGTTAAATTTTAATGATGGAAAAAGTTAATTTTGTTTTTTAATACAGTTCACCGATAGATTCTTGTTATTTATTTATCCGATTATCAATAGCCGTTGGTTCGAATCCACCATTCGACTACTGACGTGAACCTGCTAACCCAAGCCTAAGCTTATTTGGAATGGTTAATAAGAATTTTAATAAAATTTGTATAAAAACAATTATAAAAACTCTTTAAAAAAATATAGTTACATATAATTGTTATGAATTATTGACAATATTGCAGAAGCATTTATGATGGCGTAGCTGTTTAATTGTATTCCATTTCTGACTCAATATAGTATGTTATTCTCATTAAAGATGTATAGATGTGAGAAATCTTTTATACTATCAAATTATAGACAGATTACTAGTGACGTAGTAAAACTTTTCTAATGAACTAGAGTACGCTACAGTCAATTCGTTTGCCTTCAAGCGTTGCCATGTGTGATTATTCGAAGCGATTTAACTAGAAAAAAGCTCGTAAAAGTGCACTTTTGGGCAATTTTCCATTTCATGTTTCAATTCACGGATAAAAGCGTTAGTTCCTATTTTCATTTATATAGTCAACGAGGTATTCGTAGCGGATAGTAAAAGGGTACTACGCCGCTAGCTGCTACGGATGTGCTACGAAACATATCATTTATTACTATTTCTTGCCGAAAAAAGCTATTTGTAGTCGAGCTATTTTAACTTGTAAATAAATGCTCAAGTTAGTTTTTATGTTAATTGGGAATTTATTTAAAAATAAATTTATACACTTAACTGAATAGAATTATTTTTACAGATTTTATGGTGTTTTTCTCGCAACGCCTTAGAATCCAACTGTGAGAATGATAGCTGTAAATTGTTGTAAATATAAAAAAATAAGTGAGTACATATAAATGCGGATTTAATGCCAAAAGACGTACACTAAAAATAAAATTTCAATTGTTTATATTTCTTTCAATCTCATATATATTAGGGCCTCAATAAAGTTTATACCTTGAGGGACCTAAAACTCTTGTATGAACATCTGTTACATGAATATATTATTTTATCTCCATAAACCTGCTTCATTAATAAATACTTTGAGTTTTAAAATTTATCTCTTGTGGAAAAGTTATGGCGTACTTTTATCCTTAACAGTATCAATCGGGTAAAGCAAAATCTGTCCATTTTTCACGTGATTTTTATTAGCTACTATGCACATATGTGACAAGTGGTGAGCACATCTCCATACATTGGGGACAGGTTTTAGTAATTTTGATTTTTATGTGCGCAAGAAAGAAACTCAATGGAAGCCGACAGTATTGTAAAGTAAAATGCTAAGGCACTAAGCTAAATATCCATATATTTTTAACATGAGCTTCATAAACCATGCAAGAGCAACAGTTATTTTAACAGACTGCCACGTGTAACCGTTTTCAACTGACTTCAAAAAAAGAGGTGGTTCTCAATTCGTTTGGAAGTTTTTTTATGTCTGTGACCAAATTAATAACTTTCAACTAGAAGAACCGATTGTGATGATTACTTTTTTATTGAAACCAGCCATATGTACTGGTATTTCCCATGTGGTCCTATTTCAATTTGGTCCGATTCTGACAATGCCATCCGAGAGAAAACCATAAAAATCTTAACAAATTTAAGATTTCTATTTTTTTATTAAGTGCATGCGCGACAACTGATGAATACATAAATTTCAACTCAAATAAAAACCGATTTCGATGATTCATTTTTATTGGAAAGAAAGTATTTCAAGAGTAATTTGATGAGAGTTTTGTTAGGTCGTATAAATATTCGGAAATACAAAGAGCAATATCATTGCTGCCTCAGAAGCAATAACATAGAATTGAATAGAAAACAATAAGATGTCAGTGTACCACTACACATTGTATTTTTAGCACGAAATGAAATGCAGTTTATAAAAGAGAGAATAAATAAACAACGGAAACAACCAGTAAAGAACATCTAAGACAAACTTTAATAAAAACATATGAAATACTCAGCTGGGAATGTTTATTTGCCAACGGGGCAATTTGAAGCGGGAAACGGAGTAGTTACAGCGGCTGGCGGCCGCACCTTAATTGCTCAAAGAGTGTACGGCCGCGAAACAGTCCATTACCACAGCGCAGTCACGTACTAGGAAAACATAGCGGGAGATGTATGCACCGGCATTATATTTATATTCAGAAAGTTTCTTGTAACGAAGAGGCGGCGTGTACAGAAGAGATTTCGGGCACGTGCCCGTTTTGCATACGACTGACCGGAATATGTAATTGCTCCGATTTAATGTCGTATCGATAAATTCCTGTTGGATTTGATAGTAAGTTTTACGGTTTATTTATTTTATATTAATAGTAATGAAGGATGATTATTATGCAAACAACTATATTTACGACTAAGAACACAAACGGACTTCAAATGAAATCAAACGTGTTGAGATCAAATTTATTTTGTTTAAAATACTTAAACTTGCATACTATACACACACACACACACCGACAAACACGCACACCTTACACACTGCATGCACAATCAAATTGAATATTGTTAAGAAGTTAGTAGCGAATAAACTATCTGCAAGCAAAACGTGTAGTGTTTCTCGTCAACAACTGATACCCAACAAACCAAAAGCTACCGTAACGCAATAAACAAAACGTTAAACGCGCGGACGATCTTTTGCCGTTTTGTATTTCCGAATTTTCGTAGGAATATTACGAAATCAAACTTAATTAGAACAAAAGCAAACTTTCATCAAATTACTCTGAAAGTGCATCCTTTCCAATAAAAAATAAATCATCGAAATCGGTTGGCGTGATATTAAGTTATTCATCCATTTGTGGGGCAAGTACTTGATGCAAATTTATTTATTTATTTATTTATTACACCAACACAATGAACATTTTTAACAAACAATACATAAAACAGTGAAAAGTTGTGAAGTTAATGCCATCGCAGTTATAGGCGTAGACTGCAAGCAATTAATTGGCGAGTGACAATGTTAAGATAAAAATAAAAAGAACACGAAAGAACACAAAAGTAAATTTAAGACTTATATAGTTTTGTCCTGGATCTTTTTATCAAAATCGGAATCAAACTTTGGAATAAGCTTTGAAATAAAAAAGAATCAGCAAAATCGGTTCATCCAGTCCACAGTTATACGGTAACAAGCATATAGACGATAACTCTCTGGAGAACCTCGTCTTTTTGAAGTCGGTTGAAAATATTTTAATGATAAATACGAATAAATGGAGGTCAGGAAAGATAATGTTTGGAGAACTTATCAACAAGAATGGTTTCATAGATGTTTGGAATTAAAAAACAAGATGTATGTGTGTGACGCCCGTGTAAAACAAAAATACATTATCTCTGCCCACCCTTTGTGGTTTTTAATATCTCGGGTATACTTAAATTGATGTTTGAAAATGTACGCTTATGGCACTCATATTTAACGGTGTCTGCACTAAATTAAATTCTCGGAGTACAGGCGACATTTCAAGAACATTCCTCTGCTACGGAAACACATAATGCGACGTGAAATTGTATTGTGGTTACAATAGACTGGATACACTCTGAAGTACTTATAGCTCCGACTTTGTTATCACGCAAAGCCTTATTGACTACTGAGATAAATAAATAATTTCTCACGCCTACTTAACAGAGTTAAGGTAGACAGAAAGTGCAACTTGTATCAATTTTACGCAAAACACAATTTTAAATTTCCCTTTAATTTTTAAGAGGCAGAGGGAGCGTAGCCTTCTCCAGACGGTCACTTTAAGTGCGCTAGCAAGTCGAGTTCGATCCCCCGGTGCCGGCACCAGTAAAATTGTTTGTCGAAAATTGAAATACTGATTTACCACGTGCTCGGTGGACTACGTCTTTCTTTTCTTTTTTGTGGTGTTGAGCAAAAATATTTCAACTACCTCCTGGGGTAAATAAAGGTAATGTATTGCTAGTTATGAAAATCTCCGCGTATTGTGAGGCCTTCCGGAATCTCTGATAAAGTCACCGTTACTACACTGTGCAAGGTAATACGTTGCCTTCCTTACGGGTTCAGTTTTACAGCAACAAGAGAAATACTTTCTCTACAGAGAATCAACAGTGGGACATATATATTATATATAAAAGGCTGTAACTTTAACTTTAACTTTAACTTTAACTTTAATAAAAACATATGAAATACTCAGCTGGGAATGTTTATTTGCCAGGCGGAAACGGAGTAGTTACAGCGGCTGGCGGCAGCACCTTAATTGCTCAAAGAGTGTACGGCCGCGAAACAGTCCATTACCACAGCGCAGTCACGTACTAGGAAAACATAGCGGGAGATGTATGCACCGGCATTATATTTATATTCAGAAAGTTTCTTGTAACGAAGAGGCGGCGTGTACAGAAGAGATTTCGGGCACGTGCCCGTTTTGCATACGACTGACCGGAATATGTAATTGCTCCGATTTAATGTCGTATCGATAAATTCCTGTTGGATTTGATAGTAAGTTTTACGGTTTATTTATTTTATATTAATGTTATATTAATGTTATATTAATGTTATATTAATGTTATATTAATGTTATATTAATGTTATATTAATGTTATATTAATGTTATATTAATGTTATATTAATGTTATATTAATGTTATATTAATGTTATATTAATGTTATATTAACGAAGGATGATTATTATGCAAACAACTATATTTACGACTAAGAACACAAACGGACTTCAAATGAAATCAAACTTTAAACGCGCGGACGCTCTTTGCCGTTTTTGTATTTCCGAATTTTCGCAGGAATATTACGAAATCAAACTTAATTAGAACATATGCAAACTTTCATCAAATTACTCTGAAAGTACATCCTTTCCAATAAAAAATAAATCATCGAAATCGGTTGGCGTGATACTGAGTTATTCATCTATTTGTGGGACAAGTACTTGATGCAAATTTATTTATTTATTTATTTATTTATTTATTTATTTATTTATTTATTTATTTATTTATTTATTTATTTATTTATTTATTTATTACACCAACACAATGAACATTTTAACAAACAATACATAAAACAGTGAAAAGTTGTGAAGTTAATGCCATCGCAGTTATAGGCGTAGACTGCAAGCAATTAATTGGCGAGTGACAATGTTAAGATAAAAATAAAAAGAACACAAAAGTAAATTTAAGACTTATTTAGTTTTGTCCTGGATCTTTTTATCAAAATCGGAATCAAACTTTGGACTAAGCTTTGAAATAAAAAAGAATCATCAAAATCGGTTCATCCAGTCCACAGTTATACGGTAACAAGCATATAGACGATAACTCTCGCCCAGGCACAGTGCAAAGGAGCTCCGGCACGTTCCACTGGAGATCCCGGAGCACCAAGTCGTGCACCAAGGAAAGGGCGACCGGGGAGGTTTTAGTGGGTAAGAACCCCACATAACCGCCGCCTTCCCCCCAGAAGGCGGGGTGTCTTTCTAAAGATTTCCTCCCCGTCAACAAAAAAAAAAAGACAGAAAGTGCAACTTCTATCAATTTTACGCAAAACACAATTTTAAATTTCCCCTTAATTTTTTAGAGGCAGAGGGAGGGTAGCTGTCTCCAGACGGTCACCTTACGCTAGCAAGTCGAGTTCGATCCCCCGGTGCCGGCACCAGTAAAATTGTTTGTCGAAAACTAATATACTGATTTACCACGTGGTCGGTGGACTACGTCTTTTTTTCCGTTCTTTTTTGTGGTGTTGTGCAAAAATATTTCAACTACCTCCTGGGGTAAATATATTACTAGAAAATCTCCGCGGTGCATCGTGAGGGCTTCCGGAATCTCTGATAAAGTCACCGTTACTACACTGTGCAAGGCCTTGTTGGCTGTGTTGCCTTCCTTACGGGTTCAGTTTTACAGCAACAAGAGAAATACTTTCTCTACAGAGAATCAACAGTGGGACATAATTGTACAGATAGTTACTTTTATGTCGTTTTTCTCATGTTCACTCACAAATAAAATGGCTATAGACGTGGTAGCTCAGTTTCCGGGGAGCATTATGTTGCATAGTACGCTAGCAACCCAAGTTCGATCCTCGGCGCCGGCACCAATGAATTTGTTTGTTGCAATTTTATGTGCTTATTTACGACGCACTCTGCGGCGAAGGAAAAAACGTCATGAAGAAACCCACATGTGTAATTAAAGAGAGCAAATTTACTAAGATATGTGAGGTCTACCAATCCGTACTAGGTTTACGTGGCGGGCTATGCGGGACTTGTATATAGGCTGTAACTTAAACATTTTCTACAAGAAGTAGCATTAACATTTCTGTATATTTCAGGATGGTCGCGGTGGCTGGTCTCAGTGGAGCGAGTGGTCGCTTTGCTCACGCACATGCGACGGCGGCGTGTCCCGACAGTTACGCACTTGCTCCTCGCCGGCAGGGTGCCGCGGCGAGCCTGTCAGATACAAGATATGCAACATGCAGGTGGGTACTTAAATGTATACAGGTACACACATCATGGACGAGGCGCTCATGTGACCACAGTGTTAATGACAAATTCCTTGTAAAAATTTGTGGCGACTTGCATTGGAGTTAGACGAAAAAGTATTATAGAGAAGAAAATTATCATAAGACAAGTCGTTTTTCCTTTTTCCACTATCTTTTCCTCTTCCTCTCTCTTCATCACTCTGGACCAAGGGTGAAAGTATTTTTTTAATAAAAAAAACAAAAACCGTATTGTAAAAACTTAGGCAAGGAAATGGAACTTTGCCCCGCTTATTCAAGTAGTATTTAAGATGTGGCTTGTATGACGTGAAATCTGTAATTTCCGGCTGTCCTTCTGAGCGTCTGGTATGATTTAATATTTGAATAATATAATATAACAAGGTGACGAAAAATTCTTACATGAATTATTATGTACCCTCGATAAATTCTTAACATACATCGTTAGACAACTGTACGCAATTTTGTACTGAAAATATTCGCTGCAAACATACAAGAGACAATTTTACAATTGAGCGATTTAGGATGCACGGACTGTCGCCGTCACAAGAGACTTTGGGATAATTGGTTTACACAACATACACTCGTGGCCAGTGATAACGTCTCACGCTTCTTATTTTTTTTTTATTTACTTAATACGTAAATACCATTCTTTTTTTCAAATTTATTTTAATTCGTTGATAAAATCTATTCTAAAATATATAATTAGTAAAATTATAAAATATATAGGGCGAGAGAAAGTAATTGATAATCCAAAAAATTATACTTGTTCTGCTGGTATCGCCTCAATTCGTCTGTATGTTTTTTTTTTTAATTTGTGTTACCTCTCAACTTTCGACTAGGTGAATCGTTTTGGATGATCCTTTTTTATTGTAAAGTTAGTACTTCCAGTGTGGTCCCATTTCAATTTGGTTCAGTTTTAACGATGGTATCCATAAGAAAACCATATAAGTCTTAAAATTGTATTATGTGCGCAACCAATTATTAGTTTATTTATTTATTTATTTAATAAGATACACCAACAGCATTACACAACATACATTGTTGTAATAATCAAGTTTACAAACTAAGTCCTGTTGTGTATGCCAATTAAAGGTGTACACAACATTCGCTATAAAGAAACGTAACGATTTTATTATTAATTCTTACAAAAATATTTTATCAAATGATAAAGTAATAGGAATATAACTACTAAATTAATTAAATTAGCCAAAATCACTGCACAATTTTTAACACTTAGGTGCGGTAAAGGTAAGGTGCTTGCGTGAATTAGAAAAATGTCAACCGACGTGGACTTAGTGTTAAGAAGGTTATAAGTTATTCGTTATAACTCGATATCACGCCAATTGACTTCGATGATTCATTATTGATTGGTAAGTATGTATTTCAAAGGTTGTTTGATGAGAGTTTAATTAAGTTATGAATGATTCTATTTTTTTTTTATTAATGACCGAACTACACAGATTGGCCAGAGAAGCTTGGCCTTGACTGCTTGACCGAATTGAAAGGTGGCATAGCTCTTGGGTCGCTTAGCCTGAACCTCTATCGCTAGTAACTCGACACAAGGGTCCCCTCGGGGGTAATTCTATTTCGTAATATTCCTATTCTACTTGAAGTGGGTATTTGATTTTACTCGTAAATATTTTTGTCATAAATGTAAAATAATGTGTAAAATAAGCTTACATTAATATGCCACTCACTGTACAGTAACAATAGCTCGAGTGAACACCCAACTCTAGCGGTCTTTGTCTTGCAGACTATTAAATAAATTTAACTGAGTTCGAAGTTAATGGTCGCAGTGAACTTAGGCAGTGATTTTGCATAATTAAATCTGTTCGGTTAATACAATTCTCAGTTGAATTGATCGCTCTAAATGTAGTTTGCAGCTAAAAACTTAAAATTATTTATTAAAGTAAAGTTTTCTCTCTTTTTTAATGTGCGTTATATTTTGTATGTAACATGTTGATATATTATGATGCCAATAAATAAAAAGTCTATGTCTATACTGTAGGCAGTCTATCAATTGCACAATTTGCGTGTATAACTCCATTCTACCGGAATTTCGCACTCGGAAATTATGAACCACTATTTGGGTTTGTGTACGCGTATAGTCGCACAACTGAGTAATGGTCATAGCTGTTTGCATTTCAAGCTATTAATATCGACCGTTTCGTTCGTGCTATTGGTATCGTATAGTTTGGACGTGACAGCTTCATCAATATACGTACAATATATTTTGTTCCATTTCAAAACGACTTGCAGTATCTCTGTAATTCTGTGCTTAAAGAAACATCAATAGCCTAATGGTTTAGGGCACGTACAGCTAATCGTAAGGTCGTAAGTTCTAATTCACCATTCTACTACCTCCCTATTGACCATCTCCAAGCAAAAGCTTAAGCTTAGTTGGTATGGTTAACAAGAATGTTGGTAATATTTAAAAATAAATATATTTTCTTCATTAAAATGTTAAATTCTTCTTCGTAAAAATGTCAATCAACTTGGACTTAGTGCTGAAGAGCTTATATGTGGCGGCAATTACTTAGTAGACTGTATTGTAATTGAGTCTCGCTCGGTGAAACAATTTGGCGAAAACTTGTTATACTGACAATCACGTCGTCAAAGTTCATCGTTGTTGTAATAGTTTGGCTTTCAGTTACCAATAACCATTTATGAACCGTTAACGTTTATTTAATTAAACGGATATAATATAGTTTTTATACACAGGGTTATTGGACGACGTATTCCCGTTAAAAGGCGGATAGAGGTAATTATTTGTGATAATTTAAACCGACATATGCATTATGCAAATGTAAACAATTTTTATGTTATCATATCTTTTATCTTTTTATCAAATAAGTCAAAATTGAAACATTAAAATTTTATTTTAAAAACCAATTATTGTACAATTAATAACCCTGTATATCGTGATAAATTATTAAATAACACGAGGTACGACTCTTAGTAATCTAATTTCGATTAACTAAAATCGATTTTCTAATGGTCGCGATATTCGAATCACACTCGTACCAATGATAATTAAGTTTTTGTTTATAATCGCCCAGTAATTCCACTATCTACAATGTATAATACTTCAACCACTGAAAACGGGAACCGTAATTTCTTCCTACCAGTGTTAAAAGGCGAAGAATGACGAATGCTTTGCTTCGTCTTTCATTATTCGTGCAGCAAAGGACTGTAATAGTTTGCCTGCGTCTTTCCCTCTGATTACAATGTGGGTATTTTGGGCGCAAGAGGTTGTAATCCAGGACTGCATTTCCACTTAACAACAGGTGGGATCGTAGTCAAGCACCTGCTTAGAAAGTATTAAAAAAACACGTAGTCTGTTATTTACCAATGATGTTTCATTGTAACTCCAATCTATTACTGTCAATAATCATTATATCATTAACAAACATGTTAAGAAGATGTACGTATCGTCGCGGCACAATGAACTAAATGCCATGTAATGGTTGTTCTCGACATTGATGAAAATCATCGTCGCATCCTTGCGACAGCACATGCCGAAACGATGTCTAATGTTGGCATCATGTCCTATTTGTCTGTTCCTTTATAATTTCCTCAATAATAAGTCCTGTTAAATTTGCATTAAGTATGTGCGCGTACAAAAGGACGAATATCTCAATATCTCGCCAACCGATTTCGATGATTAATCTTTTATTAGAAATGATATTTTTCAAGTGTAGTTTGATGTGAGTTAGATTCATTCTATTTCTTTAATTTCTACGATAATTCGGAAGTATAAGAGGGCGATTTGAAGTCGTGAAGACTGCTATTTGCGAGTGACGTTTCATTATGACACCAATATATTACGGTCGTATAAAGTTCAATAGAACATTATCAACTACTTCACATTGACGTGCCTGTGGTATGCTTTCGGTAAACCATAGCGGCACACACGACTAAAAGATTACTAAAACTGGCAAATATCGACCACTATGATGCCAATGAACGTTCGTTTTGTAGACAACTGGTTCAGACTCGGGAAACAGAATTGCTGGCAAACGTTTAACTTCTATCAGCACGCCCTCACAAAGTATTATCGAAGATGCATCTTATATAACTTAGTTGTCAAGTTAGCTTACTAACTTAGTTGTCGACTTGACTTATTGTATTGGAAATCGCTCAGTACTCGAAGTTTATCATTGTCGCTTGTATAGTTTGTCTTGTTGCAAGTTTCCAGTCGCTATTTAAAGAGCAAGAAGTTATAAGCTTACTAACGTAATGGAGAAACAGATAATGTTGCCATAAAAGATGCTGAATACTTATCTTCCATCGAGCCGTGGTAGCTCAGTGTCCAAGCGATCGCTTCAAGTTGCATAGTATATAGCATACCAAGTCCATTCTCCGGTGCCTGCATCAATTTAGGGTTGGTTTACCACGGGTTACGCGGTGAAGGAAAACATAGTGAGAAAACTTACGTGTGTTAGAAAATTTTCTGTCAAACCGCAATAGAGCCGTGTGGCGGACTATGTTCTCTCACAAGAAGGCCTGTGCTCAATAATAATAATAACCTATAATCATTTCCTCTACCGGCGTCATACCAAAAACCCTTAGTTTCACCTTAAAATTACTAGATCTCCCGAAAAATACATCTGTGCAAAAATCAATAGTGACACATGCTCCATAGTCCGCCGTTTAAAAAGTTAAACCCAACCACGCTTACTTCCCAAAATGACCAAGACGTACGCACGGATAACGTAACCTAACACGACGCACACAGAACTACACATACACACACGCGCAAATACATACAAATATACAACACGCACACACAAAACACACAATGACAACACCTGGACCAGGACACTTGGCGTAAGCCCGTGCCTAATTCAGTACAAAACCGACCCATAGGGCCAAGATCAAACATTACATGTATATATAATAATAATAAATCTTTATTGGTCACCAAAGAAAATTATTCAACAATGAAACGTGAAGTCCCTAACTCAGTTTTTTCTCTTTTTTTTCAGAAATATTACTAACAATCTTGTTAACCATTCCAACTAAGCTTAAGCTTGTGCTAGGACATGGTTCACGGCAATAGTCGAATGGTGGATTCGAACCCACGACCTTACGATTCGCAGGCCGTACCCTAAACCATTAGGCTATTGACGCTTCAACAATAGGTGTCTTCTTCCATTTTAAAACACAATAAAATACAACATGAGCATTAACAATAGTGTATAAATATGTGTGTGTGTATGTGTATAAATTTATGTTTGTGTATGTATCTCAGCTTTATATATAAATATTATAATATGTATAATTTATTTTTATACTCATATTAAATTAGGAGGGTTTCCGTCTGAATATAATTTAACTACATATAGTTAGACTTATATTGTTTATATAAAATAATATGACAGTAATTTCAATTCCTTCAAATTAAACTAGTTAGAGAAAGTAAATTTGTGAGTACTTTTAATCGTAATATGGTGGCCTAGTTAAGCAATACTTTGGTTTAAAAAGCCCTTTGAATAAATTATAATTGTATATTGTCTATGATTGTCTGTTTTAAGTGATTGTTGATTGGTTCTATTGATTGTTATTGGTTTGACCAAAAACTAGATCTAGGAGATAACATAAAAAATCATCAATATATATACCAATATCTTAATGGTAATATATCATACACACATATCTTTGGGAAATCAGAAATTTGCAATAGAAAAAAAAGGAATTAATTCATATTCTTGATGATCCGATTAACAACATCGAAAAAAGTGTGTTGATAAAACTCTATATATTAACGGAAAATTACATTTTTCATAGTTTGACACGGTTTGTCATTTTTGTCGATTTACCCTCACTCGAGCAATTTGACGTCGAGCAAATTTGAAAAGCGGAAAATTAATATTTACTCAATGTTGACGGTTCTATGAAAAGCTTTCGTTTCCAGGCTTCTGCTATAGTAATGGCGTTCGAAAATACTTGCTACAAATTTATTATATTCAAATAAATACCTTTGCTGCCAAAACTACAGCCTTTTTATGGGGTGTAAACTAGTGCTTGACCATGCCACCTGATGTTAAGTGGTGATATTGTCGAAAGATGGTACGCGCATAATAAGCCTATTCACTCTACGCTTGTAGGTTCGCTAAAACAACCCGTACGATTGTCAGTGAAGAATTTTCCTATGGCAAGAGCGCGTGTCTTGATAACTGGCCTCAACATTAAAGGACTGCATTGCAGCCAATGGAGACCACTTCGAACAAGCTTTTATATTTTAAATTGTTTTACTAGTATATTAATGTATTAAACCAACACACTGTAAAAGTAATAAATGTTATTTGCTATATAAAACCCTTTCAAGTTAAAAAACATAAAATAATAATTTTATTAAATCTTTACTTTAAAATGTCATCACCGCGTTATTAAATTATCCAATGATAGTGAATAAAGTTAAAACTTTGCCTTCGACACTGAACAGAAGAGCGTGATTAATAGTTGGGAGACGACGGTGGAGTCATCTCCGACGCTGGAATACTGGATGCCTATCAGAACGTGGCGTAAGTAGGATTTTTTAGAACACTCACACTTACATGTTTTTAACCAGCGGACTCATTTCGTTCAAAAGTTGATAGTAATAGGTATATTTACGAGCAAAAACAAAAACCGACTTCAAATCGAACCAAACGTTAAATGCTATTACGCATGGAAGCCCTGTTTCTATTTCCGAATTATCTTACCAATGTTGTTAAATAGAATTAATCAGAACCTAAACGAAATTAAACTACTCTTGAGGAACAGAATGAACTAATACAATAACAAATAAATCACTCATATCGGTTGGCGTGATATTGAGTTATTCGTCCATTTGTCACACACATACTTAATGTACATTTGAGACTTACCTATATGGTTTTCCCTTGGATTTGTGCGCATAGCGGTGAAGGAAAACATTGTGAGGAAACCTATAAGTCTTAGAAAATGTTCAAATACATTTGAAGTCTGTCAATCTCCACTAAGACTGCGTGATGGACTATGACTTTATACTCTCTTTACAAGGGAGGCCTGTGCTAAACTATAGGATATATACAGACTGTAACGTTAAGCTTATCGTCTTAGCCTGTCGTAAAAGGGATTCCACGGATTCACGGGCGATAAGGGTCTTTGTCGTCCGCTAGAGTGGGCCCGGGAAGAAGGCGACGAAACTAGTGGTCCCGTGTCGGGGAAGGGAGTAACCTCTCAGGGGAAGTGCTTTAGAGCACAATGCAGAGGGCACCGGTGTGTTCCACTAGAGATCCCGGAGCCGCTCGCGATGCATCGAAGAGGGCCACCGAGGGGCTTTAATTGAGTAAAAGCCTCACATAACCCCGCTTTCCCGCCCGTTATCAAAAAAGTGCTTACTCTCCAGGACTATATTTCCACTTAACATCAGGTGGGATTCTGGCAAAACATTTGCTTATTTTCGTATAATATAAGAAAGATACAATTCTCTAAATCATCAAAAATAAGAGATTAAATAAAAGATTGCCAATTTTATACACTTAGATTACGCTTCGGTGTGATTGAAGCCAACGTCGATATAACTTTAGTCACTTTACGAACTGAAGACTTGTTACACCGCGAATCACTTTATATTTCAATTGTTTGTCTTGTACTTCTTGAAAAGAGGTTACGAATTAATTAAATGAATTGAAATGTTGTTACAGAATTAATTTACTAATATTTTTAATAATTAAGCATGCCCGTTATCCGGACGGCATTATCTAATACCTATTACCGAGCAATACTTGCATTGAATCTCGGAAACGGCTGCAACGATGAAATTTTGTATGCAATGGGTTTCCGGGGCGATAAATCGATCTAGCTAGGATTCATTTCTAAGAAAAGGTCCTTTTAACCGTGTATACAGTAAAGCTACTTAGTAGATGGCGTTGCTAAGCCACTCTAATCCAGGAAGTGTTTGGTTAAGGATGGGTACCTGGCCCCAGCATGCTTCGGCGTCGGGACTTCTCTGAGTGCCGGTGAAGTCCCTTTTGAGGATGAAGTCAGGTCTTTGCCAGGACCGGCCGGTCGTTAGGGTGTCCTGTCGCTGACAGATCCGGGGCACCCCGCTCATAACGGCTGATGGCATTCGCGGAAGGTTTAGTGGGTAAGGGCTGCCCAGGCCGAGTCCCACACATCGCTCCGGGCCCACCCAGGGTACCGGAGGATGGTCTATGAAAAGATTCCCCCGCGTGAACAAAAAAAAAAGGAAGTGTTTGGTTTGTTGTTTGACCAAAAACTGATAGAATGTAATCTCGAACACTTAAATAACCTGATCATATTTATTTTATATAATGTCAATGAGATCGAAAACTATTCATCATATTCCATCATTATGTAATTTATATCTAAATATAATTTCCAAAAAGCACGATTTACTAAAAACAAATATCTAAGCTCGGTCATTCAGGCTCTAGATGCATAATTGCCAAAGTAATTTACGAGTAGCCAACAAAAAAATTCAGAGGCGATTTAATGGAGAAAAATAATTTCAAAAACAAAAATAAATTAAATCTCTTCATAAGTGACGTCGCTATACACTCTCATTATTTAATTATATTCGAATATTGGCTAAGTTTTGTTCTTCGAATCGCAAGGGCGTAGGTTCAAATCCACCATTAGATTATAAACACAAGCTTAAGCTCAGTTGGAATGGTTGACAAGAATGTTAGTAATATTTTTGTGAAGAAATATTTTTAAAAAAACCGACTAATGAAGAAACTCTTTTTTTGAAGTCGGTTAAAAATAGTCAACTCTGTGAAAGAATTTTCCCTTTAAAATTAAATTTCATTCCAAGTTTATTTTGTTCATTTAAAATATGTTCGGCGTAGCATTGAACATTAACAAGAAAAGAAAATAAATGGTAATACAAAACAAACTAAATAAAAAGGGGCTTATTTAAAAGATAAGTCTTTAGAAGAGGGTACTTTTATAAAAATCATCAAAGAAACAAAACACGGAGCCAATCAGATTTAAAAGCGTCGACAGTCAATAAGGCGGAGGCAAATAACATTTCTTATTGTCATTCGACTTGCGATCGAAACCCCCTCGACTGCCCGCCCCGCTAGCTCTCCCATTTCCACCCCACAATTTACTTGCCTTAGAATAATGCTTTCTCAGCGTCCTTCGAGTAGAGTATAGCGAAAAGAACAAGTTATTTATTAATCTACCAACATATACGAATACATACACAGAGCAATAGCAGCTCAGAATTCTATTCAATCTAAGCCGAAGTTCCCTCTCTTGTTACATGTGTACGCGTACAATGTACAGCTGCTCGACTCCACTTTCACACGATTCTCTTTATTTGGGACAATAAACAATACAATTCTCTCAATAAATAGTACAATTAAAATTTGAAGCGTCAATAGCCTAATGGCTAAGTTCAGTTCTTCGAATCGCAAGGGCGTAGGTTCGAATCCACCATTCGACTATTGCCGTGAACCATGTCCTAGCACAAACTTAAGCTTAGTTGGAATGGTTAACAAGATTGTTAGTAATATTTCTGAAAAAAAAATAATAAAAGAAATATTGCTAGCTTTCTTTTTAAAAAAAAAATATAAAATAAACTTAATACAAATAAAATATGTACCTGCACTACTAACGACATTATCCACAAATTTTTATACACTAAATTATTATTATTACTATATAAATTATTTTATTTATTTTTAGGCCTTAAGTTTTTACAATATTTATACAAAAAGTAAAATACACAAAAATATCAAACAAAATACAAAAACATTATAAAAACCTTTTTTTTTTGTTTACGGGGAGGAAAGCTTCACGAAGATACCCCGCCTTCTGGTGGGAAGGCGGCAGTTATGTGGGGTTCTTACCCACTAAAACCTCCCCGGTGGCCCTTTCTTGTATGACGAGGGGCTCCGGGATCTCACGTGGAACGCACCGGAGACCTTCTGCGCTGTGCCCCCCTGTACCCTCGCAGCGCAAGGCGACACGGGCCAGCCGATGTCGCCTTCTTCCCAGGTCCACCTTGGTGGACGACTCAGGCCCCACCCTTGTCGCCTAGTGAACCCGAGGCCCCTTT
This sequence comes from Meandrusa payeni, assembly GCA_029286785.1. Lineage (NCBI taxonomy): Eukaryota > Metazoa > Arthropoda > Insecta > Lepidoptera > Papilionidae > Meandrusa > Meandrusa payeni. Next base: position 9,306,431 of record JAGSMX010000016.1, on the reverse strand, counting down.
TAGTCGCCTTCTACGACAGGCAGGGGATACCGTAGTCTTATTATTGAGAGCCCAGAACTACAGGGCTGACCATTATAAAACCTAACCCAGTGTGTGCCACCGGCAACGAAGCAGGGGCCCAAGCAACCGGTGGTTAGGGCGACATAGAGAGAAACCTCCTGACGATGCGTGCCGTGTCCAGGAGTCCTGCCCTCTGTATCTGACCCTTGACCCAGACATCTAGCGAAAATCTCTTAAGATGTTGATAGAGACTTTTCGCTATAAAACCGTTTGCAGAAACGACTATCGGAACAATGATCGTCGAATCCACATCCCACATGGCGGTCACCTCGTCGACGTACTACAATAATAATTATTTTAACTATTATTACAGCGTGCAACATTATCGTGTTTTTTATTTTATTTAAATATAATAAATAAATATCTAATTAGAAAAATATATATATATTATAATGCGAAAAGAATTGTTGAATTAGAAGCACTAGTTACGTAACAAAAATTAAAGACAAGATTACTGATAACAAATATTGAACTGACAAATCCTTACAAACTAAGCTGTCTTTAATACATTTTTTTAAATTTGGAAGTCTTTCCGATGGACTTCACCCTCTAGTCTACAATAAGATGTCGGGGCTCTTTGATTCTCTATCGCATTTACCACAGGGAGTGATTTCGATTACCAAACATCTCGGCAGAATTCCTAATTCCATCGACACCGTCTTGATGGTTAGCGCTCCACGACTGTATGTATCCCTAATATTTTTCTTCCACTCACTGTTAACCTGTGAAATCAACTATAGCTTAGCGGTGTTTCCGAACTTGGGAACCTTCTGGAAATAAGCCTAATCCTTTTTCAAAAGCTGGCAACGTATCTGGAGTTCCTACGTTATTGTTGATGTTCATAGGCGTGATCACTTAAGATCAAGTGATCCGTAATCTAGTAAGTCTTTTGCCCCTTTTCCTGTAAAAAAAGAGAACAACTCGATCTAGTGAGTTTATACAAACCTACAAGCTAACAACCGCAACCAATCACATAAAAACACCCCACTCTATACTTTCAAAGCACGTATTCGTAGAACAAATTAATTTATTCATAACCATTCACTTCAAAGATATTATAGCGTCCTATTCCGTAGATGTTGTAATGAATATCCAAGTACCATCAAAATCACAATACCATCCAATTACATCAGCTCTAAATACCTGGCACGACTTAAATAATTGGGAAGCTGAGACACGACCTTTAATGAAGTAGGCTAATTCTACCTACTCACTAATTCCACTTAGTCATATCATAACAACATTAGCTTTAGTAATAATATCATTGATTGATGTTTATCAGATTAATTCTGATAGCATAAGTTCGACCCTGATTCAATTGTCTCCATTTCCAACTAGCTCGAATAAACGGATTTGAATAACCGGACGTTCGTCTAGTAGTCTGGACCTCAAGTCTGATTTTGTCAATGAATTTTCACTATGACAACCGTCCAACTACAACTCAATTGGCATTATTCCAAAATCCGTTGCCTACTTTTAACGTTGTCTGATATCTCATTACGTTTGATGTTTTTGATTATTATATTGATTGTTTGAAATGATTTTTCGAAGATGGACGTATTTGGAAGATGTCCGTTATAAACAAGAACATGAAATAATAACAATTGAAACAATAATGGAGTGTCATTGGTACGGCAACAGAAAACCATAGTGGGACATCTGAACCAAAAATCGCCAACCGTGAAGTCATTGAATATTTTGACGCAATTGTAAGTCTTCTTTGTCCTGAAAAAATATCAAACATGATAAAGTCCAACCTAGCAAAAACACTAGGTACTAACACCAATGTTTCGTACCTATTTCAAACGACTTTAAAAGATTCTGTTTTCTGTTAAAATTCGGACTAGTTAATTGTGGCATAGCAATCCATGAATAGGTAGGCTCCATATCGACAGCGAGCATTAAGGTAGATGAATAAAGGAAATGTAGTCGGCAGAACTTCGAAAATAAGAGAGTTTGTGATCAGTCGCGTCTGATTCGATTTGTGTAGTTACACGTAAATATGTTTTTATATATCACCTGCGTCCATCATGTGTCACTTGAGTCTTTAGCAGGCTTAGTAGAACAATAGAATACAAAGTTCAGGCATCTAATTAGAAATATATATATATATTATAATGCGAAAAGAATTGTTGAATTAGAAGCACTAGTTACGTAACAAAAATTAAAGACAAGATTACTGATAACAAATATTAAACTGACAAATGCTTACAAACTAAGCTGTATTTAATACATTTTTTAAATTTGGAAGTCTTTCCGATGGACTTCACCTCTAGTCTACAATAAGATGTCGGGGCTCTTTGATTCTCTATCGCATTTACCACAGGAGGATTTCGATTACCAAACATCTCGGCAGAATTCTAATTCCATCGACACCGTCTTGATGGTTAGCACTCCACGACTGTATGTATCCCTAATATTTTTCTTCCACTCACTGTTAACCTGTGAAATCAACTATAGCTTAGCGGTGTTTCCGAACTTGGGAACCTTCTGGAAACAAGCCTAATTCTTTTTCAAAGCTGGCAACGTATCTAGAGTTACGTTAAGTTATTGTTGATGTTCATAGGCGTGATCACTTAAGATCAAGTGATCCGTAATCTAGTAAGTCTTTTGCCCCTTTTCCTGTAAAAAAAGAGAACAACTCGATCTAGTGAGTTTATACAAGCCAACAAGCTAACAACCGCAACCAATCACATAAAAACACCCCACTCTATACTTTCAAAGCACGTATTCGTAGAACAAATTAATTTATTCATAACCATTCACTTCAAAGATATTATAGCGTCCTATTCCGTAGATGTTGTAATGAATATCCAAGTACAATCAAAATCACAATACCATCCAATTACATCAGCTCTAAATACCTGGCACGACTTAAATAATTGGGAAGCTGAGACACGACCTTTAATGAAGTAGGCTAATTCTAACTACTCACTAATTCCACTTAGTCATATCATAACAACATTAGCTTTAGTAATAATATCATTGATTGATGTTTATCAGATTAATTCTGATAGCATAAGTTCGACCCTGATTCAATTGTCTCCAACTAGCTCGAATAAACGGATTTGAATAACCGGACGTTCGTCTAGTAGTCTGGACCTCAAGTCTGATTTTGTCAATGAATTTTCACTATGACAACCGTCCAACTACAACTCAATTGGCATTATTCCAAAATCCGTTGCCTACTTTTAACGTTGTCTGATATCTCATTTCGTTTGATTTTTTTGATTATTATATTGATTGTTTGAAATGATTTTTCGAAGATGGACGTATTTGGAAGATGTCCATTATAAACAAGAACACGAAATAATAACAATTGAAACAATAATGGAGTGTCATTGGTGCAGCATCAGAAAACCATAGTGGGACATCTGAACCAAAAATCGCCAACCGTGAAGTCATTGAATATTTTGACGCAATTGTAAGTCTTCTTTGTCCTGAAAAATATCAAACATGATAAAGTCCAACCTAGCAAAACACTAGGTACTAACACCAATGTTTCGTACCTATTTCAAACGACTTTAAAAGATTCTGTTTTCTGTTAAAATTCGGACTAGTTAATTGTGGCATAGCAATCCATGAATAGGTAGGCTCCATATCGACAGCGAGCATTAAGGTAGATGAATAAAGGAAATGTAGTCGGCAGAACTTCGAAAATAAGAGAGTTTGTGATCAGTCGCGTCTGATTCGATTTGTGTAGTTACACGTAAATATGTTTTTATATATCACCTGCGTCCATCATGTGTCACTTGAGTCTTTAGCAGGCTTAGTAGAACAATAGAATACAAAGTTCCAGGCATCTCATTCCCTAAATAGTGTAGTGCATTTCAAAGTTGGTGGGCGACAGCGCGCGGCGAGTAAGATTGTTTCAAAATTACTTCGCCGGTTTGCAGCCAATTTCGTTTGGCAAGCCTTCCAACTGCATTGCATACGCTTCAAATTTGGGACACGGTTTGAGATTTTTAACCCGATTTTCTAAAGGGTTAAATAGTGAAAAATTTACGTAATAAATTAATAAACTCTTACGAGCTTTAACTTTACGGTATGGTTTTATTAATTACGTTGTTAAGAAACAATGAGTCAATGAGTGTTTTGATTTGAGGTTAGACCGAGAAAAACAATTGTTGACTCGAAAAATGTTATTCATATTTCACCATTATGTAATTCGTAACTAAACTGAGGGAGCTACATGTGTGTGCTTAATGTTTAATGTCTGACTCGACCTCAGAGGGAGCGAAGCTGACGGCTTCTCTCGCGTCATGCGACCGATGTGTGTGTACGTAGATTAGGGTATGATGGGGCCAGCTCTGTAGTTCTGGGCTCTCAAGAATAAGACTACGGTATCCCCTGCCTGTCGTTCAAGGCGACTAAAAGGGGCCTCGGGTTCACTGGGCGACAAGGGTGGGGGCCTGCGTCGTCCACCAAAGTGGACCCGGGAAGAAGGCGACATCGGCTGGCCCGTGTCGCCTTGCGCTGCGAGGGCACAGGGGGGGAGGGAGTAATCTCCCCCGGGACGTGCTCTCCTTGAGCACAGTGCAGAGGGGCTCCGGTGCTTTCCACGTGAGATCCTGGAGCACCTCGTCAGGCACCGGGGAAAGGGCCACCGGGGAGGTTTTAGTGGGTAAGATCCCCACATAACCGCCACCTTCCCCCCAGAAGTCGGTATGATGGGGCTGACATGCCCAAAAGAGCAACAAATATATATTATCCAAAAATTCACAATTTATCAAAAAATGACCAGTAAAGCTCCGTAGATACTCAAAATAAACTGCGATAAAATCGGTTAATTCTGAATCAACTAAATTTTTACCGCAGTAGACAAGTAGGATTTAGATCACTAAGCCACCCAGTGATCGTAATAATACACTTGCAGTAATACAAGATACGTCAAGTTACATTCAAGTTGACATTGGTGTTAGCACAATGTATACACGCCGCCCACGCTAACCAAATAGGAAGAAACTCCTCAATCCCTCTCGCCACTACGCCATGAGACGTATTTATCTTGAATTTCTCTACACAGCTTCCACTTAACTGTAACGTGTGCGTTATAGTTCAGTTTATACTACTTGACCAACTAAATTTAAATGGCAGAACTGCCGAGATACACACGCTCACTTAAGTAACACTTTCAATATTTTTTATAAAAAATTGAAAGTGTTACTTTTCTTTCTTTCTTTTTTTTCATATATTATGGAGGGTTTGATCAAAATTGATCATATCACCCTCATAAAAATCTTATATTAAATTTTTACATAACAGCAAAACAATACAATATTAAATACACCACACACAACATCAAAACACGAATACTAAATATAACTATGACCTGCGTTTCAGGCCCGCTCTAACAAGGTGGTATAGCATTCTTGCCTGATCCGACTCCGGAAAGGCAAGAATGCTATTGCACACCCCCACTTGCGACAAATCAATATTAAATTTCGCCGTGAATAGTATTCTTTCACGGCTGTGTTACCTAATTAATCTACATTATGGGAACTCATAGTCTTGGAGTATGAGTGGAGAAATCAAAATAATATAAATAAAATCAGACATGTTACAATAACATAAAAAAAATTTTTAAATTTTTGTAATAAAAACACAATTACTTGCCACTATGATTACGGTACATTTTTTTACAGCATCGTGTGTCAAAGTTAGAATACTAATTATTGTCTTCCAAAATTTAAAGAATAGTCATAACATATATATACATAAACATATATATATATATATACATATGTTATGACTAACTAACTTTAACATTCAAAATATATAGTATATATAGTATATATTTTAATGTTATTGTAACATGTCTAGTTTTAAGTGTACTTGTGGTTGATAGCGCACTTATCTGCACTTCCAATTTAAAAAAAATACGTCGATCAAAACTAGCCTAAATGTCGTTATAGTGGTCGTTGGGGTGTCCTGTTGCTGACAGATCCGGGGCACCCCGCTCATAACGGCTGATGGCATTCGCGGAAGGTTTAGTGGGTAGGGGCTGCCCAGGCCGAGTCCCACACATCCCTCCGGGCCCACCCAGGGTACCGGAGGATGGTCTGTAAAAAGATCCCCCCGCGTGAACAAAAAAAAAATGTCGTTATAGTACTTAAAAATATTTTATAAGTTCTCACTGTTGGTCGTTGAATTATGAGACATCTGTAAAATATATATTATTGTTTATTTATTCTATCTATACGTATATTCTTAAATTTATATAAATAAATGTATATTTTTAACCTGTATAAGATTTTAAAAGTTATTTTTAGCGGCACTGCCCATTGTCTGCTCTTAACCACAAAAGGTTAGCTGAAAGAAAATCCTAATAGAATCAAGTTTGCCTTTGTGCATGTATTTTGGTGCAATAAAGAATTTATCTAATTATCGGTGATTCATTATTTCATAAAACTATTAAGACATGGCGCCACATTCCGATATATGAAATGAAATGAAATATTTATTTATATTTACACACACAGACACACATTTTGCACACATGGTGGTACATACACAAAATTTTTCCATATTATTTTTTTTTTACATATATTATTTTTTCATGTACATTTTTCCTTTTCAGATCCTCGGCATACATCTCCCTGCTAGACTAATAAATAGCCTGTATTAGGGAGATTAACTCTAAGTTATCTTAGGAAGTAAATACTAATAATTTGTGTGAGTGTGTTTGTGGAGAGAATAGTGTGGATGCATGCGAGAGTGTACGTGCGAGTGTGTACATGAGCGTGAAAGAGCGTGTATTAATGACAGAGTTTTTATGTTGTGCCAAAGTTGTGCAAAATGGAAAAATGAAGGACAATTTATTTTAGACTATGAAGAAACTTTACCGTCTTTTCACAGGTAAAATTATGGAGAAACGAGTTAATTATACGTATAAGTAGGTTACGTATAATAGGCTGCATGTCCTAAGTCATCTTTTAAAATACGCGACATGCTTCTAGGTGCCATCTTCATCTCCGGAGATAAAATCTTTTGCTTTCGGACAGGATTTCTTCGAATTCTATCCACTCTATCCATGCTTTGACCACCTTTTTCGTATGAACTACGTGGACGACTATATCTTATTCTGTCAAAAACAGAGGTGGTCTCATTGTAACTATTAAGAGTCCGGTACACAAGCATTTTACTAATACCAAGCGTGTTTTAAAATTGCTTTTGGCTCCATACCTACTTTGTGTAATGTAATCACGGAGATTCCGTTTTCTTTATCACCTTTACCACCATTTGTGATTTTAAATTGGACATTTTGATATTCTAAATCGCTATAAAAATGACAGATTCGAAATTTAAATGAAATGTTTTTTTTAATGTAACAATATTTATGGCCAGTAAAAAAATAAAACGTTAAATTATTGTTATGTTCACGTCACTAAATCCATAGAGATTATATTTGCTAATTTGGTGGTTCTTCACAGCCGTGTCGCGGAAATATGTCGCTATTGGAAGAGGACGTGTGGAGGGAGCAGCAGTGCAGCGCCCACGACAGCACGCCGTACGGGGGGGAGCTCTTCCATTGGAAGTCACACCGGGACGATGCTGAACCATGTGCCCTGACCTGCCGCGGCACTCCGCAGCATTCGGGACAGAGACCAGAACCGGTTGGTATATTAAGCGACTAAACCTCAACACCGCTGAAAATCATCGCTGTCGCATCCTTGCGATAGCACATGCTCGGACGGTGTCCAATGTTGACATCATATCATATTTGTCCGTTCTTTCCTCGTGAGGAAACCTACATTGGTCAGAATCTTTTCTAACATACGTGAATTCTGCCAATCCGTACTATGTGTGTGTGGGGCGGACTTTGTCGTTATACTCCTTACAGAGAAGGCCTGTGCCCAACAGTGGGATAAGACTGTAATTTTAACATTTAGCCATAGTAACCGTTCAAGCGAAGGTTATCCGGGGGGACCCTTGTGTCGAGTTACTAGCTGATAGAGGTTCACCCTAAGCGACAAATCCACCATTCGACTATTGAAGTGAACCATCTCCTAGCACAAGCATAAGCTTAGTTGGAATGGTTAACAAGAATGTTAGTAATTAATAACTGAAAAAAAAATATTGCTAGCTTTCTTTAAAAAAAGAAAAAATATATGCTAAAAAAATCTCTGGCCAACTGTCTAGTTCGTCTATAAAAAAACTAACATTTTATTCAGGGAATATAGCACCCATCTCATTTTCTTTTCCTCTTGTCTTTATTTACTTTCAATACCCAGATTAAATAATTTATTCATTTATTATTTAATTATATCACCTATTTACATTTATTAACAAATATTTATAGCTTGTCTGTTTAAATGACTAAAATAGATAAAAAAAACAGCCAATAATTTGTTCATGAAATGCAAAGTTGAAACGGGAAAACAGCTATAAAGCACTTCTCTTTTCATTACTTGTATTTTGCTATAAAATAAACTTCAAATTCAGTTCTCGAGAAAAAGTTTCCCCAAGTGGTTGCTATTTCTTTTTGCAATTTGCGCTGCGAGCGGGGCTCTCACTCAATAGAACGTCAGCTAAATGCTCTAATTAATTGCTTTCAGTTTTTCACTTCTTAGAACTCTACCCGGCCAGTGCTTATTGGAGGGAACCGGGCAACATTGGGTATTAACGTCTATTGTGGCGAAATGTCAAAATATTCATGTTATTTTTCCCCTCATTTCCGAATGCGTTCTCTTTCGAAATGTCACTTTTTTAGCTGGCCATTAACAATTTTATAAACTTTAAAAGTGCCCTAGATGCGCTGGTGAATATGAAATAAAATTAAATAATCTATTTCAAATCTAACGACTAATGTCAATACACAACTTATTTGATCAAGGCCGATGTTTTTGTTGTAATTTTAATTATCTTTATATTTATTTTTTGTGATAACAATATATATACAAATATTTCATTTTACTAGATAATTATATTTTTTATTCTGTATCATAATTTTTCTTTCTTAGATTTGTCAAGTGTCCTTATTGGATACAAGTATGTTTACGAGTAAAAACAAAAAACCGACTTCAAAACGAATCTAATGTTAATCGCTATTACACGCGGACGCCCTCTTTGTATTTCCGAATTAGCGTTCGGTTATCACTTAATAGAATTAATCATAACCTAAGCAAACTCTGAGCAAACTATCTTTAAAGTAAATCCTTTTCAATAAAAAACAAATCATAGAAATCTGTTGGCCTTGAAATTCACTTAATCTTCCATTTGTCGCGCACACACTCAAAATTTAAAACATGTATGGTTTTCTCATGGATTCCGTAATCAAAACTGTACCAAATCGAAATGGGACCATCCGAAACGCACTGTCTTTCAAATAAAAATAAAATCATCAAAATCGATCCACCAAGTAATGGGTAACAAACATAAAAAAATATCGTCAAGAGAACCTCTTTCATTTTGAAGTCGGTTAAAACTACCAAAAATTTAACAACAAATCTTAGTAATTGATTTCATTTTACATACAGAAATCTATTTTGAAAAGTGGGCCACACTCGATACCATATGTAGATGCTTGTACAATACTTTTTGTAAAGGATTCTCGGGAGTAATCGGGAAATCTCGGAAATACGTCTGTTATAAGTTAACGTAGCACTCGTTAATTGCAGTAAGACGCACTGACAAGTACAAAGTACATAAAGGAAGTTCGAAATATAACGCCTACAATAATGTGATAGCAATATTTTGCTAATGCGAATAGGATAGTAAAAGAGCAGTTTTATTTTGAACACTTGTTTTTTTATTCAGACGGTGTCTCTGGACGACGACGAACGCGTGGTGGTGGCGGTGCTGGCAGCGAGGGTGTCGGACGGTACGAGATGCCGTCCAGGAAGCCTGGATATGTGCATAGATGGCCGCTGTCAGGTTTGTGTAACGATACATCTATTGTTGTGTTAGTTACACTATTTATAACTCAAGAACGGCTGTACCGCTTAAAATCAGGAGACGGACATACGATACTTTTTGTCCCGTTTGACCGCGGTCCCTGAATAAAATAGAAATCATTTTTCCATACAAAATGTTTATGGTTTGAAATGAATTTCAAGTAAGTAGGAGTTATAATAAACGGAACGCACCAGTTACAGAAGCTTAGTACGAAGTAATAACTATTTTTCACAAATATTACCAACGACTTGTTAACCATTCCAAATAAGCTAAGGCTTGTGTTAGGAGATGGTTCACGACAATAGTCAAATGGCGTATTCGAACTTATCGTAAGTTACTTACGAAACGCAGACGGTACCCTAAAATATTAGACTATTGACGCTTCAATATTATTCTTAAAAATATAAATACAGTTCGGAATTTTCCTGCACTGGTTTCATACGTATGCAATAGTTCTAGTTTTATATTGTAACACATCTACCTTTGCCTGTATCAAATAAAAATAAAACAAATTGTTGAATAGATTTCAAACATGGAACGCTTCAATTCCATCAACAAATTGCCGCTGCGTGAACTGGAATACTTCAAATGAATGTTTGCTTTGTTTTTTTTTTATTTATTTTGAAACGTTAATAAATGCTGGCTGTAAATTTGCTTTTCCGATAGAAGTGAGTAATACTGGGGATTCAGCAACTAAGCTTTGTAATTGTAATCTGTGGGCATAATCCGATAACGCCGGCGATACCGTTTTAATAAAATTATGCGTTTTAAAAAAGATCCAATATAAAATATTGTATCTTTTTTTTAAACAACTCTTTTCATTAATTATCTATTAATATTCTTTAGTTATAATTTATTACGATAAATCATCACTATTTCGCCTTACACGGTGTACGGAGAGATGTCGGAGCTCTTTGCATTCTCTATCGCATTTGTGAGGAATTATTCAGAAATATTCCAGCTGTTGATTCCATCGACACCATCTTGGTGGTTGTCGTTCCACGGCCCTAGGTATTTCGTGTAGCTTACATTTAATTTTATTTACTCGCAAAATTTTATATTTTCCTCATTTTAATATGCATATAAATATATTTGTGTATATTGCATGTTTATATTTTTGTGTGTATAGCATATGTTATCTACCTAAATAAAAATTATTCGCCGAAATATTTATTTATTTATTTAAATCAACAAAAATTATAACACCGTTACAGATATTACTAATATGATGTTATAAAAACTTAGTTAAATATATATTATTAAAATTAAAACAAATAAAAAGCTGCTTTATGTATTGACAAAATATATAAATATAGAGTCAAACACCTTCCACGCATTTGTAGGCAGCTTCGATAAACACAGACTCTGTGCAACAAAATATATCAATGTGCAGTGAGATGGTATTAACAAACCCAACCGCGAGCGACAGCGGAGAGTTCCTGCACAAGTTAATCTTGGAGACAGGCAGTAGGAACAATGGTGGACGACGGCGCATGCACACGTAATTGTCAGGCGTCCGCAACTGTAGCGCGGCCAGCACTTCTGGGTGATGAACCCAAAAGTGCTGGGTACGCGCATAATTTAGGACGTATTGCAACAAATTGAATGAGACTAACTTTATTGTCCTTGTTATGTTTGTATATTAAATAAAATATTTTTTTATTAAAACCAGATTTATAAAACCTCTTCAGTTTTAACTTTGCATAACTTTCTACTGGGTGAATCGATTTTGATGATTCTTTCTTATTTAAAATGTAGTGCATAGTTCCTGTGTATTTCCATTTAAATTTGGTCCATTTCTGATAATAGGATCCATGAGAAAATCATATAAGTCTTAAATTTCACATCAAATATGTGCGCTACAAATAGACGAATAACTCAATATCACGCCAACCGATTTCGATGACTCATTTTATTGAAAAGGATGTACTTTACGAGTTGTTTAATTAATGATTGGTTAGGTTCTGATTAATTCTATTTCGTAATATTATTATAATTTGTAAATACAAAGAGGGCGAGCGCGCGTAATAACGTTTAACGTTTGACTCGATTTAAAGTCGGTTTTTGTTTTTGCTCGTAAATATACTTGTAATTTTGGAAATGTAAGCTACAAAGAGTAATCAATACTTTCAAAGATATGCCATGATAAGTTGACAGTCAGATTTGCAATCACTTTCATTATGCTCTAATATTTCTTAGAGTGTTTAGGCACAACTAACTTTCATATGTCACCTACTATTCTATCGTCAAAACTAAGAGTAAATATTCCTAACACGTAAGTCGTGGAATAACATTTTCGGTTTCCTACATGTCAAGTTTAATGAGACAAGCCGTAGCTCTTTTATGAGATAATCAAAACGACACGGTGCCCTACTTTTGTGACAGTGTTTGATAAATGCGACAGCTTCTCAGAAGGGAAATATAAAAAACTTTCCATTTTTCTCTAACGATCTTATGTTTGAGTTTTACGCATGTATATGGTTCAATTATTAACCGACTTTATAAAGGAAGATTATTTTATTGGTTGTATTTATGTTACCGATATTATCGACTGAAAAATAGTAATGACTGATAGTAGTATATATAGTAATAACTAGTATTGGTAAATCAGAAGAAAAAAAGTAATTTTAATTTACACTTTTGACTTATTAAAAAAAAAACTAAACAACGTTATAACTCAAAAATGTTTATTTTTGCACAATGCATGTAGGGGTCAATGGTCTCTGTGCCATCGCAGTGCGAGGCGACAAGGGGCCGAGACCCCTTTTAGTCGCCTTCTACGTCAAGCGGGGATACCGTAGTCTTATTCTACGAGCCCAAAACTACAGGACTGAGACATGAGTCTATACTTTATTATACCTACATAGTTTTAACACTAAAAGGTAAAAATCTATTTATCAAAATAGAGTTTACTTAGCAATTATCCTTATATTATCTTAGGTATACGATAACATTGAACACTTTTTTTTAATCATATCAACAATTCTCAACGAAAAATGATCTGAAAGCTATTCCAGCGTGTGCCTATTATTTACGGCCAATGAGCGGTACGTTTACCACGGTACGAGAAAATAAACATTCCTACCCTCGCTCCTAACATAACTTCCAAATTCGAGAGCCCCTTGAATATTTTATCGAGTTAATATAACAGGGGAATATTTGTGGAATCGCCGGCGATACGAGAATTTAACAAGTAATCATCTTTTGTGAGCGAGGCGCTTACATTTTTATCGAACTTTCGAGAAATTAATCTTCATAACTTTCGTTTTCAGTGGTAAAGCTACCGTTCGAGCCGTGGTTTGACCCACTCGGGCGCCCTCGAACTGGAATGCTGACGCGCCTTTTTTTTGTTGACGGGAAATCTTCAACAAGATACTTCTGGGAGGAAGGCGGGGTTATGTGAACTCACTAAAATCCCCCCGGTGGCCCTCTTCAGTGCATGAAAAGAGGCTTTGTGATCTTTAGTGAAACTCACCCGAGCACCTCTGCATTGTGCTCTCAAAAACTCCCGGGAGGTTACACCCTCGCAGTGCTAAGGCTATGCCAGACCACCGGACCACTGTAGTGGACGGCAAAGGCCCCTTTATCGCCGTGAACCCGAAGCCCCTTTTAGTCGCCTTCTACGACGGGTAGGCTATAACATAGCCTTATTCTACGAGCCCAGGACTACTGGGCTGATGCTAACGCGCCTAGAGTACCCGTTCAAGTCTGTGGGTCCCCTGACTGGACCCTTGAGCCAAGTTACCCCCAAATAGAGGTTCAGTGACCTAGCTAGTTTCACTGGCTTATATGTATAGCTTTGTTAACTTTCGTCCAGTATTTCCTTTGAGTTTTTCTGGCACATAGCTTCATTGTTTTAGTATTATTCATTTCCAAAAATGAAGCATTTTATAGCATTTAGTAACTCTGAGCTACAACGGCTCACGAATTGAGTACTTCGTCCTTTTTTGGAGTCGGTTAACAATATGTTACATCGGTATGTAAACGATACTATTTTAGGCCATTGCATCGAGTTGCTTCCAATAGAGGTTACCGTTAGCACTGGTTGTGTCATAAAAATTACATACGTAAATACGTTCAATGTTTCGTTTTTCAAAAATGAATCATCGAAATGTATTATTGAGTTATTCGTCCATGTGGCGCGCATGCTTGATACAAATTTCACACTTACATGGTTTTCTAATAGATACCATGTTTAGAACTGGACTAAATTTCAAGCTAAATCTTTTAAAAAAATAAAGGATCATCAAAATCGGTTCACCCAATGGGAAGGTATGCGGTAACAAACATAAACAAAAATACAGACTTAATGAGAATTTCCTCCTTTTTGAAGTCGGTTGAAAACAAGTATTCAGTGCTAATTGATTATGACATGAAAACTGATGAGCTACTTTCATCTCTATTCATTATGTTTCAACGTTTCGGTGACTGATTTCGTGAATCTGTGAGACCGCCATTTTGATTTACTATATTCAAAAGACTCCGGCCGTCTGTGCCGTGAGGCTGGTATTGTTTACGGCCAAATGGTCTCCCTTCAAAACTCGATTGCTCTCGACATCTATTAATTATCTTCTAGGGCTCTTATTCAACAAGGCACATTTTCTTGTGTTTCTTCTTGAATTGTTAATTTTGTAATCTCATTATAAAGCTTATAACAATAAAAAATCATTTAATTTTCAATAAAATAACAATACAAATAAAGGTGATTTCACCACTACTCACCAAGTAAACGGACAGCGAAAGCTGTCTCTGTCTCTGGGGTTGAAAGGAAGAGCTTATTTCTTTTAAGTATGAAGTTTTAACAGTGAAGTACTAAAGCTAACTTGATCAAGTTACAGCTATATCAACAACATACCAGTGTTCAGTGAGTGCTTCTAAGTTGAGGATTATAATTGAATTTATCACAGTCGTGCTCTACGCCGTAGCGCGGCTATGCAAATTTCATACGCCAGCGTGAATTCGGCTTCAGACACTATGTGTATGTCACGAACACACAAGTCTGAACACAGACGTCTCATTCTAAGTCGAATAATGGATTCGTTATACTAATTTTTACCATAACGCTGCTTCGTATTTATGTTAGAAATTTATTACACTTGTGTACATCCTCGGCAGATCGAATAATAAATAAAAAAAATGATCCTTGATAAATTCTTCATATCATATGAATAAGGAAAAAAAATAAACATAATAGATATGTACACACATATTAAATTCACATTAAATCCATTTTTTTTATTTTTGTCTTTAACAAAAGTTTGTCTGTTACTACGCTGACAAAAATTTAAACGTAGTATGAATAGTTGAACCTATATGTCATCATCCTGTTTAATTCATATATTTCCAGTACATACAAAGGTTGGTTGGAGGAAATTTCTATTGCTATAAGACCACCCATTGTAGAACAAATTTGTAAAATGTATCATATTGTATGTGTGCTTTCTTCTACAATGAAAAATAAAGATAATCTAATACCTACAAAACAAGCAATCGATATATCTAATTATGTATATATGTATATGTATTGAATTTCGGAAACGGCTCCAACGATTTTTATGAAAGTATGCAGGGCATTTTGGGGACGATAAATTGATGGGGTTTAGTGGGTAAGAACCCCCACATAACGTCGCCTTACCCCCCAAAAAGCGGTACCGCTCCTTCACACATAGTACTACAATCATTAACTTAATGACATCTAACAATGGTTACGTACAAATGAAAAAAAACATTTTCTCTGCATAAATAAAAATAACTTTCTCCGAACGGCCCTTTCAAACTTTTCAAATTCAGCGGCCGCAAATTCTCGGATTATTTTCTTACGTTTTACATTTTCTATGAGAAACATTTCAACGAGTAAATGTATGTACGAAATTCGAGTGCGTAGTTCCAACCTACTTAATTTTTAATATAACTTTTTCTGTGTTAATATAAGTCCCTATAGTGTAGGGGATAAGTGCTTGACTAACATCTATCGGGCCGATGAATCTGAGGTTCCTTTTAAAAATCTATACCCGGTATACAATGATTACTATCTGCTTACGATCTTGGCTCTGTATTCCACGGCCAGTGACTTTTTCTTTTTAAGATTTAAGATCTAATAAAAATGTGAAATAAAAGCTTATTTATCTCCAAATATTGGGTAAATAACTTCCTGTAATTAAATTATCAGGGCATAGTCCGCCATGTTTTATTAGTCTATATTATTGAGAGCTTCATATATATACAAAAATAGATATGACGCTGCTACGTCATTTTAACCTATGATGATGTTTATGCCATGCTGCTGATGTTGGCTCCAGAAATGAGGGGAGCCCATTTAACTTAGTAAACAGGTGCAAAACCACTATATGATATAGGGTAGTGCTATTCTACTCTGCTATACTATTTATATAAACTACTATTGTACCCAGCCCGCTTCGCCGGGCTAGATTTTGCTTTATTTTATTTAAACAATAAACTTACATAATTAAATATTTCATTTAACTCTCATAATATATTAAATTATTCATTTCTCTCCGTATTCATTCTCTTCTCGAGCGGGTGAAGATCATTACCTACAGTCATGTACATATCAGCATCAGTAAAGGGATACATTTGCGGCTATGTTATATATATTTATGTTAAATGTTTAATATATTTCAGTATACTTTAATATACTCCACTGTACTTCACATAATAACATAAATATGATAATGACACAACGCATGTGTCAATACATATTTGGGTTATAAAACAGTAGAATATCATTTATATATTTAGATTAATACAGTAAGGTAACACATCTCATCTCCTATCCTACTTCTCATCGAAATATTATACTGTCCTACCCTTTGTCGCCTTTTACGATACCCGAACCGACGAACCCGACAATATGGGGTGGAGCTATGTTACTATACTTCCCAAGTCTAAATTTTATCAAGCCAAGATGACTGCACAAAAAAATTACTAAGAGAAAAATATCTTTTTTTTTAAATATTAAAAGAAAATGAATAAGGTAGGCTGTAATTCTTGAAAGATTTCCAGAGTTCTCTTAATAATATTTTGCCGAGTACACTGTAGCTTGTGCCTTTATTCAACATTCAAAAGCCTCTTGTGTCTGCGTAGATACTTATCTACGAGATAATGTTTTCCCTCCGCGTCAAGATTCCTCTTAACGTTAATTAATTATCTTCCACAATACTCGTGTTATCCATCATTTGCAGAGTATATAGGTGTATAGGTGAGTATATAATACGGACTAGAGAGATACACGTAACTGCAAATGTTATTTCAAAATTATAAGGGATAAATGGCAATCAATTCTTGTATATGTACATAGTATGAATAGAAAAGAATGAAGATTTATTGACAATTTTACCAATTTTTCTTCCGAACAATTCCTCAATTCACTAGTCATGGTACTTTCCATTTTTCTTAGTTTTTAGTGCCGATTGACGTGTTCGTAAATCAGTACTTAAAATTAATTGGTGCCAGCACCGAGTACTATGGTATAGTGAGGCGACCGGCCGGACATTGAGCTGCCACGGTTCTGTGATAACACTTATTCGCAACATTTATTAAAGAACTAAGCCAACAATTTAGAACAAACAACAGCAAGCAGTCCTAGTGCGGGTTGGCAGATTTCGCATGTCTTAGAAAAAAATTCTAGGTCGTGTAGGTTTCCTCACGATGTTTTCCTTCTCCGACGAGCGCGTGGTAAATCAGCACATAAATAATTACAACAAATTTATTGGTATCGGCACCGGGGATCGAACTTGTGTTGCTAGCGTACTGAGCACTGAGCTAACACGACTCCCGGATTTCCGACAGTACATTTTTAGATCCCGTATTAACAAGCGATTTTAAATGTAAAGCACTTGTAAGCAGCTTTATAACGCCGTTTGGAAAAAAACGTTTCATCTATGTCTGAATAATGCTAACAGAGGAAAAACAAACGACGAAAAATTTTCTCATTTTCATGTGATGTTCATACGTATGAGGCAGTTTTTAATTTATCTTTATGCTTCTTTGTGTTTTTGCTTTGTTAACCGGCATATAGTGACAAAGAATATTTGCAGTTTTCAAGAGGTTTCTTATAGTTTGGAAATTTTAATTAACCATGACGGTACTTCAGTATGACGGCTTTACAATGACTTCAGAAAATCTTCAAAGGGTTTAAGTTGGAAACAAATATATCAAACTCTGTTGGGAGTGGCCATTTATACTAAGTGTTAATTACTGTGACGACCCTACTCTGGAACCGACATAGATTAAGCCAGATAGAGACTACAGCTAAGCCATAAACAAAGTCAGCTTCTGGAATTCCTTCTCCTGAGACATCATCAGTATTTTTTTTATATGAAAAGTGGTAAACGAGCATACAGCTCACCTGATTTAAACTGATCACCGACACCCATGAACATCCACATCATCAGAGAAGCTGCAGGTGCGTTGCCGGCCTTTGAGATAGGAGTACGTTTCTTGAAGGTCCCCAAATCGTAAACGTTAGGAAACACCACTGGTGGCAGTTGATTCCACAGGTTTACAGGGCGTGGAAGAAACACGTAAAAGTTAAAGTTACCATTAAAAGAAATTACGACACGTATTTCTAATTCGTAATTCGTAATAACATTGTATTTCTAAAGATTACTTCATCGTTTAATAAGCTTCGCTTTAGTTTACAATCAAATCTAACAGTATCGTAGCGTTTGAGCTATATACGATAATATAGTAACGTATATTATCGTATATAGCTCAAATATTAATGGATTTTTTCATCCAGATGCGAAAGTGGAAATCAAAGCCATTAATACGTTCGTGAATTTTCCCTCATGCCTATCCGTTAATCTGCTTTTTAATGTAAGCCGACGGCGCTTCGCACATTTGATATGGTAGTAGCATTTTAATATGCTGGTAACATTTTCTATATAAAAAACAAAAGAATACTCTATTTTGTTCGAGTGGCAAACGAAATATTACAAGGCTTAACGTTCCGGGCCGCATAGTTTTAATTTTAGAAACGGGAGCAAACATCGTACCTAGACAAAAGCGTACCCGGTACGAACATTGTAACTGTGGTATAAGTCAAAAGAGCTTTTGGTTATTTATTTATTCAATGTTTTTATTGCAAGCGTGCATCTCCGTGACCGTTTTAATGCGCGAACGTTACTCCTGATGTCACTTTTTACCAGAAATATAATTGAATTGAATAAAACTACTTATCGACGCTGGAAAGCCAAAACGTAGTAAGTGACACAAATGGACGTTTATATTTTTTTACGTCGTTGGAATCAGAAAAAAAAGACGCGTCGCATGATACATGAACAATTAGAGGAAAAATAGCGAAAATAGGATTTTCAAGATTGACACTTCTCTTTCATTTTTTGTACCGTAAAACGGTTTTCTTTTAGGAAAACTCTAGGTTAATGCCGTGATACAATACTGATTCAGCAAAAAATATAAATAATTTGTCCACAAACATGAAAGTTATAATTTTTTTTTTAAAAGTAGAAATGTTTTTCGGCTCTGGTGAACACTTTCATTTTTGTGGGTTACTACGTTTTTGTTTTTCAGCATCGTTATACAGAGATATATTTTAATATAGAATAGATACTTTAAAGTGGTCGCTTACCAATGATATTATTTGTTTCTATTCGTATTTTAACCGCTGATTTACCATGCTCTCGGCGGTGAAGAAAAACATCATGAGGAAAACTACATGTATTAGAACATTTTATTAGACATGTGAAATCTGCAAACCCGCACTACGGCCGCATGGTCTGTCGACAAGAAGGACTATGCACAATTACAGGATATCACGTTAACGTTATAGGCTGTTACGTTAACTTTAGCTTATATAAATTTTATGGCGGTCCAGTCCTATTTTTAATTCAATTCAAAGAGATTTTCAATACGGTTGTACTTGTTCATACTTATTACCAGGACCATGAGTTTCTAAGATAGGATACCAGGTAATTTCTAAAAATGCGTTCCAGAGATCGATAACTCGCGGCACGAGAGTCCGCAGCTACGGTTCTTCTACGAATTATTTAGTGCAGGCACGCAATATTTCTTATTAGTACCTGGATGACCAAGCTTTGCTTCGTGTCGTCCCATTTAATTTTGCTCTAGTTCTGGCATAGGCATCCATGAGAAAACCATATAAGTTTTAATTTTGTAAAAAGTATGTGTGCGAAAAACGAACGAATAACTTAATATCACGTCAACAATTTCGATGATTCATTTTTTATTGGAAAGGATGTACTTTTTAAGAGTAATTTAATGAAAGATTGTTTAGGTTCTGATTAATTCTATTTCTTTATATTCCTATTCTATTAGAAGTCGGTTATTATTTTTACGAAAAGTTTGCTAAAAAGGTAGCTACTAATCGATAACGATAGATTAGGGGTTTTTGAATCAGCCCTGTAGTTCTGGGCTCTCAAGAATAAGACTACGACTATCCCCTGCCTGTTGTACAAGGCGACTAACAGGGGCCTCGGGTTCACTGGGCGACAAGGGTGGGGGCCTGCGTCGTCCACCAAAGTGGACCCGGGAAGAAGGCGACATCGGCTGGCCCGTGTCGCCTTGCGCTGCGAGGGCACAGCGGGGAGGGAGTTACCTCCCCTGGGACGTGCTCTCCTTGAGCACAGTGCAGAGGGGTTCCGGTGCGTTCCACGTGAGATCCCGGAGCCCCTCGTCATGTACCGAGGAAAAGGCCATCGGGGAGGTTTTAGTGGGTAAGATCCCCACATAACCGCCACCCCGCCCCTTCACAAAGATACCCCGCCCCAGAAAGCGGGGTATCTTTGTGAAAATTTCCTCCCCGTCAACAAAAAAAAGGGGTTTTTGAATTAAAAGCTTACTCTAAGTTTTTTACTTACTAATCCCGGTTGATCTATCAAGAAGTTTTTTTTAATTTTTAGATAGACTAAAACCTGGGTCATTAGATACGTGTTCCTATTACTTGTACCACACACAAGCCTTATTATTTCGCGTCCCCATTTCCTGATGATGTCAGGTCGTATCCCAGCATTGTGTCACCAGGTTTCAATTCCCATTTTTTTTTGTTCGAAAATAAAAAGCATTGCCCTTGTTCATAATATTTTTTATAAATTACTATGGCGCGCCTGCTGCTTTACGCTCTATGTATCGACACCCTCGTACTTTGTATTTGATACTTTCGGAGCGTTCATGAACCATTTTTACTTTGCAAGAATAATTGGAAGTTAATGTGTTACGGAATCGGTGTTAGTTTCTAAGCCAATATGTAGATTAGACTGGGGATGGTGATTTTCCGTGGAAAATGTTTTTTATTGATTAAAAAAAATAAAGTCTACAGGATTTGCATATCAAGTGATATGAACCCAATAGACACCAAAATAATCGATTTTCATTATCATTCTAACTATTGAAGCTACAATAGCCTAATCGTTTAGAGTACGGTCTGCGAAATGTAAGATCGAATCGATCGATCGTAATGTATTTCGACTATTGACATGAACCATCTATTAGCACAAGCTTAGCTTAGTTGAGAATGTTAAACAGCGCCACCCCCACCTAGTGCGGTTTGGAGATTGACAGACGTCTCATGTCTTAAAAAATTTTCTAATACATGTAGGTTTCCTCACGATGTTTTCCTTCACCACCGAGCGGGTCGCAAGTCAGCACTTAAAATTACAACAAACAAATTTACTGGTGTCAACACCGATAATTGTCTAACTTGAGGCGACCGCCCGGACACTGAGCTACCACGACTTTTGCAATAAAATAAGTAGCTTTCTATCAAATCAGCCAACCACTGGGCTACCGTGGACAATGCCAGTGAAATATAGATGCAAAATAAAACATTGATTTTAATTAAGGTTATACCAACAGCGGAATAATATAGCCGAGCGGAGCCTACTTAAATATGATAATCGGAAATTTGTGCACGTCTGCGGCAACCGCCGGGCTCGAATTAACGGAAGCTGGTGAATTAACGATGATATGTTACAATGGGACGTCACGAGCTAGTGACGTTCATTGTGACTGAATTAGTTATCACTGAACGGAATTATACATTTTACAATCAATTAACAATGATGTCATCTTTTAGGAAAGGGGACAGACGATCTCATCATGATCATCATTATCAGCCTGTGTCTATCCACTGCTGGAAATAGGCCTTCCCCAATGCCTTCCACCATCCTTCGCTTTCCGCATTCAGCCACTTCCGGTTATCCTTACAAGGTCGTTGGTCCATCTGGAGGGAGGACGCCCTACGCTTCTCCGACCCATGCGCGGCCTTTCCAAGACTTTCCTCCCCCATCTGCCGTTACTGACTCGGCAGATGTGGCCGGCCCACTGCCACTTCAACTTGCTGACTTTAAAGACGATCTCACCTGATCTTAATTAATCAATGCCATCTGCAACCACAACGCACAGGACTAGATACCAGTTTACGTAGCAGCAATACATACTTGGTTATATTACTTATAACATAGTGTGAATTGTAACTTATATTTTTGTATTATAATAAAGAATTATAATACTTTATTGTAACAATTTTCTCCGTCTGGTTGGTATATATAAAATAAACAAAACTTACATAACAATATATATTTTATATAAACTAAATAATATATAAATACAATTTACATACACAATAGATATAACATAATGAATAAATAAATCCAACCAGACGCGATTCCCTCGGTAGGGGAGACCAAACGGCCGAGGGTCAGGGAGAATGAGAGAGAAATCGGCGGACAATACGCGCGGTATCGAGCAACACAGCTTTCTGCATCTGGCCCTGAAGCATACCTTCCCGGAGTGCCAATCGCCTCAGATGACGTGAAAGGCTTATTGGAATTAACCCATTTGCCGAAATGACTATTGGGACAACTTCAGCCGGCATGCCACCCCACATGTCGGTCACCTCATGCACCAGGTCGAGTTATTTAGTTCTTTAAAATATATATATTATTATTAATTATTCCAACGTCAGAGGAGTTGCAATTGAGTCACTGGCCTTTCGAAAAAAGAGTATTCTCGAATCTTGATAGTTTCCATGTCGTGTCCGTTAGGATACACCGCTGGTGATAGGATGGATAGAGTCGAGAATACATATCTTCTCTGAAGAACATGCAAATATCCTCCCCAGGCGGCATTGTTCTAATTTAGATAGATATTATGTCATTTTGAACGTGTTAAATAACATTAGATAATATGTCTGAATAAAAAGAAGAAAACAATTTTCCCCATCCAGCCACTTCTGGTTGTCCTTGTATGGTCGTCGGTCTATCTGGAGAGAGGAAGAATGGTGGAATTCCCACCACTTTATTCCCACCAAACGATTGACGCGGGCTGATGATAATGATGATGATACCTGCATATATTTCGAAGGGATTGTTAAACTTAGAAGCGAAAAGAGCCAATAAAAATGTCAAATATCGAACTTTTCATCTTGTAGCAGAAACAACTTGCGCTTAACAATTCCACGATTTAATATCCTTTAAGGACGTCACGTATCTCCGGGCATCTCGGTCCAACTTCTCAACTCAGCATCCTCGGGCGGACACTCAAAAAGTGATAAAACTTCGCAATCACCACTACGAGTCTTTCCGCCGTTTTGCATAATTTCATATATTGTTTAAGTAGAAAGTTGGAGGTGGGCAATTTGCATAATACCGTTCGTGTACCACTGGAATATTAATTATTTTTTAAAGTTCGAATTTCTTAGGGATGTCCCATGTTTTTTATTGATAGTCCATACATTTTACTCAGAGATGAGTAAAATGAATGCATCAAAACGATGTGGTGTCATGGAATACTAAGTATTAACAAAGTTCCTTCAGATAATATAGATGCAACACAATTCTCAAATAAAATATTTGCTTAATTTTATCTGATGATTGGTTTTTATTTAAGTCCATATTTAAGGACTTTGAGATCTCTCCAGCAAGATATCGAGATACCTGAATCCTGGAAATCCTGGTTCATTCTTTTTCCCCCTGATTACAATGCGGGGATCTACAAGAAAGGTGTAAATAATATAGGTTTTACTAAGCCAGAAGCGTAGGCAACCACTTTCTTAAAAATAATAATACTAAAATAACATGACGGATCTAGCTCTTTTCATCCAGATTCTGAACGGCTCAACCAATACTCCCGAACTATTAAACAAAATTGGACTGCGTGTACCATGTGCAAATCTGCGCAGATACAATCTTTTGCACGTTTCTATGAACAGAACCGTATATGGACAAAACTCATACCTGCATAGAACTTGTCGCTTCTATAATGAAAAGTCTAGGGAGGTTGATATCGACATTTTTAATACAACTGTAGGCTGCCTAAAGAAAAGGATATGTAAACATTTCTTTTTTACAAAATAAGTTGATATTTTAGGTAGTTTATATATGTATATTAAATAATTATAGAGTTAAGGTTCTTTGTCGTTATCTATTTATTAATTTATTTATTTACTTGTTTATTATCTTCTATTGTTATTTGATCTCTTTTCTTTCTGGAATTGTTGCTCTTTCTATTGTTTAATTTTTATATCTTTAATTGTACATCTTATTCTATTTGTGAAAACTTTTAATTGGCCATTTCCATGTTTAATTTATTTATCTTGTGTCTCTTCTAGCTGTAAGTTTTCCTAACATATATAAAATAAAATAAAATGCTTAAATTTGTTTGTATGAAAATGAGCTGTCACATATAAAATCCAATAAATTTAGGAAAAGGAAGCCATTGCCATCTCTGTCTACACACAAGAGTAAAAAAGAAGTGAGAGATCCTTTTCAGTCGAAAGCAATAATATTACTTTTTATTTCAAGCTCAAAAAAATTTGCTCATAATTTGTTAGTAAGTATTATTAAAAACATCAAGCATTTCTCTGCATGGAAGGTAACATCCATTGTATTATTAAAATAAATAAAATTGGAGTGTCTGTTTGTAATATTAAAATAACCGTTTTTACTACATGCATATTAATGTACATATATACTGTATATACCAACATTGTTTACAATTTTTATCTGTCTATTTGTTCCGGCTAATCTCAGGAACGGCTGGATTGTTTTTTTCAGCACTTTCACCGGGAGATAGCTGATGTATTAATGATTATATATAGATAGCTGATGAATAACTTACGCTACTTTATTTTAGTAAAATTAACTAAATAGTTTTCAATCGCGTGTAATGCTACAGGGCGCTGCTAGTTTAAAATAAACAGAAACAAGAGTTCAAGTGAACATTCAAGTGTACTTGAATTTGTGATTACAAAGGAGCTTAGATTATTAATTAAAAAGTGGCACAGGCAAAGGCGAAGATTCAAATTAAACGAATTTATCACCTAAGACGAGATTGCCCTATTTGTAATTGGAGATTAATTTCCAACACAGCAGCTTGTGAGACCGACTTTAACGAGGGTTGTTTCATTTTGAAAGTCACGTGGAAACAGATAAGTTACTCACGATGCTATCAACTTAAATGGAAATCAGTGGTAATCAAATCAACGTTCCACTGACTTTAAAAAAGTAGTTCACCTCTCAATTCGGGAAGAATAAAGTCAGCTAATTGGAGATGACATGCATTATGTATAATATGATTTTGTATATGTATTAATTTTTCAATTCTACCCCGATAAATCGAGAAATGTAAACGAAAGCATTTTTTACTACTAATTTCTAAGCTTAAGCTTATGCTAGAAGATGATTCTTGTCGAAATCTTGTCTTGTTCGAATGATGGATTTGTAATTACGACGGTGCAATTCGAAGACCTAAATTAACTTAAACTTTTAGGCTATTATCGTTTAAAACGTGAGTTTTATGATATCGTGTGGCATTCACTAAAAATGTAGCGTTACGGTCGTGTCCCGGTGCTCTAGAGCCGAGAGTAACCGATCATTCACGATCGATGTATGGGTGTATGAATGTGTGTGAGCGAGAGCGCGGCGTAAGAGAGAGGGGGTAGCGCCCGCTCCTCTCGCTTACTATTGTAAACGAGTGAGAGCGCGGAGAAATAAAATAACCGAACAAGTGAGATAAATAATTCAGAGAAATTATTCAAATTATAATGTAAGACACAGGTGCAAGAATGTCAAACGACAATAACAGATACCACACAAGAACGAGGTACTTAACAGACAATAACAGATACTACACAAGAACGAGGAACTCTTCGGTTAATTTCAATATACTTATGTCATAATACTTTAGATAATATCAGAATACAAGAGACGCCAATTACTATAAAATAAGAATAACTCTTAACAATATAAAATAAGAAAAATGCGCTAACTAATAAATTTTTATTTATTTATCTGGTACGTTCAAATTCGCCTACGCCGTACGCTTGCGCCACACCATATTGGGCTCATACCCTCACATCGTACTTTAACGGCATAGTATTTAAAACAACATGAAAATACCTTATACGTTATTTGTACAAAGTTATTTAAACTCGTGTAATTAGTTCTACAAATAATCATGTATATTATTAGTATTTATTATTAACTAGTCTTTAGTATTGATGTGTTGTGTAAGGGTAGTGATAAGTGTTTGCAGGAAGTTCTTAACTGCCCGTAACACAGGTCTATGAACTAACACAGCGGCTAAAGTTAGTGGTAAGAGTAACCGTGTATCACCTTGGATTTTTAATTATTTTAGTTCTTATCTGTGTATATTTTGTTTGGGCTTGTAAATGGATGAATAAAATTTCTTTCTTTCATTCTACTTGGAATAATAAATGGAGATGGTCGTGATCGTTAATCTTGAATTAATAATTTTGACTTCTTATTACTGGTATCATCGTACTGTTCTTAACAAGATAACACAAATTGTGTGTAACACATATTAAATACTTTATTAGTAATGATTGATGAATAAGAATAAAATAAAATTAATACATATTCTGTCAATTATACATATATAGTGTTAGTCCGTGCCAAGTGATCATTGTTCTAGGATTCGTTGTCACGGATTTAACGTCCGAGCGCCTTGCGCCCAGACACTTTTTAAATAGAATCGTATACTGTACCATACTTTGATGTAATATTAAAATATCGTACAAAAAATAAACAGTTTCAAAGAACTTTGAAAAGCGATTTCAATCTATTTTATTTAATATGTCTGAATGTCATAGCTGTCACATTCTTTTTTAACCTTTTTTTTTTACGAGAAGGAAATCTTCAAAAAGATACCCCGCCTTCTGGGGGGAAGGCGGCGGTTATGTGGGGTTTTTACCCACTAAAACCTCCCCGGTGGCCCTTTCCTCGGTGCATGACGAGGGGCTCCGGGATCTCCTAAGGCACGCACCGGAGCCCCTCTGCACTGTGCTTAAGGAGAGCACGTCCCCCCCCCTCGGGTTGTTCCCTCCCCCCCTCTGCCCTCGCAGTGCAAGGCGACATGGGCCAGCCGATGTCGCCTTCTTCCCGGGTCAACCTTGGCGGACAACAAAGGCCCCCACCCTTGTCGCCCAGTGAACCCGAGGCCCCTTTTAGTCGCCTTCTACGACAGGCAGGGGATACCGTAGTCTTATTCTTAAGAGCCCAGAACTACAGGGCTGATTCTTTTTTAACCTAGCGGGGTCGACAAAGACAGCCGCAAGACTAACCGGTTTCACCTAGATTAAGACGTTTTACGTTACAGGTGATAAGCCAACTGCCATACACCGAGCATACATTAACAAGGAATTTTTCAAAGAAACCGTAAAACTGAAATTCATTGGTACAAAAGAAGTGGAATTCAAAACAATAATTTTAACATGTAATTTTATTATCATTTCGTACAGCAAAGGACTGAAATAATGTACCTGCATCTGTCTTTTCATCCGATAAATGTTGTGTTCGCAGTTGAGCTGTGGTAGCTCAGTGTCCGAGCGGTTGGCTCAAGTTGCATAGTACGCTAGCAACCCGAGTTCGATCCCCGGTGCCGGCACCAATAAATTTGCTGTTGCAATTTTATGTGCTGATTAACCACGCGCTCGGCGGTGAAGGAAAACATCGTGTGGAAACCTACATGTCTTAGAAAATTTTTCTACGTCATGTGAAGTCTGCCAATCCGCATTAGGGCCGCGTGGCAGACTATGCCCTTATCCTCTCTTTACAGAGAAGGTCTCTGCCCAGCTGTGGGACATATATATTATATATATAAAGGCTGTAACTTAAGCTAGTGTGTTTCATTTAACATCAGGTAAAATTATAATTGAGTGCTTACTTTAAAGCATAAAAGTCGTTGGAATGAAGTTTTTAAGAAGCGTTGCGGAGAGGTACCTTAGCCGCCAAAACAAGTCCGTAACGTTAAAGAAAAGCGTAAGATTTAGTGTCAACTGATTTAGACAGATGGCGCTATTATTAATTATATATATATAATATATATAAGCATCTTACGTACAGCACTATCCACGTATGCATAATGGTTGTTGAGGAAACATCAATAATTCAACGCTCTAATCGATAGAGCTGCCGTTGTACTAGGACCGCAAGATGGAGAGCTCCTAGTTAATAACAAGTAAGGTTACTTAACGCGTGTTCCTGCAATTAATTACCGGACTTAATGACTCTCCTTCATTCCCCTGGTTAATACTTACCATCTAAGTCCTGAGAACGTGGGATATTTTTATTTCCGTAGCAAAAGTTCGTAGCAATTCACGATATTATAGCCAATGGGTTTGATTTTTTGTTCGGAAATATTACTAACTTTCATGTTAACCATTCCAACTAACCTTAAGCATGTGCTAGTGGAATGGTGAGCTACAACCGACGACCTTACATTTCGCAGAACGTACCCTAAAGCGGACGGCTATTGCCTGGAGCAATTAGCCAATTTGTAGCAATGAGTTTCCGGTAACTCATTTTCTAAATAGAGCGAGACGATATTTTTTAAATTTTTCTATTAATTGCTGATTGTACACTTTTTTTTCGGCGTAGACAGTGCCGGCAAAAAAGATGTCTGTGTTTGTTGACACAATCAACATCGATGTTTACTGTAGTACATTACATGTTAATGTATTAAAAATGTGTAAGAAAAGACTTATTGCTTTAATTAGATTTCATTTTTCAAAAAAAACCTAACGTCATTTTAAGCATAGTGAGGTAAACAGAGACAACTTTCGCCGTCCGTTGTTGACTATTTAAAGCTAGAATATTCTTAGCTTTTCAGTGGTAAAGCTTCCGTTCGAATCGTGGTTCGGCCCTCTCGGAATGGTAATGTGATTAGAGCAACCATCCAAGCACGCTCTTACGCCGTATACTACCCCCAATAGAGCTTCAAGCTAAGTAACCTAGGAGCTCCAACACAGGTGACACGATTGCAGTCAGCTTCTCAAGGCGGGGTATTTTGCTGAAGATTTCCCTGCCGTCAAAAAAAAAAGAAACCTCTATGTTGATCTTGAAATCATCGACAATGTTTGAATCTCAATCAAGCCCCATTTCTAACATGCTACGGCCGCCGCATTAGCTTCTGCTATAACACGATAAGAGAAATGCTACGAATTCGTAGAATACCGACGTGATGTGGACTACGTATCTGCTCACATCGCCCCTTCTCCAATAAAAACGCCTATGAAGACTTCATCAATTCGCATTCAATACTATAAACTTTATAGCTTCGCAGATAGAATTTTCGGTAAAACTTGACCGTATTAAAGAAGGTCGCAATCTTGGAAACTGCTGTTACAAACTTTGCTATTGGACACTTGACATGAAGCGTTCAAATAAAATCCCGCCGAATCCCAATGGACGCTTCTATAGTAGATAAGATAAAAGTGAATGTAGTTGAAATAACAGTCTTCAAATAGATATCAGAAAGTTTGCATTGAGACGTACAAATGACCCTCGACCTGAATTCAAATCCCCGAGGTTCTATCTTCAGATGTCTTAGAGAAATATAAAATTATTGTAGAAATAATACGCACCAGTTAGACTTCGTCTTCAAAGTTAATTTCATTTAAAGAAATTATCAAAGTCTTGATAATTTATTTAAAAGTAATTTAATTAACAAATAATTATTTCGCCAGGTAATGGTTAATTTGTAATAGATGATTGCATACTTGACATCATTGGTTCTCTTATTTAAAATGAATATACCTACGAAACCGAATAGACTATGACCCGTCACCACTTCTGAAGCCGGGTGCGAAGCATCGCTTTCCGTGAGTCTACGGATCTAGTAAATATAAAATAGTATTTGTCTAAGAGAGAAGAAATTAATAAGTAATTCAACTAACTACTACAACAAATAATATTAAAATGTTACAATACGACAAATTTTACGATTTTATTGTACTTATCTTACCTTTATCGGAGGTACGTGAGGTCGGGAAATGATCCCAGCCATTGTGGAATATGAAAACTTTATTGCTTTTTTATGTTATTCATTCTATTCATAGCGCACAATGAGATATTTTTATGAATGCCCGTCGATGGTACATTACATATTGTTACGAATGTCGTTTGTAATCATTGCGCGTCTGCTGTGCTGTTACATGAGGACAAAAAGGATTAACTTTCTTTTTTTATTAAAGAAGGTGCGTCTTAAAATCGACCCTGGAAACACAAAACAACTAGTCTCTCCAACTACTAAAACACAGGGTTCTAGCTTTTGGTACGAAGTAATATAATAATAAATAATTAAGATATAAGTAGGTTTATGACAATCCGACACTTAACTAAATTATTAAAGTAAAAATATTTTAAATTCTGACATCTCATATGTTTAGCATTTAATTTATTGGTTTATTTTTTAAATATTAATGGATATACAGTGGAATTTATTGTACTTAATAAGCAATTTAATACTATAAAAAAGACTCCCTATACTTACGCATATTACACATTGAATAAAGTTGGTAAGAATAGTTTTATCTAACACTTATACAATGATCTATTCCACAGCGGGTGGGCTGTGACTTACGAGTGGGCTCTACGAGGCGCGTAGACGAATGTGGCGTATGCGGCGGGGATGGATCCTCCTGCTTCAAACCACGATACCACTGGCTGGCAACGCCTGGATCTCTATGCTCTGCTACTTGCGGTGGAGGTGAGTAAATTCTTGAACTATTAAAGGAATTAAAAGAAGTTGTGCACATCATTTTATTTAGACGAAACTAAATCGCTTTATAAACGACTTCTCTATTTTATGAAGTCAGTTAAAAAAGCAAGATAGCATCAAAAGCTTTATTCGCTTATTATCTTCCTCACTTTTATTTATTAGCTTCCTCACTTCTTGTTATCCTAGTATTTTCAATGGTAACAACATTTTTACTGTACTATTAGATGAATTCCTAATAGAAACTTCACTAGAAGCACTAGTAAATAAAGTATTTCACTGAAGAATGTACGTAACTTTTGTATCTCGATTCCCTGTAAGTCTCATTATATCTAACAGTCTTTCACAAAGAATCTCCCGAGGCTTAAAATAAAGCCAGTACTTGAACTCTGGCCGAGGGTTAATATCTCAGGAAAGATTGAACGCCGTAGCATCGCCCTGCGGTTCGTTACTTAAAAATGCTAAGAGATAACTTTAATTTAATGGACAGTATAAAACACTCTCGTAGAGAGAAGTCTCTAAAGAAAATAACGCCCATTTTCTTTTGTTTTTATTAACATATTTAATTAAAGGATTTAGGTGGTTATTGTCTTAAAGATGTAGAAGTAAAAACAATACTTCATATCAAATCCACTCTAAAAATGAATTATAAGAAAGGAGATATATGAATTATGAGAGAGAAAATTATAAGGAAGAAGATTTTTAGGAATTTGTTGATATAGTTTTGGAATCTAAGATTTTATACGAATAAAATTAACATGGTATCCTTGAAAGCCACCTTTTTCAAAACAAAATGGAGTTATAAGTGCACAAACAAAAAATACAGATAAATTGAGAACTTCTTGTTTTTTTAAAGTTGGTTAAACATCACCACTAAAGTGCGAGAACAAATAAAATTACATATACGAGTATGTACATACTCAGCACTCTACGGTTATCTAAAAGAACTGAAAGTAGAGCTACGATGCTACGTTGTGTAGGACTAAAAGGGACCACTTGCAATCGAGCCGTTTCAAAGAGTTAACTTAGAACTCTACGTTACTCTAAGCTAAGCATGATTAAGGCCGAAAGTATGATTTTATTTCAAATAAATTGGCACGTTGAAAATTTGGTAAATTTAAATAAATAATATTTTCGTAGCGCTTAAAATCCGTAGCATATACCACTCGTAGGCACGCTTTTCGTAGCGAATTGACAACGTAGCTAAAACTACTTATAAATCACTACTCTCACAAAACAAACATACAATCAATCCACGTATACCACGCCACGGGCAGAGCTGATGTTCATCGTACCCTATTTTCTTTAATTACTTCAGAGTAATTAAAGAGGGACATTTAGACATTCAGAAATTGTGGCACGGCGTATAGTTCGCCGCCGATTTATCAGACCTTATAGACGGCACGAAGACACAAATTAGAGGGTTTCGTCGTAATTAACAAATGCCGTTAGTCCCCACCGGTGATCCCGTTATTAGTTACAGGAAAAATAACTTATAATTTCGATAGGTTTAGCGATTCTAATTAAGCATTTCTTAGTGCCTTCTGTATCGACAAACACAGTTGATGTCAAAGCTTTATTTTCCACTTTCGTCACGTTGTACTGCTTTTCTTCTGTCATCTAAATATTTTTTTGTACTAAAGCTAACTTTAAACTAATCCGGTCCGGGTTACGAACTTGCAACTATTACATCGTAGGCCCAAACGGTTGGACCCTAAACTATCACTACTATTTGAAATTAAACTCACAGATGTACGTTGATACGTTTGCGCTAGGGAAAGAAATAACTGAAAAATCGTGTAGAAAAAGATATACGTTTCAATAAGCCATTGTCTAATCTGAAAGGTATACTTAAAAATACTTAAAGTAATTACGAGAATACACCAAACGTACCATTAATCACTGTGAAAAAATGCTCTCCTTAAAAAATCATTAAGCACAAACCGTTGTATTTCAACCCCTAACAGACGACTTGACGCGCGCCAATTTATCACTGAGCTCTCTGACGCCTAATAAACAATTAAAACGTCCGGGTTCCGGGAGATGCGGCCCGCTCCGACGACTGCTTATCTCAGAGCGGATCCGGACAGCTGCCGGGCTATTTGTAGTTCATGCGATCAAACTGAATATGAAATGAATTGGTAACGGGTTACGTAACTCTAAAGTGCAGATCCCGGTACGAAATGGCTGAATATGAAATTAATAGCAATGGCAAGAAACTTGTTTATATTTCATACTTTCTAAACAAATACTTGACTGCGATCCCACCTGATGTTAAGTGGAAATGCAGTCCTGGAAGGCAACTTCTCTAGCTAATCTGAGTAGTTCGTCATAAACATTATAGTCCTGGATAGTTAGGTGCACTAGCTTAGTAATAATATCTTTCGCTGTTGAAAATACAAAAAGCGTAAACATAAACAAAAGCGATAAATTTCATTTTTAAATTGAATTTTAACACATATATCGAACTTCAGCTGTTTCATTTTTAAAATAAACCTGTAAGATTTTATATAGGAAAATGGGTATGAATAAAGTTAACGCCATTTGCATATTTATATAACTTTAAGCGCGAACCAATCGCTCATTACAGTATCTACGGGAAATTAAACAATATGAAAATGATTAATTTACAACAAAACTATGAGAAATAGCGCGATAGAAAATCGCACTAAATAGATTAAAATGGTCAGGAGCGCTACTGTTTGTAATTTTTAAGATTACATCTAGGATAAAATCTTTTAGTACTTTAGTACTACTAAAATACTTTAGTACACTCGTAAGCAATTTGGATTTTATTAAATCGCTACATGGAGACAACACTACGTACTAATATTAATAAATGAAAATATATGAAAATAAAATTAAAGCGTCAATAGCCTAATGGTTTAGGGTACGGTCTGAGAATCGTAAGGTCGTGGGTTCGAATCCACCATTCGACTATTGCCGTTAACCATGTCCTGGCAAAAGCTTAAGCTTAGTTGGAATGGTAAACAAGATTGTTAGTAATATTTCTGAAAAAAAAAAGAAATATTGCTAGCTTTCTTTAAAAAAAATATATACTATCAAGTTCACGTCAAAATCAAGTTTACGTAAGATATACTTTTTCCTTTAAGTTTATTTTTTTTTAATCAAAAGTAAAAAAATTAATAAAAATATTTTATTTTATTTTAAGCATATTTAATTGTCACAATTATTTCAGTTCGCTAGCGCCTTAATCTTGCGAGATATTCAAACATTCTTAACCGACCCTTTATTTTTGCTCACGAGTATATCTTAATGACATTTCATACACCTTTAACGTAACTGTGAATATAACAATTAAAAACAATGCTAAAAATGTTATCGTCACAAATATCACTAACATTCTTGCTGGCCGTTCCAACTAAGCTTAAACTTGAGCTAGTTCACGTCGATAGTCAAATGTTGTATTCGAACCTACGACCCAACGTTTCACAAATCTCACCCTAAGCCATTAGGATACTGCAAATTTAATACATCTACTTATTTATACTCATTGAATAATACTACTTATAAGCATTTCTTTCACGTTTTTAATATATTTTTGAATCTATTATTGACGCGTAGCTGGCAAGTTTTCTTTGTCATTTTTCGCCTAGGTTGGTCTTCTCGGGCCATATCAATCAGCAAAAGAAAAAAATAGACTTAATTACAACAATCAAGTCTTAATTGCGATTATAATAATTTCGGCATAAAAAGTAATTTGTAGCATCTGTTTCAGTACAATGAGTTCATTATATAAGAAATGAAGAATTGACTCTGCTAAAACCATGTATTTTATTTTCGAAACAGAGCCTCTTAACGATATCTTTCTTTTAAGTTTATATACATTTGTAGCACTTCGTAGGTAGTTGTTATACTTTTGTTGTTATGCGTCATTTGATTTATTATTTGAGGGAAAAAAGCTCAAGTCCTGCCGTCACACTGTTGTCACATTTAGATAGGCGCTGCTAAATGCCATCACGAAGTCTTGGACTAGGTAGAAAGACGGAAGCTGGAAGGCGCTGGTCTCCTTCGGCGAGTCAGTAATGACCTAGAAGGAGACCGCAGAACGGGATCGAGAGGTGCCACCGGCCCGCAGCCCTGTAGTTCTGGGCTCTCAAGAATAAGACTACGATATCCCATGCCTGTCGTAGAAGGTGACTTAAGGGGCCTCGGGTTCACTGGGCGACAAGGGTGGGGCCTGAGTCGATCAGCGCAAGTGGACCCGGGAAGAAGGCGACATCGGCTGGCCTGTGTCAGCTCTTGCGCTATGAGGGCATTATGGGGAGTGGAACCTCAAGGAAGATTTCCTCCCGTCAAAAAAAAAAAAGAAAAAAAAGGTAGAAAGACGGCCAGATCGGTAGTCTAGCCCTGTAGTTCTGGGCTCGTAGAATAAGACTACGATTCCACGCCTGTCGTAGAAGGTGGCTAAAGGGGCCTCGAGTTCACTAGACGACAAAGGTGGACCCGGGAAGAAGGCGGTACGTCGTTTTACACTGTGAGGGGAAAGGGGGAGAGATTAACTTAACCCCCCGGACGTGCCTCTCAACAAAAAATTGAAAGTAGCCTGCGATCAAACTCAGGCTGGCGGAGACCGGCTGCCCGGTGGATTTGAGGCGCCTGATCGACAGCTATCTTAGCGACCGATCAGTGCGCGTAGGGTCTGCCGGTGCGGAGTGCGTCAAACGTACGACGAAGGGATGCGCAAGGATCCATAGGAGGACCTACGCTGTGGAACCTGCTGCTGAATCCCCTTCTTACCGCTTTGGAAGAGAGGGGGTGTACTGTCAGGCTTTCGCTGATGACGTTGTGTTAATATTCTCGGGTGGTAACGCCCTGAGGTGCAAAGGAGGCTAATCCAATCCTCGAGTATGTTCGGGAGTGGGGGTCAGAAATAAGCTAAACTTCGCACCCCACAAGACCCAAGCGATGGTGGTGACGAGGAAGCGGAAGTATGACTCACCACTTCTGAGCATGGGCGGGAGGGATTGGTCTCTAAAAGCATCAAGATCCTCGGCCTCACAGTGGACAGCGGGCTCACCTTCAATGCGCACATATTGAATGTGTGCAAGAAGGCTCAGGGCCTGTATGGCCAACTGTCGAGAGCTGCGAGGGTCTCCTGGGGGTTAAACCCCGAGGTGATTAGGACGATATATACGGCGGTGGTGGAGCCGACGATCATGTATGCCTCGGCGGCATGGGCGTCGGCGACACTAAAGAAGTCTGCCAGGAAGCAGCTGGGAGCTGTGCAGAGGGGGTTTGTCCAGAAGATCATCAGATCCTATAGGACCGTCTCCCTGCATTCAGCCCTACTACTCGCTGGACTGCTTCCGCTGGATGTAAGGATCAGGGAAGCGGCCTCTCTTTATGAGATAAAGAGAGGCATATCCAATCGGGTGGTGAAGGACAGGGAGATAGAGTCCAGGACACCCTTCGCCGAGATGCCTCACCCAGCTGAAAGGGTCGAGCTGGACGATCCCTGCCTGGAGGATGGCGGGGAGCTGCTTTGGGTAGCAGCGAGGCTACCGTCCGTATATATACCGACGGTAGTAAAATAGACGGAAAGTCGGAGCGGCACTGTCCATATGGACTGGTGCTGCCGAGACGAGTACCCGAAAACTCAAGCTGAGCGATTACTGCACCATCTACCAGGCGGAGCTGCTTGCACTCAATGAAGCGACTAAGTGGGCACTCCGGCATTCTGCACGGCACTACAGGGTCTATTGCGACTCCAGGTCCGCTCTCCAGACCGTGATAAATCCGGATTCCTCCATCCTCTTGCGGTCAACGCCCGGCGGAACATCGGCCAAATGAGGGAGGAGGGCAAAACCTTTTCTCCCCGCTACGGGTGAAGGCCCATGTAGGGAGTGGGAAGGGAATGAGAGAGCGGATGCACTTGCAAAGGAGGCCGCAACTAAGACAAAGAGGGCCCCTGTTTACGATCGGTGCCCAGTTTCATTTGTCAAGAGACAGATCCGTTTGGAGTCGATTGACGAATGGAACGAGAGGTACCGAGGAGGTGCGACAGCTTCCGTGACCAAAATCTTCTTCCCGGACGCTGCTGAAGCATATCGTACAGTACGAAAGACGGAGATGGATGCTAGGCTCGTGCAAGTGCTCACAGGACATGGCGGGTTCTCCGAATACTTGAACAGGTTCAGGTGTAAGGAGAGCCCGTCGTGTGCCTGTGACGAAGGCGTGAATGAGACCATCATCCATCTCCTCACTGAGTGTCCCATATACTCTAGCCTAAAAATGGATATGGAGACAGCCCTAGATACTAAAATCAGTATAAAAAATCTACCAATACTAGTGAGCAACAAAGAGATTAGTGGAAAGTTCCTTTGCTACTGTAGAAAGATAGCGAAGAAAACAGCGCAAAGGAACGCAACTTAGTGAGCAAGGAGCATCGAACTCACACTTAAAATAGTGTGA
The DNA here is from genome assembly GCA_029286785.1 of Meandrusa payeni. Taxonomy (NCBI): domain Eukaryota; kingdom Metazoa; phylum Arthropoda; class Insecta; order Lepidoptera; family Papilionidae; genus Meandrusa; species Meandrusa payeni. The sequence continues at coordinate 9,269,024 of JAGSMX010000016.1, read as the reverse complement.
GTGGAGAGCCCACCTATAGATAGAAATTGTAAATTAGGCTAGTATGTAGAAATAGAAAATTGCATTATATAAGATAGAATAGTTAGATAGATAGAAAGATAGTTATAAGACAAAAGTGTACTTAGAAATAGAAATAATTATAAGACAGAAGTGTATTAGAAATAGAAATAAAATAAGAGATGTAGAATTAAGTTGTTGTAAAGGACGAATGTAAGAATGTAGAACATATAAGGAATGGGAAAGGCATGGGAGTAAAACTGCCCTAACCTATCCATGTTAGGGGAACTAGAAATAGCTTAGGCATTACTACGCCTATACTTAGAGTAAAAAGGACAAGGGCTATAAAACTCTGAATTTAGAAATAAGTCAGTAGTAATGCCTCATGTTACATAAAAAAAAAAAAAGTAGCCTTTCAATTTTTTATAGAATGCTTTTTGGAGAGTGATTACATGACATAATTCCTCCATCCCCATTCTATCATCGGACTTCAAGAGGCCCTGCTGGATGTTAATCTTTTGTTGTGAACAACCCTCAAATCCGAGCGGTTTGTTCCGTCTATCATTCATTATTCGTAAAACAAAGGACTGGAATAGTTTCCCGCATTTGTTTTTTCTGATTATGTATGTTGTATTTAAGAGTATAGTGAATAGACATTTACTAAGCTAGCTCGGATCAAGGACTGCATTACCACTTAATATCAGGTGGTCAAGCACATGCTAGGAAGTATAATAGTGCACAAAATGTTTGTAATATTTATTTATTGCAATATTTAAACTCGGACGAGAATAACGCAACTACAAAAGAAATACATGTAGTTCATAGTTTGAAAATATTTCGAACTCTAGTCTGTTGTAATACGGCACAAAATAATTTCACGTTCACACAATGTTGGAATATATTAGACGTAGGTAATCTTGCAAATGGACGGGTTACATGAAGCAATTGCGACCACAATTCAAGGTCGGTTGTGTAACCCCACCGCAAGTTTTGTGAAGGCTTGTAAATATACAATAGAAGACTAATATATATTATGTAACTCGTTTCGTCCGTCAATTACTTCTACTAGGTTAATTTCGTTTCCTTGGTTTTGTAAAAATTACCTTCATTTTTTATTACATAACGTATTCATAACGTGTAATGAAAAAAAGTTTCAAATAAACTACATTATTACTAAATAGATGAAGTCTTAGTTACGGTTTGAGAGAAATTTATTTCCTTAATAAGAATAACAAAAAATTCACTTACTTAATAAAAATACAAAATTATACAATTTAAAGCTAAGCGTTACAGTTCTAGGAATATGTTTATAAAATAATAAAAGGTTTAAAACATCCAGAAACAATATTAAAATTTTGTTTTGAATTGTGGGTTATTGGAAATTGCAAAGCATTTAAGGCAAACTACATTTTGTAAAACTATTATAAAAGACGGTGTTCGTGTTTATGACCAAAGACTTACAGAATAGGTGCGCTGGGGCTATGCTAGATGTGCCATACTATGAGCTATATATGATCACATGACCTTTATACTCTCTATTTAACCCTTTTATATATTATTTTTGTCATAAAACCAGTAAAATTGTTTCATGTCTTTCTGATATTTCTTAACAGAAAAATGTTAATTTTATTTCCCATGCTCAGTGTCTTGGAGGTGGCCTTGCTTAAGCTTTGTGAGGATAGAAGGTATCAATACAAGTAAAGGTTTCAACAGTTGGTATTGTTGAAGCAGCAGGTATCTATGGAAGTGACACAAACAACCCGCAAGCTAACGAAGGCCTTTGTAAGATAATCCAAGACCGCCTCGCTAAAGCTCAGACGTTTCGATCGTTAATTAGACGTCAAATTATCAGTGACGGATTAGGGTACGTCAGACCCTTGTCGATTATAGGGTTCAAAGATAATAAATTATCCGTTAAAATTTTTAAAGGGTTAAAATTTGTTATTTGTGTATTTTCAATTTTGAAATAGAATAATTACTTTAATATTATATTATCAAACTACAGAATTCAGCTATGATGTTATTATGTTGCTTAAGAGAATCTTTCTCTTCTAACTAGCGATTTTTTTTAGTAGATTTTGTCTAGAAGTAACAGCATTCCTTCCCTTCCCTGCAAAAAGACTGTCTGCTTCTGCTTTACTTCACATAATTAAAGATTCAACTTTAGGTCTACTACCAGCGTCGCCCTCCGCTCTTCCTCCGCTCTCCTACAGCTGCTACTCCACTTTCCCCGATCTTCAGCGTACAGTCTGCGTAACATAATGTCAAAAGTTTGAATCCGCTATTCAACTATTGACGTAAACCATCTCCTATCACAAGCTTAGTTGGAATGGTTAACAAGAATGTTAGTAAAGTTTGTGAGAAAAATATATTGCTTGCATACTTTAAAAAAATAGTTGACGTATATCGCTGTAGTGAGAGCCGTGGTAGCTCAGTGTCCGGGCGGTTATCTCAAGCTGCATAGTACGCTAGCAACCCGAGTTCGATCCCCGGTACCGTGACCAATAAATTTGTTGTTGCAATTTTAAGTGCTTATTTACCAGGCACTCGGCGGTGAAAGAATACATCGTGCCAATCCACACTACACTTATACTCTCTTTACGGAGAAGGCCTGCGCCCAGCAGTGGGACATATATACTATATTTATAAAAGCTGTAACTTTAACTAACTTTAATAACGCTGTTGTACAGTCAACTATTTCTTTTGTGAATAGAATTTTCACTTAAAACAAAAGAATATTAAAAAATCTAAATTCTAATAAGGTTATAAATTCTTTATTAAGTTTCTTCAAGTTATTAAAAATCAAGTACACAAGTTAACTATACCCATTCTTAGCTAAAACTAAGGTGGAGAAAAAATCTGAATATGCATTTTAGCTGGTAATAACGGCTTTGCAGACAAGGTGCAACAGTCCGATTCGAGCAGTGGTTGTGAGCGGACGTGTGCCGCTCGATCCTGTCTGAAAAGGACAGCCATTAGCGCCGTCCATTGAGGGCGCGACGCGCGCACCTGTGAGCGCACCTGCGAGCACAGCTGCACGCCTCCATTGTACTTAACACTGAATTCGTAATTGCCGCATTCTAACGGCTTACGTTTTCTGGAGTATAAGTAGAATTTTATTATTTTATTGATTAGAGTCCTTTGTTCGTTCGGTGGATACCTTACGGTGTGAACGAAGCCGACGACAGGTGGTCCTGGTGCCTGACGCTTCCCCTCAGGAATCGCGAATCGGAAGGGGTCGACAAGGTTGGCCTTTGGTCTACTGCCATAGTCAACAGTCGACTTACGTTTTGGCCTTTAGTGCCCCGGGTAGTTTTAATTAGTCTTAAGGACACCTGAGGTGCACAATAAGATTGGCACCCAGACACACCAAGGCACACATCCTCCCTGCCTATACCCGGCGGGGAGGGAGGCAGGGCCACACACCCCGGCATCCCACCGGGACCCCAGTGCTGTTAGTTTTACTCTCCCCCTCGCGATTATTTATTAATTTAAAAATGGACCCCATCGACGAGATGAGGTATGTGTTCAGCAATCTCCGGGCCAAACACCCGGAGATATAAATCGTTAATCGCGGACGCTCGCGAAGCCACTTCTCGGCCCTCTTCAAGGGAGCTCTAGCCCCGACCCCGTGGTCGTGGGTTGTTATGCAGGAAAGCTCGCCGTCGAGTCTGACTCAAACGTTCCTCTCCGTGCGCCGGCTCGGCCTCCGACATGGAGGTTGAAAACTTGGCAGCTGAAAGCGCCTCCGCGTCCGACTCCGAAGCCCGGGCGGCCTCTTTACTGAGGTCACCCATAAACGGAAGAATAAGCGAAAGAAGCGTGCGTCGGCCGTACCATCGCCTTCCGCAAGCCCCGTCCACCAGCTAAAGGCACAAAAGGGCCCGCCGATTCCGCTGCGTCACAGACTCGGCCTCCCTTTACCCGCTACACTCCCGTATGCGTACGCGGTAGCGCGTACTGTGCCTGGCCTGCCATAACGCCGCGACCCGTACAGGACTCCACCGCGTCGAACGCGAAGCCCTCCGGTCTATCTGACTGATAGATCGCAGTGGCCCGCGTCCAATCAGCAATGCCCTGATTATAAGTTGGTGCCAACATTAGCGGGCACCAAGATACGTATCCAGGCGGAGGATGCCGACACCTTCCGCAAACTTACTAGTTACTTGCACCAAAAGGGTATCTATTTCTTTTACCTATGCGCTCCCAGAAGAGCGCACTCTGCGGGCGGTCGTCAAAAGGATCCCCGCAGAGATCTCAGAAGAAGAGGTCATAGATGACCTCAAAGAGCAGGGCCTCCCGGTCATATCCGTGCACCGCATGCGTAGGCAGAGGGACAAGACCCCTCTAGATATGGTCCAGAGTGACGCTGGCGCCCAGGGGAAAACGCATTTTCGACATTAAGTCCCCGTGTAGGCTTACCCGCATCTTAGTGGAAACTCCACGTAAAACAGGCGGAATGCCATAAGTGCCAAGTCTATGGCCATTCCGCACGCAATTGTTTCGCGCGCCCCGTTGTGTTAAGTGCCTTGAAGACCACGGCATAGCGTTTCCTCATAAATCCCAAGGACAAAGCCCTCCAAACGGAAGAGCCCTCCTGCGTCTTATGCAGACAGATAGGCCATACGGCCAACCTCGCAGGATGCCCAGATGCTCCAGGCGCTGGCGGCCAGGCGTTTGAAACCGCACGTCCGCGCCCAAAATGCCCGACATTGCCGCCACCGTCGGCCTTCCCACCGCTGCGCCCCCGCGTGGTTAACACCGCTCAACTTCTCCGCGAGCGGCCCCTGCGGCTAACGCGTCCGCGCCCGTCCGCCCGGCGGTACTCCATCCGCTCCAGCGCCACCGTCGGCGCCCAACTCAGACAGTCCTCGGCTTTCGATGGATATTCGCGCGGTTCTTAAGTCGTTTAACATTGACGCACTCATCGCCATCGCGAACGAATATGCATCGAAAAGGATGCAGGCGCACGTCTAGATGTCATACACAGATACCAACACGTCCTTAAGGCGTTACAATGATTAGTACTGCTAGGATAAAGCCCTGTTCGCTTACCGTCGCGTATTTTAATGCGAACGGGCTTAGGAACAAAAAGACGAGTCCTATGCGCGAACTTCGTACGCGAATATCAGGTCGACGTAATGTTAGTGCAAGAGACTTTTCTCAAACTGTCTATGCGCGATCCGAAGATCGCGAATTATAACATCGTTAGAAATGATAGAGCCGGTGCAAGAGGCGGCGGCACCCTCATTTACTATAGGAGGTCTTTGCATTGCGTACCGATTGACACGCCGCGACTAAAGCGCAGCGAGGCCTCGGTCTGCCAGTTAGCCATGACAGGTCACTCCCCATAACTATTGCTTCGGTATACCTTCCGTGTCACCGTAGCAAAGAAGTACTCAGAACCGACTTCAGAGCTCTCTCTCTCGGAGACGCCACGATTCTAGCCGGCGACTTTAATAGCAAGCATCCTCGGTGGTTCTCCTATAAGCCTAACTCCGCGAGGGCTGGCCCTCGAATCTCTGGTCGATCCTCTCGACTTCGAGATCGTAGGACCCCAAGAGCCCACTCATTTTCCGCACCAAGTGGAACATACACCGGATGTCTTAGACATTGCTATCCTCCGCCATATCACCCTTACAGTAAGTAGCCCGTGCGTGATACACGAGCTTCACTCGATCACCGCCCTGTAATTCTGGCGGCTAGGCCTTCAGCGCAAACCGCTCCTCAGACCAAATCCATCATCGACTGGCACAAACTTGAGTCCCAATTGAAAGATGCCAGCTCCTCATCTAGAAGCGTTTCCTGAGAACGTAGATTCTCCTCTTAAAACAAATCTCGCAGCGCACGCGCCTCGAGACACATTCAGACGGTCATCAAAGACTGCTCCAAGGAGGTACCCGTTGTGGACGACCACAGATGGGTCCTGCCTTCTGAAATTCGTGATCTCATGAGACGTAAGAACGCCGCCACTAGGGCTTACGACTTGTACCCTACCGAGCGTCACCGTAGGCGGCTACATAAATTGCAGCGTGAAGTTAAATCACGCATAGCCGCTTATAGAACGAACGGTGGAACAATACGCTAAGCGACATCCGCCCATCACATCTGGCATTTGAGCTTACCAAAATCGCTTAAACGCGACCCCGATCCGGGATGCCACCCTCAATCGTCCTAATCTCCCACCAGCTTCACTGGACGAGGAGAAGGCCGAGTGTCTGGCTGACAGTCTCGAATCAATGCTCCCCGGCGCGCTGCGTCGACCCCGCTCACCTCCTGAAGGTAGAGAGCGAGGTCCATCGTAGGGCGAAAACCAATCCGCGATCCCGTTCCAACGATTACGTGCACCGAGGTTGAGGATGTATTAAAAATCTGCGTCCCCGCAAAGCCCCCGGTATAGACGGCATACCTAACTTGGTTGCCAGACGTTTCCCGATAATATCGTACGCCTCCTGGCTATAATATTTAACGCGGCCATGACTCACGGCATCTTTCCCAACGAGTGGAAGGAGGCCGACGTCATCAGGTTCTTCAAACCCGGTAAACCGCGCACAGAACCCTCTTCATATAGACCTATTAGTCTTCTCTCCGTTTTAGGAAAGTATACGAACGGCTTATCTTAAATCGATTGCGCGCCTTCATGGACTCGCGGCTGCTTTGAGCAGTTCTTCCGCGCCAAACACTCATGTATTTCAACAGGTGCTCCGCATCACGGAGCACATTCACGCCAAATCCTTTATTGGCATGCATACGGGAGCAATCTTCTGGACGTGGCAGAAGGCGTTCGACAAAGTGCGGCGCCGGGGCGTATACGAGCTTCATGTACAGCTTGGGTTGCCCCGACTATCTAGTGCGCATAGTGCGCGATTTTCTTACCGGTCGAACCTTCAGGTACCGCGTCAGGGTGCTCCGCCTCCGTCCCGTTCGAGCCGGAGTACCTCAAGGCTCCGTACTCGGTCCCGTCCTATACACGCTCTACACTAACGATATTCCGCGCTCACGTAGAGCAGAGCTAGCCCTTTCGCCGACGATACCGGCATTTATGCTTCCGGGCGTTCTCCCGAAGTCATTCTTAAAAACTCCAGACTGCGGCCGATGCCCTAGGGATTGGTTTCGGAAATGGAGAATAGAAATCAACCCGGCTAAGAGCGCATTATGTACTTCACGAGGCGTCTTCAGTCTCCACCTCGTTGCGTCCAACTTCTAGGTACCCCTATTCCATGGGTTACACAAACCAAATACCTTGGTGTCGTATTAGATCCCAAACTCAGCTTCGGCCCTCACGTATTAGATCAAGTTAGGAACCGTTTCGTTATGGAGTCGCCCTATATCACCTCATTAATAAGAAAAGTAAAATGTCCCTCCGTAATAAGGTGACACTTTACAAAGCAGTTATACGTCCTGTTATGACGTACGCGAGCCCGATCTTCGCGCATGAATCTTTTGGAGAGTGATTACATGACATAATTCTTCCATCCCCATTCTATCATCGGACTTCAAGAGGCCCTGCTGGATGTTAATCTTTTGTTGTGAACAACCCTCAAATCCGAGCGGTTTGCTCCGTCTATCATTCATTATTCGTAAAGCAAAGGACAGGAATAGTTTACCTGCATTTGTTTTTTTCCTCTGATTACAAATTGTGAGTGTTTTCAAGAGTATAGTATATAGAAATTTACTAAGCTAGTGCGGATCAAGGACTGCATTACCACTTAATATCAGGTGGTCAAGCACATGCTGGAAAGTATAATAGTGCACAAAATGTTTGTAATATTTACTTATTGCAATATTTAAACTCGGACGAGAATAACGCAACTACGAAAGAAATACATGTAGTTCATAGTTTGAAAATATTTCGAATTCTATTCTGTTGTAATACGGCACAAAATAATTTCACGTTCACACAATGTTGGAATATATTAGAGGTAGGTAATCTTGCAAATGGACGGGTTACATGAAGCAATTGCGACCACAATTCAAGGTCGGTTGTGTAACCACACCGCAAGTTTTGTGAAGGCTTGTAAATATACAATAGGACTAATATATATTACGTAACTCGTTTCTTCCGTCAATTACTTCTACTAGGTTAATTTCGTTTCCTTGGTTTTCTAAAATTACCTTCATTTTTATTACATAACGTATTCATAACGTGTAATGAAAAAGTTTCAAATAAACTACATTATTACTAAATAGATGAAGTCTTAGTTACGGTTTGAGAGAAATTTATTTCCTTAATAAGAATAACAAAAAATTCACTTACTTAATAAAAATACAAAATTATACAATTTTAAGCTAAGCGTTACAGTTCTAGGAATATGTTTATAAAATAATAAAAGGTTTAGAACATCCAGAAACAATATTAATTTTTTTTTTGAATTGTGGGTTATTGGAAATTGCAAAGTGATTAAGGCTAACTACATTTTCTAAAAAAATATGATAAAAAACGGTGTTCGTGTTTATGACCAAATATTTAGAGATTAGATGCGCTGTGGCCGCGCTAGATGTGTCATACTATGAGCTATAAATGATCACATGACCTTTATACTCTCTATTTAACACTTTTATATATTATTTTTGTCATAAAACCAGTAAAATCGTTTCATGTCTTTCTGACATTTCCTAACACAAAAATATTAATTTATTTCCTATGCTCAGTGTCCCTGAGGTCGCCTTGTTTAAGCTTTGTGAGGATGGAAGGTATCAATACAAGTAAAGGTTTCAACAGTTGGTATTGTTGAAGCAGCAGGTATCTATGGAAGTGACACAAACAACCCGCAAGCTAACGAAGGCCTTTGTAAGATAATCCAAGACCGCCTCGCTAAAGCTCAGACGTTTCGATCGTTAATTAGACGTCAAATTATCAGTGACGGATTAGGGTACGTCAGACCCTTGTCGATTATAGGGTTCAAAGATAATAAATTATCCATTAAAATTTTTAAAGGGTTAAAATTTGTTATTTGTGTATTTTCAATTTTGAAATAGAATAATTACTTTAATATTATATTATCAAACTACAGAATTCAGCTATGATGTTATTATGTTGCTTAAGAGAATCTTTCTCTTCTAACTAGCGATTTTTTTTAGTAGATTTTGTCTAGAAGTAACAGCATTCCTTCCCTTCCCTGCAAAAAGACTGTCTGCTTCTGCTTTACTTCACATAATTAAAGATTCAACTTTAGGTCTACTACCAGCGTCGCCCTCCGCTCTTCCTCCGCTCTCCTACAGCTGCTACTCCACTTTCCCCGATCTTCAGCGTACAGTCTGCGTAACATAATGTCAAAGGTTCAAACTGATATTCGACTATTGACGTAAACCATCTCCTGTCACAAGCTTAGTTGGAATGGTTAAAAAATAGTTGACGTACATCACTGTAGTGAGAGCCATGGTATGTCAGTGTCCGGGCGGTTATCTCAAGCTGCATAGTACGCTAGCAACCCGAGTTCGATCTCCGGTACCGGCACCAATAAATGTTTTCTTGCCATTTTAAGTGCTTATTTACCAGGCACTCGGCGGTGAAAGAATACATCGTGCCAATCCACACTACACTTATACTCTCTTTACGGAGAAGGCCTGCGCCCAGCAGTGGGACATATATACTATATTTATAAAAGCTGTAACTTTAACTAACTTTAATAACGCTGTTGTACAGTCAACTATTTCTTTTGTGAATAGAATTTTCACTTAAAACAAAAGAATATTAAAAAATCTAAATTCTAATAAGGTTATAAATTCTTTATTAAGTTTCTTCAAGTTATTAAAAATCAAGTACACAAGTTAACTATACCCATTCTTAGCTAAAACTAAGGTGGAGAAAAATCTGAATATGCATTTTAGCTGGTAATAACGGCTTTGCAGACAAGGTGCAATTTCCAGGTAAATACGACGGGAAGTATCCATTTCAAACGCCAAACGCAACGTTGAACGTGGTCATAAAAGAATTCCTGATTATATACCGGTATTTTTCGGTACTTACCTGTAAACTACACACGAGTAATAATCTTGAAAGCAGAAGCTCTGATAATAGTTTTCTTATTAGAGCAAAAGAGCGCAGAATAAACGTTTCAAGAGATCAGTTAAGCTTCAAGAGCTTTTTTTTCCTAAAAATATAATTAGCAAATATAAGACTATTTATTTTCTACTCTATGGTGGTCATGAGGATGAATTCAGAGCATCCTCCTTTTTGAAGTCGGTTCAAAACTACAAAAATGAAAGATGTATTTTTGTCAAAAATTCACTTTATATAAATGTATCACACGCGTGTAACGGATAAGGTAAATATTATAATATATTATTGAAAAAAATATACAAAATCACTTGCTTAAAAAAAATGTGCCTATGCATTTAATAATTGGTAATGTTGTTCGGCTCGTTTACTTCGACTATACCTAGTCAGGTCATAAGTTCTGTTACAATTGAAAATGCAGTTTTTCAATTAAGTAATCTTATATTATTAAAATTTATACCAACATATTTATTGTTGTATATTAGTCTCAGCAAAAAAAAACTATTCGAAATGCTGGCCATTTTCGGCTTTAACCTGTTTGGCCACGAATCTATAGATTTACGCACTGTTTCCAACTACTAACTAGTGTTAGTAATAAAAACTATAAAATTGACAATGAAATTAAATTATTATTAACAAATAAAAATATAATTAATTATTATATTGTATTATATTTCCACAAGGTTACAAAATGTCGCTGGCTGTATGCAGAGATCGACTTACCGGCACGGACGTATCGGAGCAGCTCTGCGATGGTTCCACGAAACCCACTTCAACCGTCATCAGGTGTAACTTGCACCCGTGCCCTTTCAAGTAAGTTTTAACTTTTTTTGACGGGGGGTTGAGGATATATTCAACAAGATATTTCGGCTTTGGGGGGGAAGGTGGGGTTACGTGGGCGACACGTATCAGCCGATGTCGCCTTCTTCCCGGGTCCCCTTCAGCGGACGACAAAGATCCCCTTGTCGCCCAGTGAACCCGAGACCCCTTTTAATCGCCTTCTACGACAGGCAGGGGATACCGTAGTCTTATTCTACGAGCCCAGAACTACAGAAATATCGAAAATTGTCTTAAATGATCTATTGCTATAGAATTGATCGAATGGTCTTGTCTCCATACCACGAAATACATGACACAGCATTGTATTTTTACGTAGGCGCTAAAGAAATATTATTAATTGTTTTGTAAATTATTAATAGTATTTCTTTTTTAATTTGTTCAGTGAATTAAAATACTCTATAATCTACATTGTTTTATTTCTTAGATGGTATGTTGGTGAATGGTCTCCATGCACTGCCCCTGCGGCGGAGGCCTTCGCACTCGCAGGGTCCTCTGCGCCAGGTCTGCCAACGTTACCACAGCCGATACCTACCAACCAGGTAAAAATACAATACTTCAATGTCTTAGTGGCTTCGTCAATTGTTTTTTTTTTTATGACGAACTACACAGGTTGGCCAGAGAAGCTGGCCTTGACTGCTGCACCGGATTGAGAGGTGACACAGCTCTTAGGTCGCTTAGCCTGAACCTCTATTGCTAGTAACTCGACACAAGGGTCCCCCCGTTGAGGGGTAACCTCGGCTTGGCGACGGAATTTATTATAGGAAAGCTTATAAGTGGCGGCACTTACAAGAAGTTTGTTAGAATGTTTGGTGACAGTCTCGAAAAACCGTCGAGATGCCTGCTTAAAGAATTGGGCTATTGTCGGTAACCCTGTATCAACGTGGAGCTCGCGATTACGTACGAACCACGGCGCACCCGTGGCTCGTCGCAGAAAACGATTCTGAATTACTTGTAACCTATGGATAAGTTTATGGGCGGCATGCGCGAAAACCGGGCTCGCGTACGTCATAACGGGACGTATAACTGCTTTGTAAAGTGTCACCTTATTACGGAGGGACATTCAATTGTTTAGTAGGTTCAACACTTAGATATGGCATTATTCTAATATTATAAACGCGATTACTCTTTCACGCAAAAACTACAGAATGGATTCTGATGAAACTTTACAATAATATAGTTTACACATCAGAGTAACACACAGACAATAATTTATATAGGTATAGTGTGAATACAACCATGAGTAGGAAACATCTCTGCCTTCTGCGAGATGTTCTAACGTGCGCTGTAAAAACTCTAGGATTTAAACGGATATATATAATATACAAATGATAAATATATAATTATGAATTTTTTTAACTGGTGGAAAAGGACTAGCAAAAACTAAAAAAGAAACATGTACAATTTAAAAGATATTTTACAAAATATTTACAAAAAATATAACTTTACCAAACCGTCATCGCTTGGCAGCGTGCCCAGAAGGCTGGTAGCATTGCCAAGTTGTATAGCAATGCTTAGCCTCTGTGCAAGGTCACCAGATGTGTCGACCAACTTCTTAGCTATCACGTACCTTAATTAAAATTAAATAAACATGTAATTAAGCAAATGTTTATCATCTTTAATCAACGATATAAAAAATATTGAATCCGTCTCGCAATCTCTGTCGATCCTGTTAAATTAAAAGGATACGAGAGCTTTTAAAAAGGAAGATTTCAACTAAATTGTCACGTCCAAAGAAATAGTCTTAGTGCGAGCGCTTTATCTCGTAGCACTTAACACAATGTTATTGATATTGACGTGGAGGCAGCGCGTTCTTAGGGATTGAGTCAGAATAACTCATAAAGTTGTGCTGTGATAGCTTTATAAGTACGATCTCCACTTACAAATATTTTTTTTGACAAACCTGATTATTTAATTTTTAATTTGTATCTTTGTTTTACTTACATTGGGTATTATTATTTTTTATTTTTGTGGGAATAAAAAAAAAAGATTCAGTTCCATTACGAATTTCCGTCTGCTTGCCTTTGTGGTCACTATTTTCAGTTTCTTTAAAATAAGTTCCCAGTTGTTGTTGTATTTTGGAGAGCTTAGAAAACGGTAATGTTTTTAAAGTTATATGCCAGCCAAGTTTTACAAAAAATTTTATACTTTAGTCTAGATAAATCTCAAAAAATATTGAAATAATATAATTTTTCGTCTCGCATTTTTTAATTGGTACCGATAACTCTTGTTTAAATATTGATATTGAATGTTTAATCGTTTTTATAAATAGTAAGAAAAATGATATTTAAATTGATACTTTATTAAATAACTTTTTAAATTTTTTTTAAAAACTCAAATAGTTCACTTTTGTTTAATGCATATAGGGGTCACCCTATCATTTCGGATATACCTCGAATTACCAATAATCCTGTATATAATAAAAATCTGTAAGGGCTTATAACTTGCATACATCTGATCTCATACATATTTAGTATATTTCGTAAGCTATACATTTTGTGTATTCAGCCGTGGTAGCTCAGTGTCCAGACCTCGTCTCAAGATGCGTAGTACGCTAGCAACCCGAGTTCGATTCCCAGTACCGGCATTAATAAATTTGTTTAAAGCAATAAATAATGATTTTGAGTGAATAATAAAATTAAAAATAAATATCTCTCTTAACAGGAGCAAGTTCTGAACCGGGTTGTATTTCTCCATCCCCTAGATCCTCCCAATCCTGTAACGAGCACGCATGTCCAGTTTGGAAAGCTGGAGCCTGGTCAGGCGTAAGTATATTCCAAATTGTAGACCATTTTCTGCTCGGGAATTACGTGATCTATCCTCAACACTGTTTCAATTCAAGACGCACTGCTAGATATTATTTAGTTGGACATCCCTCAAAGTCTAACGAAGAGCTTTGCTTCGTCTTTCATCATTTTTACATCAAAGGACTGGAATAGTTTGCACGTATCTGTCTTTATCTCTGATTACATTGTAGGTATTTCCAAGAGTAAACTGATGAGTGAACTGATTATAATTACTAAGCTAGTGCGATTTGGAATCTAGGACTACATTTCCACTTAACATCAGATGAGATCTTGGTTTTAAGCACTTTGTTACACATTTTTTACACCTTCAAAACAAGAAGGTATAAAAAAAAAAATTTTTTTAGACTTGGAAAGATATTAGCGTGTCGTACCTGCAAGTACTAAGGTACCATAAAATTGGTATCTGATGGATATTGAAATATTATCATTGTACATTACCGTGCTCTTATATTCAAAGTATACAACGTCGCATAAAACTTTACAACCGAACTAAAAGTATTGGACTAGCTACATTGTCTACTTTGCCTCACGAGAGCTTTGCAATTTTTGTATTAGTTTTGCTTTCTTTTTGCACCGTTTGTTAAACTAATAAAGCTTCAGTTTGTTGAAGCTATTTGTATCATAGTCTGCTTGGTTTAAGTCATTTATCATATAAGTTAAAACAAAAGCCGGAATCAAATCATATCTGCGCTAGTAAGGGCCTTAACATGAATTTTAAAACAAACGTTAATTGGCTTCATAGTGGTCGGTATTTGTTATTTTTAGTAGTTTTATTGACACGAAGTCCGTGTGTTTGTTAGTATTTGACGTATTTGGTAATGAATACGACTAGAATTGGTAAAATTCCACCTCCTAGCAGCTTTGGATTCGGTGGAAAGGCGGGCTAAGAGTTTAATTGGAGACAGCTGAAATCAATCTGCTTAGTCTTGAACACAGGCTAGCCTTTCGGTGTTCTACAGAATGGATTTTGGAGAGTTAGCTCAAGAATTACATCGTTGGACTTCAAGACGCACTGCAAGACTCACTGGACACTTTGTTGTCGATATCCCTCAAACACGATTGAAGCGCTTGGTCTTTCCTTATTCCTACAACGAAGAACTAATTGGAATTGTTTGCTAGTCTCTGTCTATAGTAGAGTGAATAGGTATTTTCTAAGCTTTAAGACTGCATTTCCACTTAACTTCAGAAGAGATCGTAGGTAAATACTTCTATAAAAATTTAAAAAGTAGACGAATCGACCTTCTCCTTTTTTGAAGTCGGCTAAATACACATACACTAGGATCCAAATAATTTTTGTTTTTCTACTAAAATATCACTTCCCGATGACACAGGTATAATCACTGTCAGCCCTGTAATTCTGGGCTCTCAAGAATAAGGCTACGGTATCCCCTGCCTGTCGTAGAAGGCGACTAAAAGGGGCCTCGGGTTCACTGGGCAACAAGGGTGGCCCTTGTCGTCTGGCAAGATGGAACCGGAAAGAAGGCAACATGAGCAGGCCCGTGCCGCCTTGCACTGCGAGTAACCTTCCCCCCGGGATGTGCTCTCCTTGAGCACAGTGCAGAGGGGCTCCGGTGCGTTCCTCTGAGATCCCAGAGCCTCTCACCATGCACCGAGGAAGGGCCACAGGGGAGGTTTTATTGGGTAAAAACCCCAAATAACCGTCGCCTTCCCCCCAGAAGGCGGGGTATCCTTTTGAAGATTTTCTCCCCGATAACTGTCCAAAAAATGTTAGTGCGTCCTAAAGTAACCCAAAATTAATTCGCAGTGTAATATCGCCATGAAACTCATTAATAAAGCATCTCCAACTGATATTGAATGTTTCAAAGAATCAAACTACAATTATGTTTTCACGAAACCAATACTCGACTTTGGTAACTTTCAGACAGTTTGCTGTAAATCATCGTTTGCTAACTGCTGCTCTGAAATATTACGTTATAACTGAAACTAATATTTCTTAGTAATATTACTGAAACTAGTATTTCTTAATATTTGTGTATATACCCGTGGTATATAGAGCCGTGGTAGCTCAGTGTCCGGGCGGTTGGCTTAAGTTGCATGGTACGCTAACCCGAGATCAATCCCCGGTGCCGGCATTAATAAATTTGCTGTTGCAATTTTATGTGCTGATTTACCATGCGCTCGGCGGTGAAGGAAAACATGGTAAGAAAACCTACATGTCTTAGAAAACTTTTCTAAGACATATGAAGTTTGCCAATCCACACTAGGGCTGCGTGGCGGACTATTCTCAGCAGTGGGACATATATATTATATATGTAAAGGCTGTAACTTTAACTTTTTTTATACCAACAACTAACTAGGTATTTGTAGAATCATTTTGTTATAAAGCTTACCACAATATGCAATCCGGCTAAAGTATTTTATCGTATCTTGGTTTCTGTGAAATCTTTCGAATGAAACAGAGGAAGGTCAGGTATGTTACTGACCTTTGAGGAAGAAGTAGAATCATTTCTTAAAGTTAAACAGGTTTGGAAACATCACACATAACTTTCGACTGGGTGAACCGATTTTGATGATTCTTTTTTCATTCGAAAGCTGGTGTCTCTCGGGTACCTTTAATCTAGTCCAGTTCTGACAATGGTAGCCATGAAAAATAGCATACCAAATAAGTCTTAAATTTGCATTAAGTATGTGCGCGACAAATGGACGTATAGCTCAATATCACGCAAACCGATTTCGATGATTCATTTTTTATTGGAAAGAATATACTTCAATGGTATTTGGTTAGGTTGTTATTCTTTCTATTAAAATATTTATTATATCAAATCGAATAGGAATATTATGAATATCTCTTTCGATTTGAAGTCTGTTTTTGTTTTTACTTGCAAAGGTTGATAAATTGTGAGCTTCAATGACGTTCTTAGGAGGCCTTAAGATTATTATGATTCTAATCATATTAATCATCATCAGTCTACAATAGTCCACTTCTAGACATAGGCCTCTCCAAATGCATGCCACAGAGCACGATCCTCGACCACTCTCATCTAGCTCCTGCCAGCTATCCTGCGAAGATCGTCGCTCCACCTAGACTTAGGGCGTCCCACTCCGCATTTGCCTCTCTGCGGTCTCCACTCATGAAAATGTTTCGCCCAACGGTTATCCTTTCTAAAGCTGATATGGCCGGCCCATTGCCACTTCAATTTGCTACTTCGGTGGGTTAGGTCCACCTTAATTCTCTGTCGGATTATCTCGTTCTGGATTTTATCCTTTAGAGAGACCCCGAGCGTAGCCCTTTACAGCGCTCGGTGAGCGACTTTTAACCAGCCGTACCGTGAGTGCCCACGTTTCGGTACGGCGAGTCATGGCGAGTTGGACGCACTGATTGAAGACCTTGGTCTTGAGACACTTTGGAATTGAGGACAAGAAGACTTGATGTAGTTTTCTGAAAACTGCCTAGCCTAGCTGTATCCTTCTGTCGATATCTTTCTCGAAATTGCTTTCATCAGAATTCTCCGAGGTAGATTTATTCCTGAACAATTCTTTTAATAGTATTACAATTACAGTGCTCAGTCTCGTGCGGAGAAGGGGTCCAAGTGCGGGGCGTTGAGTGTACCCCGGCTGGAGGTGGATGTAACCCTCTCACAAGACCTGAGATCTCCAGATCGTGCTCAACTGGAATTAGCTGTCCGGCTTACAGAGAGGCAGATTCAACAGACACTGAAGTAAGAATACGGTCGATTATAAGGACAGAGATTATCATATTAAGAAAAAGAAAAAGAACTTCATTTCCACAGAAGCGGTACCCAGTAAGGAGCAACTGCTCCCCCGGTACTTATTTTTTAGTTGACAGGGCAAAAATCTTTAACAATATTTTTTCGGGGTTATGTGGGGTTCCTACCCACTAAAACCCCACGGTCGCCCTTCCTCGGTCTCTCCATGGTGAGGGGCTCCGGAATCTCCCCACTGCACTGTGCTCTTCAGAGAGCAAGTCTCGGGGGCACAGGGAGGGGAAGGTTAATCTCCCTCCCCCCTGTGCCCTCACAGTGCAAGGCGACACGGGCCAGCCGATGCCGCCTTCTTCCCAGGTCCACTTGGGCGGACGACAAGAGCTTCCCCCTGTACTGACTCCGACTAATGGGGAATCACCCCAAGGGCCGCACCTCACCTCACTTGCTTGCTGTATTACATATATTGTATCATTGTTGTAGGACGACGTAGAAGACATACTACCCGGCGTATTGTACCACACTCAGCCACTCATTCAGCCGTATCCACCGCCTCAAGCCAAAGCCGAAAGGTTAATCGGAGACCCTGACATACCCGTAGAAGCTACGTAAGTAATATAATATAGTTTATGCAATAATGTTAATTTTTTGATGGTATTAATAAATTACCCTCCACATCCTTTTAATACCTCTTTAGATGGGGTAAACAGATACAACAGTCGTTGTATGCTTTTCACCAAGCTTATTAGGTCCCACATGAGACAGTAGATAAAAGAGATAATAGCAATAGGCAATACATACGTCGGGCACATTTTTTTAAGAAACAGAGACCACTTAAGATAATAAATTTAAACTTAGCTCACTTAGCCACTATATTCCTTCGAAATAGTCAATATATATATATATATATATATATTATCGCCTTCCCACCAACGACATTTTTTTATAAAATAAACAAAGGAAATCTCTTTCAATAACAGAGTCGTCATGTTTGTACTTATTAACCTCTTCATGTGATTTATTAGTTAATTAAGTCAATTTTACTTATTACCTTCTCAATATCCTGTCATGGGCAACCCGGGACCTTATTATACCGCTTTCTTCTCTCCCTTTCTCAAACACTAACTAACTTCTCGTCCTAGGAACTCAGAAAAGCGCTTTACATCGTATTACAATACTTGAACAGCGAGAGATTGTAATAAATTGCCTGCGTCTTTCCTAAGAGAAGAATAAATTAGAATTTCTATTCTAAATTCAATTTCTATACAAAAATTTCCAAACACCTCGCTATGCCAGATAAATTTCCACTTAAGGACCACCGGGGAGGTTTCCTCCTCGTTAATTAAACGATACATTTGGTAATTAAACGATACATTTGAAATCATCATAATTAAATTTGCTGAGTAATCTTGCTATAGTTATTTATTGATTACAGTAAATGCATGGGTTGTGTATTCGTGCTTAATGGTGTTGAATTGAAATATCTATTTAATCTGTGTTTACCTTCCCTGTTTGCGGAGAGCTCAGAGTATTTTGTTGTTGTTTCTTTCAGCAATTACAAAATATTCTTTGCGTGTGGCTGGTTGTATGTAAGGTATTGTACCTAATACTGCAAGTTCTAAAGGTTTCACTTTTGAATTCAGAATAACATCACACATTTTGTTACAATGAATGTCAATACCCTTCCATTGTACACAACTCCAACGCCTGCCGGTCTCATTTTTTGATTCCTAGATTTTACATTACGTTATCTGTTCGAAATGTGTGTTTATTTCTACAAATACATCTTTTGAATAAAGGTAACAAACACTTATCATACATTTTTGAATGCTAGAATGCTAGCCACATAGAAATTTACAAATTGGAACAAAAACACATAACATTTGACATTAAATTTATATGCACAAAAGCCCAAAATTTATCACAAATAATTTTCAAATCATTTGCCTGATCATTGATTCCTATACGATTTTACTACTCGACTAATTTCTACTCTATGCACTGCACAGTAAGGTTTGAACTTCCTAGCACTCTATTTTCTTCTGCACACTTTGTGTTATTTCTTCATTCTTTGCTTCGTTACACTTTTCCGATAAAAAACTAGACATTTCTGCCACTGACAGCAACATGGCTACATTATTTTCGAAACTTTCAAGTATAGCTATTTTAAAGGCCATAAAGCTAATTCTGTCTTCAGCGTTAAGGTTAAATTGATTGGCAAATAGTAACACACAAACACACTGGTGCACATACTTCTACATAAACCAGCCAGAACTGATAAGGTGTTATAGATCTAAGACCAGTCCCGTAATAACCCGAGCACGCGCATGTATTATAAAATCATGTGTGGATGGTTTATAGAATCGATTAGTCTCCTGCCATGATAATGATATAGAATCTTCTGCCCGTATTATTTTTAATCGTAACCAATTAATGTTTTCAATACATTGCGTTATAAAAATATTAAAAACTTATATTTCGAATCTAATCATTATTAAATATATTTCATTTGTAGTTACATCAAAGACGATGATTGGGGTCCGTGCAGCACCACGTGTGGCGAAGGGTGGCGCAAGAAGGAGGTTCACTGCAAGATTTTTTTAGAATTCAGCAGAACCATTGCCAAGTTGCCAGATAGTAAATGTATGGGTCCAAAGCCTACAGAAGAAACCGAGAGATGCGTGATGGAGCCTTGTTCAATGGCCTACGGGACTTCGTTCGGAGATTCCAGTATTCCTTCATACGGGACCGGTGATAGGTAGGTTATTTCGTAATGTTATCACCAAGCACAATTCTTTAGCAGAAAAGGGATCCGATAATCAAACGAAAATAATAAACAATACTACTTTATTGACAAATAATGTGATGAGACTTATTATATAATTTAGCTATTAGATAACTTCGATTTTAAGGGAAAGAAGTACAATATTTGAGCAGTAGCTTCCAAACGCCACCTGACAACTTTGGAATCGTTTATTGTCCAATTTCCAACGTTGGAAGCTGCCTTCTATGTGACCAATATATTGCATGCTGTTGTGTGTTTTACGAAATACATTTGAGTGCGCAAGAGATTCATGATCTAATCGGTATCCCATCTTTTGTCGTGAACATCCCCAACTAGATCTCAATTGCCACATTTTGTCCTTAATTAGGCATCCAACAATAGGAATAATTTGCTTGCATCAGTTTTGACTTCAATTACAGTTTGGCTTTTAGAAGAGTGAATAGACATTTACTTAGCTATTACACGCTATACCATCAGATACTGCATCTCCACTTTACATCATGTAAGACAGTGCACAAATATAAAAACATCAATTCTCAGTAATTTGTAATTGATCATGTAACTTATCCAAAATACCATTTTCAACTGACTCTTTGACTACGTCGTTCACTCTAACTCCTAATAACATTTCTCTAGTACATTCATTAGTTACGCATTTGTCAAGTTCCCAGTTTGAGTCGCTTGGCGGTTCTTTTTCTTCGTGCGTCGTTGTTACAATTCTTAACTCAATTAAAGCAATCAGTAATCCGTACGTCAACATTTCTGCAACGTCTGCTTCCAATGATTCTTGTGGATATATTATACTCGAATCTATATCATATAATTGCAGAAATGATTTAAAACTGTCGTAGTATACTATTACAAAATCTTGCATGTATTGTGCTCTGAATGCAGAGTTAGTTGATAAATATAGAAAATGGACAATGTCTGTAGCTGGGTTCGAATATCGCATAGCTTGAAAGTCCAAAAAACATACATCAGTCGTTACGTCGTCCTAAAAAAAATAAAAATACTATATGCATGGTAATCGTTCGACAAAAAGTCGTATTTTTATGGGCCAAAAGTGTTGGACCAATAAGGTGAAATAATAAAGAGATATATAATATTATTATTTTAAGACAGAAACAGCTTTCGATATACGCCAAGCTTATTAAGTTCCTTATGTGAAATGTAGCGGCCCATCGCCAGACACTAGTCACAAGAATTTAGAAAGTGAAAATACGGCAATTCATTGGTACAATACGACAAGGATTGGACTCTGCGACCGTCAGATTGTAGGTGAACCGCTTTGTCACTGGGCTATCACTGCTTATTATTATTATTCCAATAAAATAATTCTAATTCTCTTAATACATTTTTAAAAACAAATCGGAATTTTCTGAAAATACACACCTTTTGTTTAAACAAGAAATTATTTACCCAACAATCTCCGTGGCACAAAACGTTGAATGTTCGCGGAGCCGTAAAATCTCTTAAAAGGTCCATTAATTTTGTTTTTATATTTTGTAATTTTACTTTTGGGCCTACATCAGTTATTAAATTTACCGCGTCTTCGTAGGAATCGATGTAATAGTCTCTAAGTTTGCTGTTATTGAGAAATGATTCTTGGAAAAGCAGATCTTTAAATTCACTTTTAAGTTTTGAGAAATTTTCTTGATCATTATGCTCAAAAACAATCGACAACGCGTGAAATTTCGCCAATTCGCTCAAAACTAAACAAACTTGATCGTATTCTAGATTTTGTAGTTTACTCAATTTATTATCGTATTCATAGCCGTTCGATACTAAGTCTTCTAATATAAGCACTTCATTCCCTTTCCGCGTATCCGACGAAATGCATTCAGGTAAAATAACTCTGTCGGTGACACAAATTTCCTTTTGTAGACTTTGAAATTTAGATATAACATTAACGTATGCGTTCACTTCACGTTTATGTAGCTCTCGGAACAATTCTTGTCTTGTAGTGTTCACTAGTGTCTTAACAATAAAGCTGACATTACGAGTACCGTCTTCTGTGTCTATTATTTCCACTCTGAACACGTTTGCTATAAAATTTTCACCTTTACCACACGCGAATTCTACATGATATGTAAAGTCGTTGATGTTTTTTATTCGCGCTACACTCTCTATACAACTGTGAAGTTCGACACAGTTAAACTCGTCTGGTTCACTTATATTAACCTCTAAAGACATGTTACACAATGCTTCTCGTTTTAGAATATTGCACTGCATTGGTGTGTACCTAATCAAACTACGCAGCATTGATAAATGATAAATATTTATGATAATTTACTGATAAGCGTTATCAAAAGGAAATGTAAACACGCCATAAATATATTTGTACTTGCAATAATATGTTATCAATTTGTCATGATTATCCGTGAAATAGCAACCGAACGAGTCGTCGAATGCTTACGAGTAACATAATAACCGTCCAAGCCGTTGTTACGATTTACTAGCGATTCAGAGGTTCAGGCTAAACGATCTAAAAGCTATGCCACCTCTCAATCCGGTATAGCAGTCAAGGCCAGCTTCTCTGGCCAATCTGTGTAGTTCGTCAACAAAAAAACAATTTTTTGTAAATATAAAGTATCATTATACTCGTATATTACACTACATACCAAATGACAAATGGATACGGCTGGCTACATCTGTCGAGTCAGTGACGGCAGATGGGGAGGGTCTTGGAATGGAGGCCGCGCATGGGTCGGAGATGCCTACAGCACCCTCCCTCTAGATGGACCGACGACCTTATAACGATACGGAAAGCGGAGTGTCGTATTTGGTGGGTACATGCTGTTGATGGTGGTATATGACACTTACGTATTGATACCTACATATATATACTGAACTGACATATTGAACCGACTTCCATTCACAGTGGTATGTTACACCTTTTAATTGATTTACCAAATGATTTATAAATAATACAATTGCATGTCAATCTGAAGGGACAGTATAAAATCGATTGAGAAATTTATTAAAAAATACTTTATTTTATTAATTCCCACAGATTTAGTTTATGAATTGAATATTGGTTAATTTTTTTTACTAGGTCCTTGGTCTATGGTACATCGAGTAATATAAGAGTGGCTCCTGGCTCACCTGGAAAATCGTATTCTTGGAAAGAAAAAGGATACACAAGTTGCAGTGCTTCCTGTTTGAGTGGTGTTCAGGTAATGAGAAAGAAGGTGGTTCTATAATTTATTTTTTCTACTAAAAAGAATGCTAACAATATTTTTTTCATAAATATTACCGTTCCAAATAAGCTGAAACTAAGAAACGTTGAAAATCTAAAAAAATATAACGTTCTTTTTACATTAAAACATTGAGTCGTTTATAGAATATAGGTTTACCACAAGGGTCTATTTTTTGTCCATTATTAATATACATAAATAAAATCGTAGAGTCCTGAAAAAGATTTAGTATGTGCCACGTTAGGTGGAGTGCAAATTTTATATTATAAACTGATTTTATTTTTTTATATCTAGGAGCTGATCATCCAATGTGTGAGAGACGAAGATGGTAAGAATGCATCTCCATACATGTGTGATCCTCTGACAAAGCCTGAGAACAGAGTAAGAACTTGTAACGACCACCCATGTCCACCAAGGTTAGTGCATCATATGTATTTTCAGTAAAATTATTTTTACTGGACAATCGAAAAACAAATAACCAGTACAGTAATCGTCACTATCTTGTACCACTGGAACGTATATTATGAGTAACGTAATGCAATAGTCCCCAAGAGACAAATGCCATAAAAATATTATTGCTGCTTAAGTCAAATCTATTGCCGCGTTAGTTGTAGATTCTCCTATTTTAATGTTAGTAGCTTTGCCCATTTATTCTCCCAGCGTCAAGCGTCCGAAGTAACGATGAGGATAGTTTTAGTTCTAGAATTTAAAGGAATCCAAGCAACTGACCAAGTGGTTTAGCCCTCTCGACCGCTCTCGGATTAGAATGCGTTCCGAAAAGAGCAATGATCTAAGCCGAGGTACATAGAGACTTGCGCTAAGTTACCTAATAGATGATAGAAAAAAGCAAAGCAAAGCACTCTAAGAACTCGGCCACCTATCAAAAACCTGGTGATTCACCGCAGTAGGCACTTATCAAAAAAATAACTTATTGATGCTGACATACGCTTAATAAAGTTCTTCAGAAGTGTGTAAACGCTCGATATGAATAAGGATATATGGTCAAAGACATTTGTTGCCACTGAGCAAAGATGGGCTGTATATAAAAAATTCAATTTCCTTACAGATGGAATTATACGGAGTTTTCTCAGTGCACTAAATCTTGTGGCATCGGAATACAAACGCGAGAAGTGACATGTATTCATGAAGTAAGTTATATCCATATATATTTTATTTATTCAACCGAGAGTATTTGTATCTTTGTTTGTATTACTGGAAATTTGTTTTAAAACTAAGACATTAATATAGCTAAAGCAATTGATAATTAGTATCAAGCCGTGTTTCAGTCTAGAGGACTTTCAGAAGATATTTCAGACAGATTAATGTCTTCTTCTTCTGCTTAGCGATTTCCCGGTGTACCAGGATCCACTTTCCTACACAGTTTACTCGGTTTTCGACATCCTCCTTTGTGGGATTGTTCTCTCTTCACGACATCATGCCAGCGTTTCTTGGGACTACGACAGATTAATTCACTGAGAAAAAAGTGATCGCAACTTTATTTATCTTGAATTCACTATAAATAATCTAAGATTTAGTTTTTTAATCTACTTTAAAGAAAGAAGTCCTCAATGCGTCTGTATTTATTAAATGTTTGCATTTTCGTAGCGCCTTCATTTATCAACCAATTTTGATTTTTTGGTTTGATATCAATAAGACAGGTGAGAATTTCAATTCCCAGGTGACACGTGGTGGTACAAACACGGTAGTGGTACCAAACAGCATGTGCCCACAACCTCCACCACCAGATCGGCAGTACTGCAATGTGTTGGATTGTCCTGTCAGGTGGCACACTGGCGAGTGGTCCAAATGCTCCAAGACCTGCGGCGGTGGAATAAAGCAGAGAGAGGTATTGTTCATCATCATCATAAGCCGTATGACATCCACTGCTGGACATAGGACACCCCCAACGATTTCCAAAAGGACCGGTTGTAAGCGGGTTGCATTCAGCAAGGACGTCTGTATGCGATTAACTCTTTCGGGTGGACGATCCTACACTGCCCAGGTAACATTATGCCAGAGAAATTTCCATTCACCAGATTCTCCACCTAAAATTTGTTTCATTCAATTTTTTTTGTATGAACTAACACAGTTGGCCAGAGAAGCTGGCCTTTACTGCTTCACCGGATTGAGAGGTGGCATAGCTCTTAGGTCGCTTAGCCTAAACCTTTAATCTAAATTGGTAAGTCCATAGCGATCTTTAACTAAAACAACTTTCAACTAAATATTTAAACATATGCTTTATGACGTTAGGTGGAGTGCAAGCAAATAATGGCGCAGTCTCACGTGGTAGAGAGACCCTCAGCACTCTGTAACAATCCAAAGCCAGCCTCTACGAAATCCTGCAATAGCCGACCTTGTCTACTGGATACTTCATCACCGGAGATAACTTTGGCTAATTCATCTTACATACAGCATGATCCGAAAAAAAAGAAGGTATAAAATAAATGTTTAATTCTGTTAGTATTTTAAAGTATATATTTCTAGTTGTGCTTTCAAATAAGCTGACATAAAATTCTGATTTGTCTGATGATGCATCCTGATACACTAAAAATGATATATAATATACATATAAGATGATATACTAAAAATATATACCTTCAAGAAACGAACCTACTCCTATCTCAAAGGCCGACAACGCACCTACAGCTCCTCTGATGCTGTGGAATCCAGAGTTCGATCCCCGATGCCAGCACCAATGAATTTGTTTGTTTAAATTTTAAGCGCTGACGACAATCTCGGCGCTGGGAAAACTTTTTCCATATCCAATCTTAAAAAATAATTTAAAAAAATTTCAAGACGTGTGAAGTTTGTCAATTGGCACAAGGGCCTCGTGGCGATGTAGGTCTGTGCCCAACAATGTGAAACCATAACGAGTTAAATAACATCTTCATTTTAGGTGACCGTCAAAGTTGGAGGTTCCGCGACAGTTTTCTACGGAACACAAGTGAAAATAAAATGTCCTGTCAAAGGTTACAACAGGACGAAGATCCAGTGGGCGAAAGATCACCAAATCATTACAAAGTCCAAAAAGCACAAGATCTCTAAGAAGGTGAGAAAATCTTTTTCTAGTCTTTTAAACTCCTCCTTGTTCTTGACTTAGCGGAATAGTTCTCATATTTATTAAATTCCAGATCATTTCTTGATGTTCCTTAGCCATTAATTCTTTGTTCTTCCCACCCTCTTCTTTCTGCTATTTTGCCCATCATCATTAGGTAGAATAGAATGGTATGGAATGGAACAAAATAGAACTTGTGCCAAAGAGGGCCGACGCGATTCGGTTGTGTATAAATATGGTATTACATACACTTTTATTTATATTATACATAAATATATTGCAATGAAATTGGTACAAGGTACGCGATCTTACGCTGCTTGACGGTTTCTACTAATTAGATTTTCTTCTGCACCCTGGCGTGAACGATCCATTATGATCACATACATTGAGCCGACGTATTCTAATTCAATTAAATCCAACATTCTATTAAACAGGGAGCTCTACGCATCACGTCGCTATCACTCCGAGACCACGGCGTCTACACGTGCGTTGCAGGAAGGTCTAGCGCCAACCTGACCCTGCTGGTGAAACCTCGGCCCGGAGAGTATCCAGCCAGCGAAGAACTTGAAAGGCATAAACCTTTGGATGATCCTTCTTCTACACTCGATGACAGGTGACTCCAAGTGGCGGAACTACCAACTTGACGCGGGCGTAAATCAGCGACCTTATTAGAACTTTTTAGAAAAGAATGCCAGTAATATTAAGCATAATTTATAGGTTTTAAACGACTATTTGATTACTAGGGCTAGTAAAATTACTACAAAATCATACTTTTCTGAGTCTCGTGGTGAAGAGCGAGAGGTTAAAGAAATGCCTTGTAGGATTATTGTTGAAGAAGTTATGTTAACCTAAAGTTTTTTTAATACAAATTATATGTCAATAGGTGAATAGAAAGTTTTAACTTTCGGCCGTATATTTCAATAGTCGCACCCTGGACGTAAGGCTATTGACGATATCACCAGGTAACTTCCTAACTCCTAGTTTTTAACTGAAAACGGTATTTAAGTTTTCTTAGTGATGTACTTAATTTTTTTTTGACATTAAAATAACGAGAACTTGATCCGACTAGAACAGCTGAACGGTGACCTTTTAGAACTTATAGTTATGATCCCTAGTATCGCTTCGCAGACCCTCGATCTAAGTTAATCATTGCAGGGTGAACGCTTAAGTGCAGTCGTTCTTAAAGTTGGCGATAACGCTAACGATAACCAAATCAGACGTGGCACATCAAACATTCAATGTTACTACTTACTTACTCTTTTATTTCCCAACTATCATTGTTATATTATGGAATTGTGGCGTCCATTATTTCAATCAAACATATCTTATGAATTCTCTGATATATCGTCGGCACCCAAAGGATGGGGCAGGCCAAAAATTTATCCGCAATGTAAATGAAACCAAATCTTTAAAACCAGAGGAAAATTGTCCGAATCGGTTCACAAATAAATGCGCTATGACAAACATTAAACAATACAGACGAGTTGTGAACCTCCTCTATTTTTGTAGTCGATTAAAAGCAACAAGAATAATTTTTGCTTGTGTCAAACAGAGCGGACAGTAAGCACCGGGCGATGGTGGACGGCAGGGCGGACGATCAATCACACGAGCTACGCCCCGGCGATCAAAGAAAGACGAATAAAAACAGGCAAAGAGGTAAGATAGTATAAATATACAGTTATTAGAACTATTGGTATCACAAGTATTCAAAAACCGACTTCAAATGGAATCAAACGTTAATCACATTTAACTGATATGGTTTTCTAATGAATGCCATTGTCAGAAATGTGACCACACTAGACACACAAGCTTTCAAATAAAAAAATAATCATTGAAATCGGGGAAATCGAAACTTCTGAAATTAAATAAATACAAATATTTAATTTAATTATTTGTACAAATAAATTTTCTTCTAGGAAAACTCGACAAGGTCAGAGACGCGCTATACGGAAGCACGGGTACTTCGGCGAAAACGCCGAGTTTCAATTCCCAAGCTCGGGACATCTACGACGAGAACGAGGTAAGAATCATTGCAATTAAAAAAAGTTTTAATATTGTTTTGCTAACACCCGCGACTTAAGTACTTGATATTACTTGATAGTACGAATAGGTTCTTACTATATTTCGAACGAAACTGTATCTCTGATTTAATACAGCTTATTTTAGAAGTTTCGCTCCGTAAAAATGACTGCTGTAAAGTGGAAATTCACGTTATCGCCGCTTTACAGGCCATTTCGCCGATATCAATATTAGCAGCGTAGCTAAAGTTTCTTAGGCCACTTCTTCTACCCGAAGTGGCATCTAAAGTTGCCGTGGTTCGGCCTTCTTGGCGCCCTCGGATCCAACAGTTACTTTTAAGTAACAGTCAGTTCAGGATAAGTGACCTAAAAACTGGGCTATAGAAAACCGGTGAAACTGTGAATTAAAATAATGTTTTTTTCGTAGTAAAGAGCAAACGAACTTATGGTTTATCTGATCTTAAGTGATTGTCGTCAACTAATTCCTTAAGTTAGTAGTGAGTGGGAGAAAGTTACGCTAAAAATGTACAGCCCTGTAACGCCAATCATAAAGATGGTTTCCATAGAGTTTTATATTCTAGCGTAATGCACGGACGGTATTCTAAATCGGTAGCTAGGATGATTTCGAACAATTCTTCAGAACATTAATATATTTACGGAGTTTTTCTACTCAAAACTTTTTTATTGTATTACCGTGGAGGAAATCTTCAAAAAATACCCCACCTTCTGCAGGTCTCCACAGCCCAGTGAGCCCGAGGCCCCTTTTAGTCACCTTCTACGACAGGCAATCAGGGCTGCGGGCTGGTCTGCCAACAGCCCGCCTGCGCCATTTCTCAAACTCTAAAAATTCTAGTCAAACCTGCGCCGATTAATCGATGGTAATTAACCGCTAAAGTTTCGCTGGAATTCCAGATGTGGCAGGGCACTTGGTCGATACGGTCTGAACCTTTATAGGAAAAAGCCCTCGAGAACATTGAAAGCGTACCGTTCTGTAGGAGCCCGAAAGGGCCAAACTACGAACGTTGGTAGCTTTGTTAGAAAATATTTCTGTATGTCTTGCTTACTATCGTATTTAGACAATATGCGGTGATATAGCTAAGGGATTTCCACGAAATATTGTTCCGAGGCATTTTTAATGATGGTAAAATTGCGATTCGTTTCCATTGTCTAGCGATAATATGCCGACGCTAAATATTATTTTATTGCCGCAGTAAAGTGTGCCATAAAGTTTATTGAGCCCATTTTACTGCAGAACTTAGCAGAATTACTTCAGATAGCTAATCATTATGGCTTTTGGTGGAACTTCCATTCACAGCCATAAACGTGCAGAGAGTAAAGACAAAAAGTTCAAAGTAATTTGAATTTAGATATTATTGGATACCAATGCGCGATTTGAATATTTTCAAATTGTATTTTATTATTGTATTTATTGTAAAAATTTGTATTTTGCTATTTTAACACGCTCGGTGATGAAGAGAAACATCGAGAGAAAACCTGAATGTCCTAAGACATGTGATATCCACCAATCCGCACTATGCGGATGCGGTGAACTATGCCCTTATACTCCCTTTACAGAGGGACAACAGTCATTCAACATAACAGTGGGACATATATAGAGAACTAGTTGTGCCTGCGACTTTCTTCGCGTGGAACTTATATGTAAATATATAAGTTACTCCTTATAATATCAGCTATCTGCCAGTGAAAGTCCCGTCCAAACGGTCCAGTCGTTCCAGAGAATAGCCGGAACAAACAGACAAGTATTGTAAAAAATGTTATTTTGTGATATGTCAGATCATATGATTGACATTTTTAACAGTTGTGTAATAATTTGTAGGTCTTGTGGAATAAAATAGTCCAACAACTTAATACACTCGCTTTATTCAGACAGACGTTGTACAAATAATTATTTTAACGAATACCGCCACTACTGTGCGACCTCACAATCTTTATATAAAATTAATTAAAAGTCAGATTACGAACTAATAAAGTTAAATTATTGTTTACAATGCCAAGTTAATTTGACGATCAACTAAATTATTAATTATGAATTAAAGATACAATAAGGTAAGACACAATCGCTGGGTGTCATGTGTTGCCAGCTAACAGTTGCGTGCGAGAATCAGTCTTAAATATACCGTTTTAAAGTCTACACGTTGTTCCATTTCAAAATACACAGTGCTGATCAAGTCGACGTTAGTACACAACATATGGTCCAATCGTTCCGGAATGATTACAAAATAAATGAGTATTGTGCATTTTACGAACAATTAACAGTTCAAAATTAGTGAATTATATCGTTATTAAAGTCGTACGAGTACCATAGTGCAATAGTGTTAATACGATATTAAAGTTACAAACAATTTATAAACGAAGTGTCGAACTATATCAGACTATAATAATATAAGTATTGGTGTAACACGCTGCGAGTTGAGCTAGCCGCCCCTTGGTATCGTTGAAATATTTTCTTACCCTCCTACTTAACCCTGTACGTACCGTGTGTAAAGCAAAAACGAAGTAAGTGACACATATGTCCATTTTCACTTGTTTACGTCGTTCGAATCAGAAAAAAAAGACACGTCGAATGATATATGACTTGTAACAATTAGATGAAAAATAGCGAAAATAGGATTTTCAAGATTGACGCTTCTCTTTTATTTTTTGTACCGTAAAACGATTTTCTTTTAGGAAAACTACGTTATTGCCGAGATACAATACTTATACAGCAAAAAATAATAAATACTGTGTCCATAACCGCCAACTCTAGGTTCACAAACACGAAAGTTATATTTTTTTTTAAAATTGAAATGTTTTTTGGCTCTGGTGAACAATTTAATTTTTGTGGGTTACTACATTTTTGTTTTCCAGCGTCGATATGCATGTAATAAAAAGCGGATATTTTAATATTGCAAACAAACACTACAATTTTATTTATTTGTATAAACGTAACTTTGACTTTTTATGTTTTTTTTCTTTGACGGACCTATACACATTAACTAGAGAAGTTGAACTTACTGCTTCACTGGATTGAGCGGTAACATAGCTATTAGGTCGCTTAGCCTCAACCTTTATTCGTAGTCATTCGACACATGGGTCACCCAGTCAGAGATAACCTTGGACGCTTTGGCTTGGACGGTTACTATATTACGCATAAGCATTCCGATCCGAGGGCGCCCGAGGCCACTTTTGATGTAAAACGAAGCGTGATTACTATCATTGTTTATAATGACCTTACGTTTATTAATTGTGGTATTATAATTGTTTTAAACGATAATCGAATGGTAATGGTCCGAGTCTAACACGCTTTTATTTTGTAACTTTGATTGTAAACTTTGTGTGCACGCCGCTTGGGACTTTATCAACAAAGGAGAGCGCAGTCTCTTCTCGGATGCTTCCACCAAAACCAAGCAGTGCTTCCAGGCTGTTACCGTGCCTCCATTACATTATAATGCAAATTCAGGTGAGATGTTCCTTGCATAGAGCATGCCAACTAAACGGAGTCTTTGGACACTAATAACTATTGTTTGGTTAATGGTTAATGGCATGGTTTAATTTGAAAGCATCAACAGTCTAATGGGTTGTGTGTGTGGGTAGTTTCAAGAGTAGAATGAATAGCCATTTACTAAGCTAGTTCGCCTTACCATCCAGGACTACATTTCCACTTAACATCAGATGGGATCGTGGTCAAGCATTTGCTTAGAAAGTATAAAAAACATGGTTGGCAACACGAAAACATGCCAACATTAAAAAATAAATGTTAAAAAAGAATACTGTCTGTCATTCGTGTGCTCTCACGTTGATCTAAGATATCGTGCTTCTTAGTGCCAGCAATCAGCGCAACGCTGCAAAACCTCAACATATGTGGTCCTTCGAACCGGATCTGAGATCTAAGAATTGCGAAATCTAAGGTCGTAGGTTCGAATCCACTATTCGACTATTGACGTTAACCATCTCAAAGCAAAAGCTTGGAATGGTCAACATGAATTTTGGTATTATTTATATAAAAAAATAAAGCTAGCATTCTTGAAAAAATATGGTGTATTCAGAGGTTTAAGATTCAATTAATATGACGTCTCATTATATTAATATCTAGTTGTTTCTCGGACAATTATTATTGTGAATTTTCTTCTAATACTTTTAAATATTTATTAACATTAATGTAGGAATTTTCTAGTCAAAAAATATTAATTATTCTCCTGGACTTAAAAAACATTTTTAATTAAAAAGTTCAGACATTTTGGGATTTTCAGACCCTTCTCAGTAACTCTCGAGGTCAAAGGATGATAGACGGAGTAAGCGTATACCAAAATCATATATCGCCAACGAAAACACACGTAGTAAATCTAGACGACAAGCAAATTGTGTTCCCGGAGGATGACGACTCCGACATAATAATTGTTAACGAAGACTACAGTAGGAATTCGATCGAGGAAGCAAAATCGAAATCTTTTATAGAAGATGTTTATGATGCTGTCGAGACCGCCACGGCAACAACAGAAGAGACGTAAGTATTAATACATTATATATCATATATAGACATAGACATTTATTTATTGGCATCACAATACAAAAACACATCACAGACAGAATATAACACATATTAAAAAAGAATGAAAAATAAACAAAACACAGTTAAAGTTACACGGACAAATAATACAAAAGATATGATGCCAATATCGGACACCGTCTCAGCATATGTTGTCGCAAGGATGCGACAGCGCTGATTTTCAGCGGCCCTAATGACCTTCATATCCTAGCAGGGTAGACAGAGACGGTCTCCTTAGTCCGCTTTTCTACCAACTCTCTAGTCTATCGTCAAACAACCGGACACTAACTTTGCGGAAATTGGTACATATCAGCCAGGTTTCGAATTTAAACATGAGAACGTAAAGTTGACTTAATTTTTAGACTCTTTTTGATTTATTGTCGTCTACATTTTTATTGAGAAGTAATAGATTATAACAAGAAATATTTTCCCAGAATATCAATTTATGGCGACACTGAAAACTACTCGTGGATGACGACAGACTGGTCGCCATGTAATGCGCCGTGTGGACACACTGGTCACCAAGTTAGAGGAGCTGTTTGTCAGGTAACTACATTAGAACCTATTACGGAGTCTAAAACCTTCATAACTCGAAATCTAAAACCTAGGATCCTAACCATATAGATAGATAGATTTAACTTTATTGTATACCAAAATCAAACAAAAAGCATTTACATAACTAAGTTACATTTTACAATTCGTTGTACAATGGGCGACCTTATCGTTAAAAGCGATCTCTTCCAGGCAACCTGTGTATGGACAGGAAATATATAAACAAAACAGGACGATGGCGTTCAAATACAAATATTATAACAAATCTATACATATAATTAACAACCTACACTAAATATACCTACATAAATAATTTATCAATAAATATACTAATACATAATATATACATATATCATAGTTCTGATGAAATTGATTGATAATGCTGCGCTAACAAATTCTTAAAAGCAGGTTATTAGGAGTATATAATTAGGAAGGGCAATCCACAGTCTAGTAGCCTGCAATGTGAATGACTTACCATATCTATCTTTTAACGAAAACTTAAATTGTAAAACCGCCTTTGTATAATATACCTAGCAGCAGCAAACTCGTCAGACCTCGATGAAATTATTTTTTAAACAATCTATTATTATATGGGAATATTTTAAAATCAAATTTCCCTCTTCTCCCTCTAGCATAAGATAGAGAACAATACGATAACAGTGGAGACGGAGGAATGCTTAAAAATAGGAGCAAAACCGCCAAAAGTACTGCTCGAATGCTCAGCAACTAACTGTGCCACCTGGCGGACTACTGCTTGGTCTTCTCCAAAGTGTTCGGCAAGCGGAGCTGGTGAGACTCATTTATTTATTCATTAAATGTAACATGGCATGACCTTTTTTATAGAAGGGCCAAACGATCTAACGGCTCACCTGATCTTAAGTGTTCGCC
This sequence comes from Meandrusa payeni, assembly GCA_029286785.1. Lineage (NCBI taxonomy): Eukaryota > Metazoa > Arthropoda > Insecta > Lepidoptera > Papilionidae > Meandrusa > Meandrusa payeni. The sequence goes on along the minus strand of JAGSMX010000016.1, from coordinate 9,234,659 downwards.
CATAATCCACAAGACCGGAGGAGCAGAAGGTTCGTTGCCGGTCTTTGAGAAAGAAGTAGGCACGTTTATTAGCCGGTAGCTGATATGATTCCAAATATTTCCTCAAAACACTCCCCATAGTAAATGTGATAGAGAATGCAAAGAGCCCCGACATCTCTTCGCAGACCCAAATGAAAACACTTACCACATAAAAACCCACATCAATCACCCAGAGGAGAGAGATCACAAGGTTTCAGGGTGTGTGTCATTTCCCACTCTTCATTTATTATTTATATGTATTACATATGTATAATGTAGTAACAACATATGTAATATATATGTATATATATATATTTATAGGCTAGGCGTAGCTAGGTTATTCGTACTCATTACCTGCACCCTTTTCATCCAGTCTGATCTGTGTACCTCATTTTAGGACGACCTCTACCAATCCTGTTACTGCCCTGTCTCTCCTGCAGTATAATTTTTTTAACTCTTTCCGAATTGATTTTCTCACGACATCGAAATAAAATTGCTGTCCTTAATCTTACACTCGTGTTATTTCTCCCACCAAAATTGCACTAGACACGAGGCACCTTACATTTTTACTCCTATATGTACCTTCTTACTGATTAAATTATTCAAAAATACAATTTTCTTGGTACAAGATAAAAATATTCTTGCTCGAAATTTTGATATAGTCACTTTATTAATACATATACTTAGTTTAAATTATCGCACCACAGCGGTTATTCGTCGGCGAGTGCAATGCGTAAGCGAAAACGGTACCCAATTACCGGATTCCTCGTGTTCATACAGCACACGACCAGAGAAGACCAAGCGAGAACCCCATCCATGCGCGCCGGCCTGGGCTATCGGTCCTTGGAGTAAGGTGAGCTGGTATTACTAGAATTTAAGTACCACGGGCTACGTAGTATCTAGATGCCGTCTTCCATTTAAACATCACAGGCCATGTAGTATTTTGTTGTCTTCTAGATCTCTTCTACGGTCTGCTAGATTTTAGGTCTGAGATTTAAAACCATCACTTTTCGACGAGAAAAGTATTTTGGATTAGTTTTGAAAAAATCTTTGTTGAAATCTTTAGCTTTCTTAAAAAAATTCAATAGTAAACGCACCATTGTTACCTGAATAATCATAACTAGAGAAATTTCAGGTGTATTACTAACTTGTTTAAGAATCGAAATGGAGATAATAAACCTCTACTTAACACCATTACTTAGCAAAAGTGTGATACTTACTTTATAATGCCCGACCATTGATGCAACAGTAGCCCTATCCTTTTTTAATTCTAACAAGTTTTCTTAAATTTGTAAAAAAAAAAAATTACTGGGAGAGTTATTTTATTAAATCTTATTTAGATAGATCGTTGTGTTTAAGCACGCATATGTTTTAAGTTCGTGTCACCACTTGGAACAAGTCACAACTAAGTTACGGATGGCGTGAATTTCTAACACCATCCCGCACGACGTTACGTCGTCTGAAGATGATTTAGTTCTAAATTGATTGAACTCGATTAGTTAAATTTAGTTACCACATCGTAACGTTTCATTGACATCTCACATAATGCTATTAGATGTTTGCTGACTAGAAACTCAGATAAAATTTATTACTTATATTATTTACTTATATTAAAAGCATTAGAGCACTTGCTGTCTCAAGGCCAAGCATTACGAGAAATTTTAAAAATGTTATGCATTATGACACAATGTAAGAATTGTTTTAAACCAACGAAAAAATTCGGTCAAATTCACGAAAAACGATAAAAGAGAAGACAAAAGTCAACTCTCTTTCCTCAACAATCTTTCCATTCCCTTTACAACCAACAACGTTTCGAAGCTGATAAACAAAAGAGTTTTTTCGTTTTAAGCAAATATTCCCTCCATAACTTGACAATAAACAATAGGAGTCTACGAATAAAGAGTTCGCATTGAATACTGTTTTCTATCTAGAATAAGTGGATTTATTTTTAGTTTACAAAATTGTTTGTATACAAACAGATTTTGACACACTGAGTTTTGATAGATAAATAAAATAACATATTTTAGGTGTATATTTTTCTATACTTTCTAAGCAAATGCGTGACTATCCTATATGATGTTAAGTGGAAATGCAAGCTTGGATGATGTACTCTACTCTTGAAAACACCCACATTGTAATCGGAGGGGAATGAACTATCCTAGTCCTTTACCGTACGAACTGTGGAATTGTGTCTAATAGACACTCGAGTGACTTCCAGAGCATCAACGAAGATTAGTCGACAGCAACAGTCACGCTTGGTTGGAATATCCTAGTAAGAGATTTCTATTCGTTGTTTCAATTTATCATAATTAAAAAATATTGCGTTTATGTGTGATTTGTTGCGTTGTACTTTTTCAACCGATTTGAAAATACCATTCACTATGATGACTTGATACTTATGTATACACAAATTACAGTTCAGTTATCTGTAATGAAAATCAAGAAAACGAACAAGCAAACCACGTGCTAAGTGAACACGGAGTGATTATCGTAGAGCTCTACGCCGTAGACCTTGTAAGTTGGCTTACACCAATGACTTTCCGTTATACGGATTCTTATATATAAAATGGCGGGACCTCATTACCTCGGTAAAAACAAATGCAACTTCTCTCCAAGTATACCTGGTTTATAAATTTAAAGCTTATTTATAAAATTTGTTTATTTATTGTAGTGTGTAGGTACGTGTGGTAGCAAGGGTCGGAAGCATAGGATGCTACGGTGCGTATGGCGGGTGGCTGGCAAGACTGGGAAGGCGCGACGTAAGCACGAACGTAGTGCTGGAGCCGCTTGTGAGCATATGCGACGGCCTGACGTCACTAGAACGTGTGAGGTGGCTGCGTGTACAGTGAAAGGTAACTATCGCATTCAAATACCAATTTTTATATTGTGGTAATTGACCAAATTCAATGTTGTGGGGGTTGATATTTGCTGTGGCTAGTACAGATAGTCCATTTTTTAAAAAGAGTAACATTTCGCACTGATGATGCACTGAAAGCGATTGATTTCCAACAGCATCCTGAACGCTATATGTAATAAGTCAAATTGTATCATCAGCGCATTCATCACGAACACATGAGCTCGCCAATTGATATTAGGATGGATATTGTAGAATAACGTAAACCTCTAATGGTGGGTCATAACAATGAGTTTTCGTTAGTCTGATTCTTATGTAAAAAAATGAAAGGAAGATCACGCGAAGAGGCAAACGCAAAGTCGGACGCCCTCATACTAGGTGGAGTGAGCAGCAGTGGACTGTTACAAGCTGATGATGATGATGATTATGACATATGGTCGTCACCTTTGAGCCGTGAGCCGTGTTAGCTCAGCGTCCAAGTTGCACAGTACGTTAACAACCCGAGTTCGATCCCCGGTGCCGGCACCAATAAATATGTTGTTGCAATTTTATGTGCTTATTTACCACACGCTCGGCGGTGAAGGAAAATATTGTGAGGAAACCTACATGTCTTAAAAAAAATTCTAAGACATGTGAAGTCCGCCAATACGCACTAGCGCCGCGTGGTGGACTATGCCCTGATACTCTTTTTTGCAGAGAAGGCCAACGCCCAGTGAAATGAGTCTCTGAAACACGCCTTGGTTTCAGAGAGACTTCAGAGGTTTCCATCTAATTTTAACTCGTCACATCAGTGAACCATATACCGACTAAGGTATTAATTGGATGTCTATTTCACAGATGGGGTCTGCAAGGACACGTCTAGATATTGCGAAAACGTGCGCGCTATGAACTTGTGCGCCTTGAAGCGTTATAAAGACCAATGCTGCAAGACCTGTGACAATTGATTTACATGACCTATTATCACATCATCACAGAATTACCTTCAGATGAAATATTAGATAAGGAAATGATCATGGTCAATTAAGAATTGAAGCAGTATTGCCATGACTAAGTGACTTATACAAACTTCCTTATTAATCATGTCATCAGGAGAAGGTTGTGGTTTCCAATATATTTTTCGTGCAGTGCCAAAACTATATATTGAATTGACTCAAATGGTTCTGCTGTGTCAAACGGGAAAAGGTTGACTTTGGTATAACGTTGTTGTGTTAAGAACTTCAATGTGAACATAGTTCAATTATGATGTCAAAGTATAATGAACTCTATGGAATTGTTAAAGGTATAGAGAATAGAAAATTATTGGAAAAAAAATTGTTGTGGCTTGGTATACATTAAATTATTGTTGCACATAGATAATGGTTGTTGATGCGCCTGATATAAAACCATTAAATACTAGGATAATAACAAGAATATTTGAAAGTTTCTTTTTTAACTCCCACATACTACATTATTTTATTGGATACTATCTGCCTCCCGCAGAAAAATAGATCTATTTTGTTCTAAAATAAATGTTGCCTAAGTTACACATTACATCACCTATTTTCCAGTTAAAGTCCCGTCAAAAGGGGTGTCGGTCGGCGTCAATTCGATCAGCCATTTCATAGATTAGCTGGAACAAATAGACAGACAAAAATTGTAAAAAGTGTTATTTTGTGTATGCATATAAACTCATATGCATGTAGCATACAGTTATTTTAATATTACAGACACTCCAATTTTATTTATATACATCTTTATAAGTAGATGTGGGAGAGGAAATCAAAGTAAGTTATAAATTATTTTTATAACTACAAAGAATGATGTAAACGTTTCATTTTATAGTCACAATTACTTAGAAAACTTAGAATCGAAGCTGGTACTAGAAATTTGTCATGAGTATCTAGTTTAATCGATAGTACCTCAGGTGCATGTATATTGTTATCAAATTACATCTAACCGATGTGAGCACAAAGGTTTAGCTCTAGTCGTGATAAAATTTTGTAAATGGACCTTAAGATATTCGAAATTTAAACGAATGTAAATTATCCCAAAACTTGGTCAATAAAAAAAAAACTAGTAAATTGTTTTGTAAAATAAATAAAGACATACTTAGATTTAAGTAAAATTATACGACGCACCGTATGTTACGCTTAACAAGATATCATATAATGTAAAATCTTTAAAAAAAATGCACAATTTAGCTGACACATTTAATGTATAGATAACACTGCCAGAAAAAGGCGAGTAAAAAAGTTTAATCGTATAACTAGAACTGTTAAAGAGAACTTCGTCTATGGTCGACGGTAGAGAAACGATAGGGCATTCAATGTAAAAAAAAAATTGCATATATATACTAAATTAAAAAAAAATCAATAAAAAAAATATATCGCTTTAAGGTAATGTAAATAACGACAGAGACGTTTTTTCCATTCATAGAATGGTTGCAATTGTATCCCAGATCAAATATCCAATGCTTATTTCAATTTTCTACCGAAGTTATTTTATTAAAAATCAAATTTGTAATTAATCACCTAACTAGCTAATTTGTTGTCAATTGTTAGTAAAAATTTACTTGTGTATATTTAATAGTATAAATCATTATTCCAAAGCGTATAAAATTAGTTAAATGCGGTATAAGAAGTATGCATTTACATAAATATTATATAATCTATCATAAATACTGAAGATAATTTACTGTGTAAAAATTAAAAAAAAAACTAAAAATTTAATCATTTGATCAATCATGCTTTTCATTTTATACCGACTAACCAATTCCCAAATATGGAAATCTATAAATATCGGAAGTAAATAATATTGACGATTTTCTACATATTTTTGTTTATAATTTTAATTATTTAATTAAATCTCAAATTTAACTGAAATAAAATCAAACAAAAGGAAATTAATAACATCTTTCATATTATTACCAACAACAAAAATGATTATTAAGTATAATATAAATAATAGCCCAGATTAAAAATCATGTAGATAATTCAGTGTAAACAAGACGATTGCATTAAATATTTTATAACTTTCGACGCTACAACCCTTTATAGTTCTTGGCTACATCAACAATTTTATTGCATTCGGTTCTCCTTCGGATTTCTTTCTCATTCATTTCTCATCGGCATTTCTCTAAGGGATAAAATCCGAAACGAAGGAGAACGAAGGTAATCGACATAGCCCTTAAAGTCAGCAAGTTGAAGTGGAAAACAAGTTAATATGGGGAGAGGAAAGTCTTGGAATTGAGGCCGTGCATGGGTCACAAAAGCGTAGGGCGCCCTCCCTCCAGATGGACCGACGACCTTATAAGGATAGCCGGAAGTGGCTGGATGCGGAAAGCGGAGGCTCGTATGTGGTGGAAGGCGTTGGGAAAGGCCTATTTCCAGCAGCGGATCTCACAGGCTGATGATGACGATGATGTTTCCTTTGTTCCATTTATTCTTCAATCAAATCTTTCTTTGGTTTAAATTCAAAAATCTGTAATCTCAGCTCAGTATTGTTCGATTTATAAATATTTAATTTTAAGTCTAAAATACATTTAAGTCAAAAATGTAAATTGTATCGAGTATTTTCAAAAATATACGTATAAGTTACTCAATGTTGTATTTCATTAATTCACCACATTTATATGATGATAGTTGAGCCATGGTTGGTCAGTGTCCGGGCAGTTCCATCTGGTACAGTAGCAATCCGGGTTCGATCCCCGGCACCAATTAATTTTGTTTGTTGCAATTTAAATTAATGATTTACCACGCGCTCTGCGTTGAGAAAACTCTGCCTGAAAAATCCGTACTAAGGCTGCACTGTGCCCTTACACTTTCTTTAGACTGTAACTATAAAATAATGATAAAAATAAACAGTAGAACGATTACAATCTAGACGGTCGCAGATTCCAATACACGTCTGATATCAGTAATGAATTACATTGTTTGCTTTTTAGCTGCACACAAAATTTGTGAACATCCGTCATAAACGGGACCTAATAAGCGGACATCGCTAGTCCTCTGTCTATCCCGCTAGGGTTAATAATCATAACTTCAATTACTTTCGTTTTACTTCTTTACCTTATCTTTTGAGGAAGCTAAAGTCAGAGATTCGAATCCTTAAATGTTTTTCGTTGACTTAAGTTCAAAAAAATTTTGCTAAAAAATTGGGCATAATGTATGGCCATCGGTTTGGACTTGTCGCTTATGAGACACACAGCTTCGCAAGAAGCTGACAGCGAATACTGTGTCTAGCTTGTTAGTATTAACCATCTTAGACAAGAGAAAAAATATTTTTTTTTCTCTTGTCTAAGATTCACTTTTATACAAATAAGGAAAGTTCCTAAGAAAAAATCGAACTAAAATAGAACATATGTAAACACAATAAAATTGAGTATTTGGGGAAGGTTATATCTTCCCTAAGTTGCTCTACTTGTTACATTATCACGAACAAAATTCAACTTTAGCACGGAAATGACAAGTAGAGAAAGACAAAATGACTCACGCACTTCTCCTCTGCTTCTGTTAATATTAACAAATAATGTTTAATACTGGGCGCCGCATAATATAGCTATTGCTTATAGAGTAAGAGAAACGATAGACAAAGTTTTTATTTCCACCTATATCGACTCTAATAATTTAAAATAACAGTTAAGTGATCCACTAACTGTCACAGTCATATGTCAAATGGCTTTGATAGTTAAAACGTATTAATCTAATGTAGTATTACTTTTTATATAAACATATTTTCTTTACATAGACATCAGTCGTACGCCGCTTTGATTATGAATATACCAAGATTAATTGCTGATGGAAGATTCAAGTTAACATAACAACGTCATCAATAACTGTTCACGCATATTGATGACTTGCTACAAGTGGTCTTTGCTGTCTCGTCCAATCTTTATTTTTTTTTATATGAAAAGTGGCAAACGAGCATACGGCTCACCTGATCTTAAGTGATCACCGTCGCCCATGAACATCCACAGCACCAGAGGAGCTGTAGGTGCGTTGCCGACCTTTGAGATAGGAATAGGCTCTTTTCTTGAAGGTCCCTAAATCGTAAACGTTCGGAAACACCGCTGGCGACAGTTGATTCCACAAGTTGGCAGTGCGTGGGAGAAAGTTACGCGTGAAAACGTACAGTCGTTGAACGCCAACCATCAAGATGGTGGCGGTGGAATTTGGAATTCTGCCGAGATGTGCGGTAATGGAAATCGGTAGCTGGGATGATTCCGAACAATTCCTCAGAACACTCCCCATGGTAAATGCGATACAGGATGCAAAGAGAACCGACATCTCTTCGCAGACTCAGAGGGTCGAGTCGATCGGAAAGACCCTGATCGTCGACTATTCGAGCAGCTCTACGTTGTACACGGTCAAACGGAAGAAGTTGGTATTGGGGATGTATACTACTTTACTTTAGTTGTCACAAAAATGGGTTTGTTAACCTAGAAACAAATAAAATGATGGTATATGTAAACGCACATTATCACGCACAAAATCCGACTTTAGCACGGCATACGATAAGTATTTCGAACACAAATAATAATACATTTATAGATGTAGAGAAAGACAAAATGACTCACTACTCACTTCAGAAGAAGTTTAACTGCTTGAAGACAACTGCTCTCTGCTCCGCTAGGAGCGGCCATTTTTATCTGTATCGATGCACGATCTGAACTCGACCATAGATTGGCCATTGACAAAGCGCCAGTATTTCCAATAAACTTAATGTTGCCCCACGAATAATATTTATCATTTGCTATTGATTGGTTTAATTTTTCAACGGACTTCTTCTAACTCGTAACTTTCGACTAGGTGAACCGATTTTGGTGATTCTTTTTTATTTGTAAGCTGTTGGTTCCCGTGCCCCATCTGGTCGTCAATTTTGTCCAATTCTGATGTCATCCATAAGAAAATCAGATAAGTATTAAATTTGCATTAAGTACGTGCGCGATAAATGGACGATTAACTCAATATCACGCCAACCGACGACTCATTTTTTATTGGAAAGCTCAAGAGCAGTGCGATGAGAGTTTGGTTATGTTCTGATTAATTCTATTTCGTAATATTCCTTCGATCATTCAGAAATACCAAACGCACATACTTAATGCAAATTTGACAAAGACATGGTTTTCTCATTGATGCCATTATCAGAACTTAACCAAATTCAAAAGAAACTCGGGACACGTCACCAGGTTTCAAATAAATCAAGAATCATCAAAATCGGTACACCCAGTCGAAAGTTATGAGGGTAATAAACAAAAAGACATACAGACGAATTCAGAAACTGAATTCGTCTGTATGTCTTTGAAAATGAATTCAAGGAACATTTATTATATATAATATTTTAATAGACCCTTGTCAAAAAGAAGAACCATTACAGTAGAGCAGTCTTATACAATCAATAACAAGTGGAAGCCCGACGAACTCGAGCGTAAGAATTGTCTGCGTACAACTATCGAACAATATTGCACGGAATTTTCCATTTTTACGGAAATTTTTCATATTTCGTAAGCGGTGCTCGTTATCGATGCACCGTCGTGCAATGTCAGTACAGTGGGGTGCAGCGCGATCCAATCAGATAGCCTGGCTTTCACTGTACATGACGAAACTGAAAATTTCTCATCGACTATTACTTACAGCTGGTGTATTGCGGATATTTATCCTATATAAAGAAGAAAAGAGAGTTTTAAATTTAAAAAAAAGGATTTCACGTCCTTTTAACCCTTTCTTTAGCGGGTTAAATAGAGAGAACAATTGTATTCTTTCCATGTAAATAATAACGTCCCACAAATAAACAACTAGTTAACAAACTAACACGTCGTGTTAATAAAGTATTTTCATGAATAATTTTAAGCATAAAAAATAAACTGACCACCTAATTTAAAATGTGGGCTTCCGATCCAGTGGTTCCAACCCGTCAGGCTAACTGTGTCAATAATTTCCGATTTTCCGGTTTTCAAGTACAAAAAATCACTATCTCCCGGCGTATGGCGAAAGCTTGATGTAAAACGGACAGCGAAAACCAAAGTCCAAAGAGCTTATATTTTTATTTTACAAAACATTATTCGAGAGCATCCCAGAGATTTTCAAATTTATATACGTGGGGACACTATTCTAATCCTTTGCTGTACGAATAATGAAAGACGATTCGAAGTGCTTTATTCGAGTCTGAAGGATGTCTAGACCGAAAGGATACAAAGTTAAAAAGAAAAAAGTTATTAGGTTAATTTCTTTTTAAGCTAACAGATGTATTAGATTAACAGTATTCTTAGTTGCACGGTTTCTTATTCCAATAAAAGCTTCGACTATTGAAAGCACTGTAAAGGCATTAAGCTTCCCGTTAGGAACGTACCCGGATTTGCTAACGGAGACGGAGACTCCACAGGTAATCCGATACTTGCTCCTCCAGCAGTGGCTGAAACTGCAGACTACGAGCGTACAGCGTGTCCTCGCATATGGTATTAGTTATAGACGAGCCGCGTGGTGTAAAACCAGTTATCACGCCGCTATAACCCATTTTTAGTAGACAGAGGCAATTGCCAATAAACTTTGTACTAAGCTTGTAAAATCCCCGATCGTGGCGACCCATTCGTGCTACAAAAGAATACTGTTAAATAAAATATATTGAATACAAGAGAATGCCATTTTTTCCCTATTTATTTTTACTAATTCAAGAACTTCCGCTTTAACCACTTAACGAGCTAGGAGATTGATAACATAACAGAATGCTAATTACATTTTTTTTACGGATATTAGTAACAATCTTGTTAACCATTCTAAATAATTATAAGCTTGTTCTAGAAGATGATTGACATCAATAGTCTAACAGTGGGAATCTACGACCTTACAATTGGCAGACGGTACCCTACCTATCAATGGGCTATCGCGGCTACGCCTTTGAAATAATCGAATGATGGATTTAAACCTACGATCTCATGTATCACAGGCCGCACCCTCAAGCTACGTTACTAAAATATCGTGATCAAAAAAGTCAATGCTGAAATAAAGTTTCGTGACCAGTAAATTAATTACACCAATAAAGTCACTACTGAAACAAAGTCAGGAGACCAATAAAGTCACTACTGAAACAAAGTTATGTGACCAATAAAGTCACTACTGAAACAAAGTTAGGATACCAATAAAGTCACTACTGCGACAAAGTTATGTGACCAATAAAGTCATTACTGAAACTAAGTTAGGTGACCAATAAAGTCACTACTGCAACAAAGTTATGTGACCAATAAAGTCATTACTGAAACTAAGTTAGGTGACCAATAAAGTCACTACTGCAACAAAGTTATGAGACCAATAAAGTCACTACTGAAACTAAGTTAGGTGACCAATAAAGTCACTACTGAAACAAAGATTTATGACCAATAAAGTAGGTACTACAACAATATTGCCAACGAATTTGCCGCCTGCCACTTATGACATGCGTCGTAAGCAATTTACTGAAATGCAGGTCTCAGGACACAAACGCACATCGCATACATACTAACAAGATAAAACAGCTCCCGACAGAACTTCTGAAGCATATAAGGTTACACTCGTTACGCTTGTACTGAATCACTTGAACATTCACAATCAGTGAATGAAAGCGGGCAGGTATATCAGATATTTATTTATTTACACATACTGCAGCACCTTAAACTAAGCTTCACAAAGGCGGGCTTTTCGTAGGGCATACTCGTCCACCGGGGAGGAAGACGAGTAATGACGGGCTCGGCCTACAAGGCCCCTACCTACTAAAACATCCCATGGTGGCTCAACCCGCCATGATGGGCTAGATTGGGTCGCGGTAGCATTCACCATCTCGCCCAGGCGAAAGGCCCTGTAAGGACTAACCGGGCCTCATGCGGTTTGAAGCGGGAGCCCTGGACACAAAGGTACTCCTCAGATGGGTGGAGCTGGTGGAAGCGAGCGAGGGGGCGGACTTAGGCATTGACAAAAATCAGACAGGAAAAAAATAGGCAATCATCAAGGCTAAAGTAAGAGACGTAACCAATTTTAAATTAAATAAACACGCACAAGATATATACATAAATATATTCAAATATACATATACAGTAATATAAAGGCTTTCTAAATATAGAGTATAAGGGTATAGTCCGCCACGCGGCCGTAATGCGAATTAGCAGATTTCACATGAATCTAAAATTTCTTAACACATATAGGTGTCCTCACGATGTTTTCCTTCACCGACAAGCGCATGGTAAATCAGCACTTAAAATGGCAACAAACAATTTCATTCGAACTGAGGATGCCAGCATACTATTAAACCAAGGCGAACACTGAGCACCACGACTATTATAACGTTCATTAATGTACACCTAATTAAAGGCGATGTGCTCACTGCCCGAGAGGAGTGACAATTTGAAAAAAAATCTTACTACACATAAATTACTTTAAATGAAAATTCTGAGATCTGAAACGAGAATTTCTACTTACCTATAAAATCAAGTTTTCGAATTCGTCTTTAATTTGTTGAATATCTCACTAAGGGCCGCTAGCACCGTAACGTTAAATGACATTTATATCAAATTTAAACGAAATTCTGCGTTTAAGTCATTGCAACGCCTTGCACCAAGACAAATAGGCCGCTAAACCTATTTATCGAACTTTTTTTAATGACTTTTAACGTTTGTAATGGTGTTGCTTAGCAACGGATCAATAAAGCAATCAATATTCATGTCATGTATGCCTTAATTTATATAAAACTTTAACTTTAATTTATTAAATTGACGTACCGGTTCTTGTTTGCGCATATTTTGATCGTATTTTGTCAAAAAAATCTTGAAGATTCACTTCAATTGCGAACTTTACGTATCACGAAACGCAAGGGAACTGTTTTACCGACACGTAAATGCGCTTAACTAAATATTTTATGTTTAACTAAAATATGTAACGATTTAAACTTGTTTACTTAAATTTATTCAGCTCATATTTAAACGAAATTTGGCGTAAGCCGCCCTGAGTCTTTAGTTTTATCAAAATTCTGTCATCGAATAATTGCTCAAAAGAAATTGGTTTTACCAATAACCGCCCACAGTAATACTATCCAATTTTTATTATTTCCGTCTCTTCTAGAATAAAGTTTATTTCGTTGTTCCACGCTCTCTTTTGTTATTTTAATAATGTTACCTCTGACTATTTTCTGCTGTTATACAGTTGTTCTTCAATTGTTTTATTGTAATTAATTTTCAATTAGTTGTTATTTTTTATTATTTCCCGTTCATAATTGTTATCGGCCATTAACATTACTCTTCGGCTATTCTCTATTTCCACATACACATCAATGACAGCTTAGTGGTCGAAGCTTCGAATGCGAAACTCAGCCAGAGTGTACTATTAGCTTACCGTTTATCGATTTATTAAGTAAACATAAATTATTTGCTTATTAAGTCCCATTTGTGATAGATGGCGGACTTATCGCCATACACCGGGCATACATTTTACCGAGTTTTTTTTATACGTAAGAACCGGAAACATTGTCATAAGCCCGCCTCAAAACCACCGACTGATTGTAACGTCGAACTTAGCCTAAGACAATTTAGCGTATTTATTACATAATTTATGAGTTGTACATGTGTTGCACATTAATATTTTATAAAACTCTTAGAGAGAGACTTAGTCTCAGATTCGAATTGACTATTGACGTGACCCATCTCCTAGCAGACATAGAAAGACAGAGAATAGATGCATTCGAGATGTGGCGCTAGGGGCGTGGACTGCCAAGCGCACAAATGTATCTATTCTCTCCCAACTCGCTATAAAGACCAGACTGTCCAGACTGTCTACTACCTACAGCGCGTACTGTCATATTTCGGGCATATCATGCGTAGAGGGGATGGCAACCTTGAGAAACTGATCATCGTTGGCAATACAGAAGGCAAGAGAACAAGATGCCGGTAGCCAACACGATGGTCTGACCAAGTAAAAGGTACCATCTCCTCTCCTAATCTCTACCAGCTGGTGAGGGCTGCCTCGGACCGAAACCGATGGAGGCAGATTGTTCATTTGAGGGGCTCTAGTGACCACGATCCTCAGAAATGAGGGAACGACGAAGAAGATCTCCTAGCACGAGCTTTTAAGCTTAGTTGGAACGGTTGGAATGTTAGTAATATTTGTAAAAAAAATTATTAGCATTTGTTAAAACCAGTTTGATTTCCATTCAAATCATTAGATTAAATTAAGATTTAAATAGTAAATTGTTATACAGATAAACTGTTTAATAATTTTCCTCGATCAACGTATCATCACAAGTAAGATTAGATTATCTGCGTTGCGTAGCACAGGAGATTTCCCGTGACAATTTCCCGGCACGTCGCATTCGCAGTTTAATCTAGATGCAGTCGAGATATGCACTTTGCTGCGCTACAATTTGTGATAAGCAAATGGTATTGTATAATATGCATCCAGACACCGATATACGTGCAACTTATATTACTTTAACAAGTCGAATAGGCTTTTGTCTTTAAGTTCCACGATCGGGGGTCTAGACAATTTTATGTCTCACCTTACTGTTGCTCATCAACAGCCACTAAGGAGCTGATCTTTGAGAAAGGCTTTACTTTTCTTGAAGTTATCAAAGTCGTAGCAGTTGTGAAATAATACTGGTGACAAGCGATTGTATGTTGGTAGTGTGTGAATGTCAATTTGGAATCAAATCTGTGGAACACTACTCCTGTCTCTTCTTGGATCTGAAGTTTTGGAATATGACTGACAAATCGTGACATTATCATCACAAGGCGAATTTGGTGCAAGCCGCCCTGAGTCTTTCGTTTTATCAAAATTCTGTCATCGAATGATTGCTCAAAAGAAATTGGTTTTACCAAAAACCGCCCACAGTAATCCTATCTTATTTTAATTATTTCGGTCTCTTCTAGAATAAAGTTTATTTCGTTGTTCCACGCTCTCTTTTGTTTTTGTAATAATTTTACCTCAGACTATTTTGTGCTGTTAATTATAATAAGATTGTTCTTCAATTGTTTTATTGTTATTAATTTTCAATTAGTTGTTATTTTTTATTATTTCCCGTTCATAATTGTTATCGGCCATTAACATTTCTCTTCGGCTATTCTCTATTTACCATATCAATGACAGCTTAGTGATCGAAGTTGACATTATCATCACAAGGCGTTTCAGTTAATTTTCGTATAGTTCTGATATAACGTATACTTAATGTTAATTATTACACACACATTAAAGACAATATAAATACAAAAATATGAAACACACAAAATTTCGCAATATATTTGAGTGCCTCGGTGTTTCATCTCGTTTGTGGGGGCGTGAAAACGCACTCAAACACGTTCCTTTAAGTGGAACTTTCCTAAATTTAAGCATGTCGTTACGACGTCGCGAATGCAAAGACAGAAGTTGTCGAAAATATATAAAAAATCAAATAATTTTTCAAGCCGAAAGCAATAAATTTATTATCTGGTCTGTTTCCGTTGCTTGAGTCTCCGAATTTTTCTCTTTTTTTTAAAAAGAAAGCTAGCAAAATTTCTTTTTTTTTCAGAAATATTACTAACAATCTTGTTAACCATTCCAACTAAGCTTAAGCTTGTGCTAGGACATGGTTCACGGCAATAGTCGAATGGTGGATTCGAACCCACGACCTTACGATTCGCAGGCCGTACCCTAAACCATTAGGCTATTGACGCTTAAATTGATTCCTTAATTGATGTTTTGTAATTGACATTTTAAAAATATAGTATATGCATTTAAAAATATATATATTATTTAGATACTGGCCCGCGGCGTTATGCGCGAATAAAATGTGTTTCCTTGCCTTACCTTTTTTATGCCTTACTTTTTTAACTAAAAACAAACATGTTGTAATATCTTTATGTATCACTGTTGGTTTTGTAAAAAAATAAATCAATGCCGCTGACATAGACCTGTTAAAATAATAGAAAATACCTTTGCATCATATTTTTTTATGAATACAGCTACCGGCATCACTTCAAGTCGGTGTATTTGGACTGTAAAGTTACCATCAACAACTTTCCCCCTGTTGATTTGTCACACCATACCTGAAACCTGAAAAGATATGCGTGATCTGTATATACCAATAACATGTCTGTGATTTTATTTGTGTTATACTACTGTAGGCGACTCGCACAACAGTGGTCCTCATGAATAGCTCAGTTGCACACGCATACATGCATATCCGCGCCCATTCGCTCTTTCGATCTGAGAGCTCAGTAGACTGTATATACAAGTTCGGTTCAAAGATTCAGTGGACTATATTAAAAGTTCGGAAGTTCGGTTCTATGTTTAATTCACAATATACAATTACAAACTAAACACATGAAAGTTCACAATAATCAAAGTTCACTTACGGTTCAAGGCAACGGTCTTCCACCAGACCACGTTGCGTTTTAATTAATTTGGTTCGTTCAATCAAGGTTCAGAGCAACTGGTTCAGCTCACAGTCCGTAATCATCACTTACTTATAAGGTTCGCTTCAACTAAGTTCAGAGCAACCGCCTCACTACAGTTTTAGTTCAAAATCATGCTTACGCTTTCTATGCACCACCTTTAATATCCAAAGACCCCCGCTTCGTCTCACAGTTAAAATATTGATAAAAAATATAATTAACAGACACGGGAATTTAGGAAAGGATCCCACGCTTTCTAATATCTTAATCGCTCTATTAAATTCGGCATTTCTGGAGTTTCTTCGGCCACTTCTTCTCCCAGCGCCAATGTTTCCCGAAGTGGCACTCAAAGTTAGTTTAGCTTTTCGAATGTCCCTTAGATTATCCGTGAAATAGCTACAGACCGAGTCGTGGTTCGGCCCTCTCAGGCGCCCTCGGATCGGAATGCTTACGCGTAACATAGTAACCGTCCAAGCCGAGGCTACCCCCCCACCGGGGGACTCTTGTGTCGAGTTACTAGCGATAGAGGTTCAGGTTAAGCGACCTAAGAGCTATGCCAACTCTCAATCCAGTGAAGCAGTCAAAATCAGCTTATCTGGCCAATCTGTGTAGTTAAAATTAAACAATGCCTGCAATTGCCATCTGCAACGTTTATACGAGTAGCTCGGACTATCCATAAACCTAACAATTTAGAGCAATATGCCCAATAACCCAATAGGCTCTTTATTCGGAATTCTTAATCATTTTATATGATCTTCAGATCGGTCTCACGCTTTGAACTATTTAAAATTAATCTTAATAGTTTTAATGGGTGCGAATTCGTGGGAACTTACACATAAATACTTATATACCAATAATAACTACGTTATGTTCCCGGGTTGGCTCGGTCGGCTGGCAGGTCGTCTACAACTATATATTTTTAGGTTTAAACAGCCGCAATATGCATCGACTCAGTTACGTCGAACGAAAATCCCTTCCTGATACATTAAGCTGCTTGCTTGCTTGAGCGATAGATAACGGTGACTCTAAAGATTAGACATAGATTGACTGGAAACGGGGATGTGGTACAAGTAATTCAACGCCTTTAGAACATGATGGATGAATTTGTCATTTATTTATGCTTATTGAAAAAGCTAAACTAAGGTTCACAAGGACTCCCTGACTGTCAAGGACAAGGGTGGCCCCGTGTCGCCTTAGCACTTACTTAGGGTGCTGGAGGAGGGAGTAAACTCTCCCAGAACGTGATAAACAGCACAGTGCAGTGGGGCCCCGGTGTGTTCCCTCGAGATTCCGGAACCCCTCGCCATGTATCGAAGATGGCTACAGCCTCCCTGTGTTTTAGTGAGTAAGAAACCCGCCTATTCTCTCTTTATAGAGAAGGCCTATGCCTAACAGTGCGACTACTGTTTTTAATTTTTTTTTTTTAACTCTTAACCCTCTTGTAACTTGCACCACCATTAAATGAGGACACCATCGTCCCAGAATATAAACACACCATACAAAGGAAGTTGATAATCTCGTTACCTCCGTATAAAATTTGCATAATGTGAACATTTCCGTGCAATCCCATTCAGCATGTTGATATAGCAATCTTTTTTGAATCTTATTGAATGAGATGAGGGATTTTATTGAAAGCAAACCCTTTTAAAACAAACAAAATTCCTCAATAACGTAGCTATGAGAGCACAAACATTCAATAAATGAAATAAGAACGACCATATCTTTTGAAATCAGTTAATAAAATACAAAGCAATATTTTTTCAAAGCATGCCGTTTGTTCTATCTAAATGGAAAACATTTAATAATTTTTCCAGGCATTGTTATATTGTTTATATAAGATTCAGCAAATAGCATAATGCTCCCCGGACTATTTCCGCCGCCATATTTATAACCGTATCGGAAATTTCCCGCGCGACAGCGCAACTGCGCTCCAATTTAGATATAGCGTGAGATATCATCTCAGCGCTGACAGGACGGTGCTCAAATAACGCATGGAAATACACGAGAACATATGCAGCCATGAAGTATAAGAGATCAACGTGAACTATTCGATGCTACCATACGATGCACATTTGCATATTTGAGAGGTAAATACAAAAAAACGATTGTGTTTTAAACCTCATTGAAGTCTCTTTAGCTCAATCTATATCTATATATCTGTATACTTATAAATATGTATAATATTGAAGCGTCAATAGCCTAATGGTCTAGGGTACGGTCTGCGAATCGTAAGGCCGTAGGTTCGAATCCGCCATTCGACTATTGACGTGAACCATCTCCTAGCACAAGATTTCGAAAAATTGTTAGCTTTCCTTTTAAAAAAATACATGATTAAGAAAATGTGAGCGCACTGCTCTCTCTTGCTCTTATAGTGTGATAAAGATAAAATAATAAAATAATAATAATAGGCCGGCATTGTATCTTAGATATACGAGACATAACTCTCTCTCTTTCTACCATCACTTTTTTTTTTGTTAACGGGGAGGAAATCTTCAAAAAGATACCCCGCCTTCTGGGGGGAAGGCGGCGGTTATGTGGGTTTTACCCACTAAAACCTCCCCGGTGGCCCTTTCCTCGGTGCATGACGAGGGGCTCCGGGATCTCCAGTGGAACGCACCGGAGCCCCTCTGTACTGTGCTTAAGGAGGTTACTCCCTCCCCTCCTGTGCCCTCATAGTGCAAGGCTACACGGGCCAGCCGATGTCGCTTTCTTCTACCATCACTAACTTAACTCTCCCTCTTAACTTCCCTCCGCCACGTCCGATCACACTTTACGTCACGCATTCACCACCTTATTCCTTAAGCCATTTATGCGTAAAGAAGTTTTACTTTACAAAATAGAAGCACTCACGCTTCCCCGAGGTGTAAGCAGAGATAATGGATTTCCATTTTTCACGATTCTACCCAAGACCCAGCCTTCTAGCGAAGGTCTCTTGAGGTGATCTATGATCTGATATTGGATAATAAAAGAGACACAACAGAAGTTAATAATTTACGAAGTTGTTAAGTTGAAATGTGGTAAAAAAGTCTTCAATTTAAGTTTTGTAAAATAATGCAGACGTATAAGAAATTATTAAAGACTGTATCGTTGACGTTTGATGTGGTGTTTCCTTGAGCAATATTTATTAAGTATACACATATAGAGCCATGTTAGATGAGTGTCCGGGCGGTCGCTTCAAATATACGTCGAGCGTAGTACGCTAGCAACAAGAGTTCGAACTCCAGTGCCGGCACCAATAAATTTTGTGTTGCAATTTTATGTGCTGATTTACCACGCACTCGGCGGTGAAGGAAATCATCGTGAGGAAACCTACAAGTCCTAGAATTTTTTCTAACACATGTGAAGTCTACCAATCCGCATGGCGGACTACGCCCTTATACACTCTTTGGAGAGAAGGCCTGTGTCCAGTAGTGGGACATATATATAGGCTGTAACTACTTATACACATTTAGGATATCTAGATAGGATTCTATGCATTATTAATGCTATAGTGTATATAGGTCCTATTATTGTAACTCAAGGAGCGTTGTAGAGGCGTAAAAAGCTACAGCTCGTAGAGCAACCTTATGCTATTCAGGATATTGGTTCCTTAAATACTAGTAGTATTCCTACTCCTACATTCCTTCGTAACATCGTCATAGATTATACAGTTGTAAGTCAGCACTTTAATAGTAATTAATAATTTCGCGATAACTAAACAACTGAATAATTAATCGTTACGAATGAACTTTATTTTAAAATTATTTAAATTCTTGACCTACATAAATACATAATTGCGTTATAAATTATATAAGTGACGTTAAAACATTAAGTTACGTAATAAGTTTAAATTAGCTTGGTTAGCGAAAACCCGTTTTAGTTTACGGAAGTAAATTTACTTTCTGGTGCACCTAATGAGATTGTTAGTTGCAAATTTTAAACGCTTACTCACCTCATACTCGGCTGTATTGTAATATATTGTGTAATGTCTGTTTATCTGACGCAAATCTATCTAACAGATAAAAGTCTAAGTCAAAACAGATACCGTCTTTAAATCTAATAATTTAGCATTATTAAAAGTATCATAGTTATATTCGAAGTACTGGCTTAGATATTCACATTCTTCTTTCACATTCTCTTTTTTTATTTAGATGGGGTTATCTTCAGCAAGGGTTATCTTTTCTCCTGACTTCTGAGGGGAAGACGGCGGTCATGTCAGGTTTTTACTCACTAAACCCCCCAACTTCATCCTGGTAGACATCTTCGGTGCATGGTGAGTGGCTCCGGGATCTCCAGAGGCACGCACCGGAGCGCTTCTGCAGTATGCTCATTCGGAGAACTCGTCCCGGGAGGGGGAAGTAGTTTTATATTATCATAAACCTACCAACATCTTGGTCAACAATAATTCTTCCATTCGATTAAAATGGTCAAAGGTAATCTTCAGAACCCAAGTTCCTTAGCCGACAAAATTAATATGGAATTTAAGTGAAGGCAGATCAAAATCATTTCATATATGACGTCGATACAAGTGCACAAAATTAAAAAAATGCGGAGAAACTTTTGTTAAAGTCAGTCAAAAACGAGATTAACCGATGACCTCCGCTCTACGAGATCACTTAACCACACGTTAGTCGTTAAGTGTATGAAAGTTCAACCCTACTCTGACTCCTTATAACCGGATTATACAATCCCGGTTATATCAAGCTACATTGCAATCAGCCTCTTCGCTCATTAAGCCAATCAGAACCTGCGCCGGGACTCAATTGGCGGGCTATTTTTTTTACTGTGACGTCATTAATTGTAACTAATACAACTATCTATTAAATACTCTTCGCATGTATTTATTTACTTAGTTTACTGTATATTAATACGCTGCGACATTTATAGCTTACTCGTATAGTTGACTTTATTTTTATTTGATTTGATTATATAATATAAACTTTATACGTTTAATTATCATATTATTTTAGTTTATTTTTGACTCAATAATATTTATTTTCATCTATTATTTTATTGTATAAAATATATTTTAATCTCATAACTGTTTTATTCATGTATCATATTTATTATACTCTTATTGTCTGTATAATAATATTCCATATAAAAGTAGTATTGCGCGCGCACGTCTTTAGGTAGTCCCGGGCACCGCTGAAAATCAGCGCTGTCGCATCCTTGTGACAGCATATGCTGAGACGGTGTCCAATATTGGCATCATATGTTTTGTATTATTTGTCCGTGTAACTTTAACTGTGTTTTGTCTATTTTTCATTCTTTTTTAATGTGTGTTATATTCAGTCTGTGATGTGTTTTTGTATTGTGATGCCCATAAATAAAGGTCTATGTCTATGTCTATATGTACAAATGTTTGTAACGCTGTTGGTTTTTTTAAATAAATTAATAAAATAAACATTAATAAATTTAAACTAGTGTAATTACGAGCAAAAACAAAAAAAAACAATTCAAGTAATGATGAGTCTTAGTTACTTTGAATATATGAATAATTATTATATTATTATTAAATCGAATCAAAGGCTACATGCTATTACGCTCGAATGCCATTGTATTTCCTAATTTTCGTAGGAATATTTATTGAAAATTAATCAGAACCTAACTAAACTTTTATCAAACTTCTCTTAGAGTACATCTTTTCCAATACGAATTAATCATTGAAATCGGTTCACCCAGTCAAAATTTATACGGTAACAAACATAAAAAGATAAAAAAAACATACGGAAGAATTGAGAACCGCCTCCTTTTTAAAAGTCGGTCAAAAAATTTTATAACAGGATTTGACTACGAATATTCTATATTATGAGATACGGCTGCCATGTCAAAGAGGAGTCTAGAAAATTCTATTCAGAAATCTTTGTCGGAGGTTACGTGTATTCCTTATTCATCGCATTCATAACGACGCTAAACATAACAATAGTGGTATAACAAAGATGAAATAAGAGCAAAACTACGTCATTAAAATTTAGACGTTATCTCTAAAATAAAATAATTCTTCATCATTCTTATTTGTGCAAAAAGCTCACTATGGTTTCGGAGACAAGCGGCTATAACAACCGGCAGCGCTCGCACCAGTTAAGTATACAAACCCACAAGTCTACTGCATTCCGTGGTAGTTTCCGATATGCGGCGTCAAAATGTTGGAATAACATCCCCCTGCCTATTAGGACAAAACATTAGTTATTTTTAAAAAAAAATTAAAAAGTTTCTTAACCGAGTCTCAACGTAACCACGCCAACATCAATTACGACAAATCGTTTAAATAACACTATATTTATGTTATTTATTATGTAATTTGTTTATATATATATATATATATATGTATATAACTATATATTTATATATATATATATATATATATATATATATATATATATATATATATATATATATATATATATGTATCTATAGCTGCTTTTATTAATATATACATTTATATATAATATTTATGAAAGTTTATGTATTGTACACTATAATAATACACAACCGAATGGTGTCCGCCTTAGTCTTCACAGGTTTTTTGGCTGAAAACCAGCGCTGTGCTACATGTGTGAGCACAGCACATGCTGAGCCAACCCCTTTTCGGCACAATTTCTTTTTTGTTCTTTTTTATGTTGTTTTTTGTCTTGTTTTACCTGTTGTTTCTGTGTTCTTGTGCCGAATAAATGTTTTTTCAATTTCAATTTCAATTCAATTTCAATCATTTCTTTTTAACCCACGCAGGATTATTTATTTAATTGTTCGTATCCGTGACAACAAATAATGTCACGCCAAAAGATAAAACTGATTTCGATGATTATTTTTGATTGGAAGGATCTACTTCAAAAATACTTTGATGAGAGTTTAGTTTAGGATCAGATACACTATTTCTTAATAATCCTACGATAATTCAAAAACATAAAGGGTACGAGCGTTAAAACTTTTAACGTTTGATTCGATCCTCCTCCTCCTCCTGGCGTCGTTTTCCTCATTGCTGAGGGTCGTGATCTCCACGAATTATGTGACGGACGATCGCTTTCCACCTGTTGCGGTCTTTGGCGGTGTGAAATGCCTCGTGGACTCTCCTGCTGGTGTTGGTGCTAATTTGGTCTGTCCAACGCATAGGGCTCCTCCCTCTTGGTCGTTTTCCTGTACTTCGCCTGTGACCAGGAGTGTTTCCAAGATATCGGTTTTCCTGGCTATGTGACCGAAGAATTCGAAAACCCTACGGAGACAGACCATTGACAATTTGATTCGATTAGAAGTTTGTTTTTATTTTTACTCGAAAATGTAGAACTAAAATGTGTTACAATTTTTTGTGTAGACATGAAACAACGGTGGATTGGTACTTAGATAAAAAACCACTATTACATAACCAATCATATCAATTGTATAAAAATATAAATCAATGCTCTACGTGGAATGTCCGTAGAGCAAGTACGAAAACAACGGAGCTAAGCTATCCTTGAACACTTCATTAGATTAATTGAGTTTCTCAGTAATAACATTAACGCTTTCCCTTGGCGGATTAATCATTTCCTTTTATGACTATTTATATTTGCTTATTAGAAACATTGCTCTCATATCCTTTTAACGAGAGAAAATAGATGGATTTTCACCAAGTTTACTAGTAAATTTATGGGTAAATTCAAAAACTTCAAATCGAAAAAGGAAATAAAGAACATCTTTTCCGATAAAAAATGATTCAGCGAAATCGATTTTAAGAAATTACATTTAAGACCTATATGGTTTTCTCATGGATGGCCATCTCACTAGACCAAATTGAAATGAGACCACTCGGGAAGCGCCAGCTTTCAAATAAAAAAGAATCATCCAATCACAGTTCACCCATTAGACTGTTATTAGGTAGGAAAAACATACAGACGATTGAGAACCTCCTTCTTTCTTGAAGTCGGTTAAAATAGGGTAAAGTTCATTACTATTCATCGTAAATAACAATACCAACCGTACTTATTGGAAAATTCCGTTTTCCAGATTCTTATGTACGATCTTATAGTCTATAGTCTTTCCAAATATTTTCCGTACTTTAATATTAACCTTATCTAATCTTTACTTTATATCATTCTATTTTGTCTTATTCTCTAATTATTATTATAATCTAACTCTTTGGATATATTAGCCGATGTGTCCGGTAGACGGCCACCAAGCGGAAGTGGCGATGTCAATCGGGATTACTCTCTGACAAGAGTGAGGCGATCAAGAATGATCAATGAAAAATGAAATGCCATCTCGCCGCTTTGGACTCGGTGGAAAGGCGGGCTAAGAGGCTATTTGGTGACACAGCTGAAACCAATATTCTCAGTCTTCAGCACTGGCGTAAGGTAGCTAGCCTTTCGGTTTGCATTTTGGAGAGTGTGCTCAGGAACTACATGATCTAATTCCCCCATCCCCTTTCCACCATCGGACTTCTAGACGCACTGAAAGATTTCATCCTTTTGTTGAACATCTGCAAACCCGAACGAAGCGCTTTGCTTTGTCTTTCATTATTGTGCGCCATACCATCCAGGACTGCATTTCCACTCGACAACATGTGGGATCGTAGTCAAGCACTTGCTTAGAAAGTATTAAAAAAAGAAGAAAACATTACCGAATTACAATCATTCAATTTGAAATAGTTTTAAACAAAAAAAATCAGCTGTTTATTCGATTATAACATCGACTGCTGTGACTGTGGAGTATGAATTATTAATTGGTGCGTGTTTGTGTTGAAGCTTCACAATGCAGCCGCCTCTGGATGGGCCTTTATTGGCTTAATGAACAATAAGGCTGATTGCAGAGCCACGTAAGCAGAAAACAGACAGGCCCGTAATTGAGTTAAAACAATAATGCTCCGTGGAAAAAATTTAAAATTACTACAGCTTATATGAAACTTGTGCTAATCTATATTGTTGATAGATAAATATAACTATAGCCGTGAGCAAAAATAAAGGGTCGGTTAAGAAAGTTTCAATATCTCGGGAGATAAAGACGCTAGCTAAAAGAAATAAATTGAGCATAATAGACAATTCGAAGCGTCAATAGCCTAATGGCTTAGGGTACGGCCTGCGAATCGTAAGGTCGTTCGAATCAACCATTCGACTATTGCCGTGAACCATGTCCTAGCACAAGCTTAAGCTTAGTTGGAATGGTTAACAAGATTGTTAGTAATATATCTAAAAAAGAAATATTCCTAGCTTTCTTTTAAAAAGAAAATTAAATATAATATTTTTATTAATTTATTCATATTTTATTAAAAAACATAAACTTAAACGAAAATAGATATATAGTATATTACGTATACTTGTATAGTATAGTATTTTTCATTAAATTTTAGTACTTAGTGTGGAGGCAGTCCTTTTTTATTTAAGTTTATGTTTTTTTAATGAAATATAAATATATTATTAAAAACATTTTATTTTATGGATATTTAATTGTCTATCATGCACAATTTATTTCAGTACTTCACGCGTTATTTTAATTAATACATATTTAATGTGATACACATTTGAACCTAAAGATCCATTTAACATTGGTCCTTCGAACCGGATCTTAATCAGCGAGCTATAGATGGATGGAGGTACTTTAATAATAAATAAAATATCGTTAATTTTAAAACGCGAGAAAAACTAGAACCATAACAAATGAAACTAGTTAGTGGAGGGGATAGCAAAGAAATGACTTAATCACTTGCACGTCGACTTGAACAACGAAGTTGCTTGTAAGTTGCAAGTTTATGAGTTATAGTATAAGTTATGCTATTAATCACAGGGCGCTACGGCGTGATGAATCGAGTCTGCTACTGACGTATGATCCTGCTTAGTCACTGACGCATACGGGTTAAGTGGCAATATAACAGTTAACAATTAAATAATATCATGTAGGCTGTAACTTAATACTTCCGTGTTTGGTCGGAAGATTAAGGCTCTGATCTCTCCTAACTACCATTTTGTATATCTTTTTGTTTTGACGGGTGAGAGGGGGCGAATCTTCAACAAGATTTCCCGCCTTCTGGGGGGATATCTTGTTGAAGATTCTTACCCACTAAAACCCCGGTGGCGCTTCCTCAGTGCATTGTGAGGGGCTCCGGGATCTCCAGAGGAACGCACCGGAGCCCCTATGCACGGTGCTCCTCGCAGTGCAAGGCGACACAGGCCAGCCGATGTCGCCTTGTACTTACACAAAGGCTCCCGCCCTTGTCACGCAGTGAATCCGAGGCCCTTTTTAGTCGCCTTCTACGAGAGGCAGCGGATACCGTAGTCTTATTCTACGAGCCCAGAATTACACGGCTGCTCTCTTAAGTACTTTTTTTATTGTTAACGAGGAGGAAATCTTCAAAAAGATACCCCGCCGGAAGGCGGCGGTTATGTGGGGGTTCTTACCCACTAAAACCTCCCCGGTGGCCCTTTTCCTCGGTGCATGACGAGGGGCTCCGGGATCTCCAGTGGAACGCACCGGAGCCCCTCCCCCCTGTGCCCTTGCAGTGCAAGTCGATAGGGGTTTTGTTAGCAGGTGTCTGTGGGTGATGGTTGTCACATCAGGTGTCAAAATAACAAACAACATTCATACGATGCTTTCAAAAGTGTACAGTTATTTTCTTTGTTAGAAGTCTTTTTCCTTGGTAATTATAAAAATCAAATAAATTCTATAACCATCTCTCTGGAAAAGGGTTGCGCTATCAATTTACGCTAACGAGATATTAGCAGGGGCAATTTATTTAGAATATATCTCGGGTGTTAAGAAACGCCCCCCTTCGCGCAAAATCTTTAGTGTGAAAGCAAAATCTGATCTAAGGAAGCCGCCAGCCTTCGTGCTACGAGCTCTTGCATTAATTTGCACAGGCTAATGTTCCATTTCAGAGCAAAAGGACATTTTCTATTTCTTTATACATATTTGTCCAGTAATTCAACGTCCAACGGTAAGTATGTAGGTATATGATAGCCTCGACAAATATAATTTAAAAAATCATGTCATTTTTTTATATGAGCATTTTATTAAAAACCGTGAAAAAAAAACAGATCCTGCACGATATTTTAAATTAGTTCGACTACAAGTACAATTATAACCAGACATGTTACACATAAAAAAAATATTGTTTACGTATTCCCGTTCTTATCACGAGTTCTCTAGTACAGCGTACCCGATTAATTTGAATTCTAGTACTGGTAAATTCGTAATGTACATGATGATTTCCATCCACCATTCAGTGTCTCAGACTCAAGAAATAATACTACGGTACAAATCCGACTGGTTAGGTCAATAGTATTTTATTAAATATAGCATATATATTAATATTTTTTTTAATACTAAATAGGCTCACGTTTGGCTTCTATCTCACTTGATGCAAGGCGAAGATGAAGTCTAGGTTGGAGCACGTGAGCCTATAAGGTGTCTGTTCACATTGGGCTTGAAGGTGTCCAGATTGTACCCATATGGAAAAACTGATCGCGGCAGAGAGTTCCAATCCTTAGCCGTCCGCATAGGGAAGGTGGGGTAAACCGCTTCGTGCGTATCGATGGGATACAAGAGACATTTTGTCATTACTCTTAAAAGCAAAAATACTAAAAGATATACATACGATGAGATGCAGTGTGTTTCTGAGAAAGTTATAATAATAAGCTATATCATATATAGCCAATCTAAATATGTATGAATGTTGGCATAGGCTTTCTCTGTCCCTCTCTTACTCTATAAGAACTTAGTCCACCAAGCGGCCATAGTGCAAATTGGCAAACTTGACATGCGACCGTTTGGAAACTGAGTATTCTTTTTTTGTTTAACTATTAGACTTTTCTGTTAAAAATTGATTTCGTGCGATTGACATATATAATTCTATTGTTTCTTATCCAATTTGACTCATGATAAATCAATTAAAAGGTGAAATAGGGCGAAGCGACACAGCGGTAGAACTTAAGGAAGTAGATAAAAGACAATTTCAGCGTCACTGAGGAAAAAGTTTGGGTTTGTTGACCTACAAAGAACTAAAGGAATTAGCGAACGAAAGTACAAAGTGGACATTGTTCCAGCGACTGGAACAGAGCTCTTAAGTAATAAGAAATCAATGTCTGTTCTTACAAAAGAGAAAATTACTACGCGTTCTTTTGCTGATAATGTCTTTAATTAAGATTTTTATAGCATTGCCAAATTAAATATAGTCGCTTTTCTTGATGATCCTTTTAATACGATATATATAAATATTAATTTCTTTTTTTTAAAAGTTGTTGATCTTCCTAGCTTGGTAGAAGCGATATTATATAACCTACTACGTCAGAAATAAGAGTTGAAAACATATGAGAGATAATTGTATAATATGAATTCGAATATTGACGTCAACCGTCTCCTAGCAAAAGCTTAAACTTAGTTGGAATGGATAACATATGCTTGCCTGGTGATGAACCAATAAAATAGTCGACATTCACGTCAGAAAAAAGATATAACGCTTGGAGATAAGTTTTATTGGGTTGCAATAGAGAAAAAGTAGTGCAGTCACTCGTTTAAGGCTAGGAATTACTAAGACGTTCGAAGAATGAGTTGAATCTAGGGTTAGACGAGTCATATCCTACTCTCTACACATAGAAGGCATGTGCTATTAAGACACTCTCGTCTGTTACTTAGGTAGTATTGAGTGCGACTACATTGAGTGGGCTTCGCTGAATGCAGAGATGGTGTCCAACAAGCATCATGTCCTATTTGTCCGTTGTTTCTTTGTTTAACGCTTTTTTTTCTTTTTTAATGAGTGTTATATTTCGTTTGCGACGTGTTTGTATATGATGCCAATTAATAAAGTGTCTATTTTAAAGTAGCTCTTAATCTGTGACAACTTACACTGTAAGAAGCTGCAAATTATCAAAAGAAATGACAGTAACATTATGAAAGGAAACCACATAAATAATTAATGCAGTCTCTAGCCGTTCAGTGCTCTGCGAGCGCTTTTACGTTTTAAAGTGAATAGGTAAGAGCTTTTGTGTAGTAAAACGGGGTTCCGTTCCCAATGAGTCCGCGCGCTGTTTTATATTAAATTAATGCAACATTACTCCGGCCTCAGTATTACCCTCTGAGTTTTTTATAACGTGAATAAGCCGAACGGTTAATATTACTTAGGCTTAATACATTTTCAAGTTATGAATCGTAAACGTGTTAGCTAATAGTTTTTTTTAATGACGAACTACACAGATCGACCAGAGAAGCTGGCCTTGACTGCTTCACTAGATTGAGAGGTGGCATAGCTCTTAGGTCTAGTAACTCGACACAAGGGTCCCCCCGGTGAAGGGTAACCTCGGCTTGGACGGTTACTATGTTACGCGTAAGCATTCCGATCCGAGGGCGCTCGAGAGGGCCGGTAATAGTTATAGTACTAAACTAACATAAAAGAAACAAAGTTTCCTTTTTGCAGTATAATTTTCTCAGTATCTCATTTCGTACTCAACCCTATAACATAATTATGCCACCGAAGCATCATTTTTTTAGTTTATTTTTCTTTTTTTTCTCTCAACGATTATTGTCTGCGTGTTGGTGTGGTCACATTATAGAAAAGTGAGTTGTAAAAAGAGATAAAGACGTGTATGAAGGTGTGTAAAATTATAAACAAAAACCCTCCCGCCATTACATTATAAACAATCCCATAGATATTATCTGATTCTTGTCAATAAGACTGTTTACTCTAAATACAAAGCATTAAACAAATACAGTTTTTATAATTACACTCCATAGAATCAGAAAAATCCAGCTTCATAGAAATTCTGTGGTAGCCTATATTCAAGTATAGGTACTCATAGTTGCGTGCCACATCTTTTATAGCGTAAACAGGTCACTAGAGTTAACCTTAAAAGTACGCGCACAACTATAAACTGTACTAATAAATGAATAAAAAAGTATATTTTATTTATCCTTTCTACTCAAATAATGAAAAACTACAAACTGCTATATATATTTTGGTTTATGTATTCTATGTTATATATATAATTTTATTATATAATCCCGGACACGTCTATCGGCCTGAAAACTGCCATTGAATAGGAATGGGAGATGATACCTTAGAATTTCATAGTGGGACTGATTATTTCTATGCATAATCACAATTAAGAGGCAATATTTATTACTAATTAAACATTTCATTGCGATAGAACGTTTGATTTCAAAATCCAGACTACTCTTGCCCTTCACCAAGGCGCATACCATCCTATGCGCTATCAGGTTTTTTCATAATTCTGAATTCAAATTTAAAAAAAAAATATACCAAAAGGTTGGCCAATAAACCAGCTTCAAAACTGCATTAAAACTTATTGCTCCACATAACATTCATTTTTAGCTAGGAACCGTCAAAACTTAGAACACTAGGCGGGCCGATTGATGTATCTATATATGTATATTTTATTTATTTTTATAATATTTTTAAAACGCTATTTTTAGCAGCACTACCCTTAGTTTGCTATTAACCACTAAAGGTTCTGTAGGGTAGTTCTAAAGGGTCTCTTTATACTTCCGAATCGTAGGTATCTCTCATCAAACTACCCTTGATGGTACATCATCATATAAAATCAAAATGAATCATCGAAATCGGTTGGTGTGATATTTAAATTATACGTCCATTTGTCGCGGGCATACTTAATACAAATTAAGGACTTATATGGTTTTCTCATGGAAACAATTGTCAGAATGGACCAAATTCAGAAAAAGTAATTGAACAGTTTACTCAGTCGAAAGTTATGAGGTAAAAAATATAAAAGAAAAAAGAAATACAGACGAATTGAGATCTTTCCTTTTTTGAAGTCGGCTGAGGAGATTACATTCTATCCGGCGGGACAACGTTGCGTAAAGCGTAAAATATTCAGCGGCGTAAGCTAAACAGTCAATAATAACCGGAGTGTCGGGCCGGCGGCCCACACCGTGCCCAGCACTAAATCCGGTACGTTTCAAGTAATATTTCATAGAGCTGCGACTGGGATTGGCGCGGCGACGTCGTAAATTCTACGCTAGTGATGTACTATATCCGTTTCTTGAAATTTGATTTGATACTGAACCTTATTAATAATAGATATACCTGAATTCGATTGGTATACTTTGCCAATTTCCTATATTAATAAAGGAATAAATGAGTCACGATTTCATTCATCGCTTATTGCGCATAATTCTTCAAAAAAGGTATTTTATTCAATATAAATACATTTTTTAAATACTTTTTAAGCAAGTCCTTGACCACGATTTCACCTGATGTTAAATGGAAATGCAGTTTTAAGAGCTTAGTAAATGCCTATTCACTCTACTCTTGAAAATAGCATCATTGTAATCGGAAAGACAGACGCGAACAAACTATTCCACTCCTTATACAATTAAAGACGAAGCAAAGAGCGTCGTTTGACCTTGAGGAATGTTCCCAGAAAAAGGATGAAAACCAGCAGTGCGTCTTAAAGTCCGATAGTGGAATTAGCTCATGTAATTCCTGAGCACACCCTCCAAAATGCAATCTGTAGAAAACCGAAAGGCTAGCTACCTTACGCCTGTGCTATAGACTGATCTGAATGGTTTTAACTACGTCACCAAATAACCTCATAGCCCGCCTTTCCACCGAGTCCAAAGCTGCGAGATGGCATTTAGCAGCGCCTGCCCAAATGTGACAGCAGTTCTTCGCACGACTGCACTTGAGTTCAATAAAGTGTTAGAAAGCTGCCACCTAGAGAAATACGGTTGTACATAATAAATATTCTATATTAGAGTTAACTTCTAACGACAAGCTGAGGTGATTATAAAATGTGGTTAACGCAATTGACAGTCTTGATCATGTTATTAGAGTGCTGACGTGCTACAACGTGCTACGACGGGAGTCGGGTGCGGTTACGAATTTGAACGAAAGCTCACAGCATACTGAAGAAATAAAATGGGAACACGCCTGTGACCCTATAGGAAAAGTTTTTCAGCTCTTATTCCGTAAGGTGACTGCAATTATAGTAATAATAAATAAATAAAAAATAAAAAAGCCTTATATTTCTCACTAATACACTAAATGAAATATCATCATGATCATCATCAGCCTGTATCTGTCCACTGCTGAACATAAGCCTCTCCAAAGGCATGCCACCGACCACGATCCTCGGCCACTCTCATCCAGCTTCTGCCAGGCGTCCCACTCCGCGTTTGCCTCTCCGCGGTCTAAAATAAAATACGAGTATACGAATTTCTAATTATCTACTTCTAGTGATGTGAAATTATTTCTTATATTTGTTTATTTATTTATTTAATACGTATTACACAAGATTACAAAATAAATTAGAGAGCATCTTAAAACCTATTTTTGGTTTGTCCATTTGCTCAAGAGTCACTTCTCGCTCAATTACTACAAAATATTGATAATATTGACAGTGATCAATCCGTCATCGTCACAAGTTGTTGATAGCATTTTTTGCAAACGGACGCACACACACACATAGTACGCGAAGACGCATCAATGTGTAGATATATAATATTAATTATGCTATTTATGTAAGAACCCCTCGTTCTCGAAGTATCGAAATTATAGTAATAACTGTTAAAATACTTATTCACTAATATATATAATATTTATTTGAATATCACAAATTGAATATTCTACAAAATCTAATGATATGGTATTGAATGATATGTGGAAAATTCGTTCATTCGTTAACACCTCATTTGCACTTATAACCGTGAGTGCTGCGAGGTATTCACATTGAGAACTTTTTTAATTTAACGCTATAAATCTTTTTAATGAGTTTTATTCCATGCTTTGAAATGATATATTTACTAGTAATTAGACATATTTGCCATGTTAGTCTAGGTAGACTGTCTATAATTTTGGGCTCGTAGAATAAGGCTACGGTTTTCCGTGCCTATCGTAGAAGGCGACTAAAAAGGGCCTCGGGTTCACTAGACGACAAGGATGAGGGCCTTTGTAGTCCGCTAAAGTGGACCCGGGAAGAAGGTGACATCGGCTGGCCCGTGTCGCCTTGCACTGGGAGGGCACAGTGCAGGGGACTCCGGTGCGTTCCTTTGGAGATCCCGATTCCCGCTTTAGTAGGAAAAATCGGAAAGGTTTTGTTTGAATTAGGCACTATATAAATTTAATAAGGCCTTCATTTACGAAAATATACCAAAAAACACCTAAAAATCTGGAAGAATGCTTTTTGGTTGTGATATTGATAGGTTTATGATTATCAAAGAATGGATAAATACTCCTCAACGATAACGAGTGTAATTGTGGAAAGAGAAAGAGAATATGGGCGCCACAACTTCGGAATATAACGATGGTAGTTCGGAAATAAAACAGACCGTCCCCGCGTAGAAAAACTTATAAAAAGCAGTTCTGTGATTTGAAGTCAGTTTTTGTTTTTACTCGTAAATATATTTTTACTACAGTTCTATAATGGAAAGCAACTGGAATTTGCATGTGAAAAGTCTTGTTAGTATGAAAAGAAATCGCATATAGTGTACGAGAAACATCGATAAATGCCACCCCATTTCTGTCCGTCCGAGCCGTAAAATTTCCGAGTGTCCGTCATGAATAACAGAAGTGAGGGCATTTCAGAATTATGACGTCATCACTCTGGACGCCTCGCGGCGGACTATTGTGTAACATAGATCAAGTACATTGCAGATATGATAAGGAATTTAAAAATAAATACAGAGCTATATAATACCTTACTGTATAAAAGCTTGATAACGTTCCGGGGAAAACGACTCAATTATGATATAGAAGCATACTTTTTCTTTAGACTTTTAATAGATTTAATATCGACGCTGGAAAGCAAAAACGTAGTAAGTGACACACACGGCCATTTTCACTTTTTTACGTCGTTGGAATCAGAAAAAAGACGCGTCGAATGATATATGACTTGTAACAATTAGATGAAAAATAGCGAAAATAGGATTTTCAAGATTGACACTTTTCTTTTATTTTTTGTACCAAAAAATGATTTTCTTTTAGGAAAACTACAGGTTAATGTGGTACAATACTTATTCAGCAAAAAATAATAAATATTGTGTCCAAAAAGACAGCCCTAAATCCACTAACAAGAAAGTTATAATTTATTTTTAAATGTTGTAATGTTTTTCGGCTCTGGTGAACAATTTCATTTTTGTGGGTTACTACGTTTTTGTTTTCCAGCGTCGATATATAATTTACAAACACATTAAAAAGAGAAAAATATACGAAATACATTCAATGAAAGAAGTAACGGACAAATAGGACATGATGCCATAATTGAACACTGTCTCAGCGCTGATTTTCAGCTTTGCCCAGGACCACCCAGTGTCATGCCTAATGTATACGTATTTGACTGCTCTACAATTGTCAACTCTATGATACCAAGCCGTTTTACGATTGAACAGCAAGCGTCGATGTAGATGGCGTCCCGGATAGTGACGAACATCCCTTGATTACTGTGTATTTTTCACCGGCTCACATTGACCTTTTTTTTTTTTTTTTTTTTCTTTTGGGAGGAGTAAAATCCTCATGGATACTGCCTGGGATGTACCAGGCGGTAAGCCCGACTCCACAGGAATAGGTTCCTGCGGCCTACGGACTAAAAACCTCCTCGCGCTCCGGCAGCCCTCCCTGGAACCGCTTTCGCATTACTTCAGGAAGGGGCCTGTTTATGTGGAGACATTTATGGACTACCTGTCCATTTCGTCTCTTTCGCGTGTCCTAATTACTTCGCGAAGAAACGTACTGATTCTATCCCAGTCTTTTTCGCTTTTTAGCATTGTTGCTATAAGGTTGTTGCTGCTGAGGTCGTCACAATACGCATCTTTTCTCTCTTTAGCAAAACCTGAGCATTCAAAAAGCGCATGCTCAGGGGTGTCTCGCTCACCGCAATAGAAACATTCATCGCTGAGTTCCTTCCCTATATTATACAGATATGTATTAAATACACCATGTCCACTTAGAGCCTGTGTTAGCAGTCTGTCTATTTCACCGAATTTTCTGGTATGCCACAGTGCCACACATTGACCTACCTGAACTGCGGAGTGATTAATATACCCTGCCAGTGCGGGCTTCTAAATCGTCGCGCTCTAAAAACTGGTGCACACAAACCCGTTTATAGAGTTCCCTGGATGCAGGTATTTTATAAAAGCCACTTTATCGGAATTCTACGTACTGAGCATCATTATTTATTTTTTCCAAAGCAGATTCAAGTGTTTTACGGTGCACAAACTGATAAAGCGCAGACAACATACATCTGTGTCGGCGTTTTACCTGATGAACGAGTTACCGGCCTAACTCGTGGTTGGTAACGCATCGACAATCCTTTTGGCAGGTGTTTGTGGATGTTGGGATCACTTAAAATCCTTTGGACTGCTTTTCAATGAAGAAAAAACCTTTTGATTTGAAGGTGGTGTTATGTGGGGTTCTTACCAACTAAAAGCTTCCAGTGGCCCTTCCTCAGTACATGACGAGGGGCTTCAGTGGAGCGCACTGTGCTCTCGGAGAACACATCCGGAGGGAGTTTAATCCATTTCCCTACTGTGCTCTCGCAGTGTAAGGCGACACGGCACAGCCGATGTCACCTTCTTCCTGGGTGTACTTTAGCGGACGACAAAGGCTCCCTTATCGCCCAGCGAGCCCGAGGCCGATTTAATTTTTATTGAAAAACATTTATTTCAATAATAGTTTGATGATAGTTTAGTTAGGTTCTGATTAAATCTATTTTTTAATATTCCTGCGATAATTAGGTCGGATATACAAAGAAGGCGTACGCGCTAATAGCTTTAAAGTTTGATTCGATTTGTAGTCGGATTATTATCCTTTTTATAAAAGAAAGCTAGCAATATTTCTTATTTTTTCAGAAATATTACTAACAATCTTGTTAACCATTCCAACTAAGCTTAAACTTGTGCTAGGACATGGTTCACGGCAATAGTCGAATGGTGGATTCGAGCCCACGACCTTACGACTCGCAGGCCGTTCCCTAAACCATTAGGTTATTGACGCTTAAGTCATTCGTAAATATACTTGTTAATTAGGGCATTATTAACTACCATCGACAACCAACTTAACTTAAATTATTACCAACAGCTGATGGTCTGGCTGTTCACCATTGAGAAATGGCTTTTCAGACAGTCACAAAATAATTAAAAACATAACAGTAAGTAGAATTAAAATAAATTACATACATCACCTGCTAATATTATACCTTCACATGAAATATAATTTCTAGATGTGTTATCAAATATATTGATTTCAGATCTAATATAAGATTAAATCGTACCAGGTCATACGTGACTTGGCTACTTCGTGTCTCATCTAGCGAGTTGAATATCTATTACAGATAGTCTCATTCGATATCTTATGACCATCACTAGCAAGGTTACGCCTATTCGCTTTATTTATTTCGACCAGACAATTTGATTCAAATTGTTTATAGATGAACGGCGAAATGTTATTACTTTTACCCCACTTAAGAATACAATAAGTAAATGGGAGAATTCTTTTGCCGTTTTCACGGTTTTAGAGTGCAATGAAAGTCGGCTATGTGCTCAACCAATGTCAGATACGGTCACTGAGATAATGATATATTTTTATAAAATTAATTATACGTTTGATCGTAAGAATATTTCCAAAAGAAAATTTATTTGTTATTTTAAGGAACTTTAAAAGGATTGCGATATCAATGAGGTTTTACTAAATTCTGTTTGTAAATAACGGTATATAAAAGTTATACGCTGCGTCATTTATTTACCAATTTCTGAATTGTTTCCTTTAAATGATATATTTCATACATATACATTTAAATGTGAATTATTTGTTTTTATGAATTATATGTGAATATATAATGAAAAATGAGATATTACACACAAACACTAATATGTTAATTTTAAAAAATATAAGCCCTTAACAAGTGTTTTTTATAAGAATTATCTTAGTGAGCATGAAATCAAAAGATTATTTTCACAAGACACAGCCATTATAGATGACCTAAAAGATATCTAAGATAAATCCAGTTTATATCGGGGCTCCATTCCCGGAATGAGACACAACAATACGACCATGTCACGTAGCCAAGTACGATATAATTGGATACTCTTGGAGTTGTGTAACTCTCGGTGATTCTGATCTATTAAGGATTTATGACTGAATGTAATTTTGTATATACGTCCCTTCTTGACAAAAATGCGCTAAAAATCTATCTATATTTCACGATATCTTACAAACTTCTTCAAGAAACAAGGTTACTGTATGCTATACTTTTCTTTTTTGTTGACGGGGGGAAGTCTTCAACACGATACTCCGCCTTCTGGAGGGAAGGCGGGGTTATGTGGGGTTCTTACCCACTTAAACCCCCAGGGCCCTTCCTCGACGCATGAGGGGCTCCGGGATCTCCACTGGACTGCACCTGCACTGTGCTCTCGGAGAGCACGTCCCGGGGAGGTTAATCCCTCCTCTTGTGCCCTCGCAGTGTGTGGCGACACAGGCCAGCCGATGTCGCCTTCTTCCCAGGTAAACTTTTGCGGACGAC
Organism: Meandrusa payeni; assembly: GCA_029286785.1. Classification (NCBI taxonomy): domain Eukaryota; kingdom Metazoa; phylum Arthropoda; class Insecta; order Lepidoptera; family Papilionidae; genus Meandrusa; species Meandrusa payeni. The sequence goes on along the minus strand of JAGSMX010000016.1, from coordinate 9,196,993 downwards.
AAAGGCTCCCACAAAAATTAGTCTAAGTCATTTGCTGACCCTACTATGCAAAAAATCATGTCGATCCTTAAGCTCTATGAAAAATTCTAATAAATCTTTCCCACGAGAACCATACGTTTTATCCGGAATAAAAGTAGCCTATGAGCTATTCCAGACAATAATCTATCTCGGTGCCAAATTTTATCCAGATCCGTTCAGCCGTTCCGGTGTGATTGAGCAACAAATATCCAGCAATAACCAATACAATCTGGACACCTTTAAGGCCAATGTGAACGGACACCTAAAAGACTCACGTGTGCCATCCTAAGCCATCGCCTACCATCAAGCGCCGAGTGAAGTCCAACGTAAGCCTATCTTATTTAAAAAAAATGTAAAAATTAGCCATAACATTGGTTTCGGGTTTCTACAGATTGCAGTTTGGAGAGTATGCTCAGGATTTACATGATTTAATTCCACCATCCTCGTTCTCACATCAGACTTCAGGTCACGAGTTTTTTCCCGAGTGCGGAGATTGACACTGTTACAAGTTTCACAGTGTCCCCAAGATCGATAAGGCAGTGGGTGCCCTGCACAGACTGCTGCCTAATCTTGGGGACCCAGAGAGAGAGTCCGCCGCCTCTACGGAGGAATCGTGCGATCCATGGTCTTCTATGGGGCGCCCGTGTAGTGTAACCGCTTCACGGGCGTCCGGCGCTGCAGGGCTAAGCTCCTTAGCCTGCAGCGCAAGATGGCCATTGGGATCGCACGAGGATAATAAACAGCATCCTACGAGACAGCTTTATACTGGCCGGGTTCTTGGGATTCTGGCGGAGACAAAAGAAAAGAGAGATTTCATAGAGTGCGGAAAGAGACGGTATGCCCGTCTCTTTCTATCAAATTAAATTCTTTGGCCTACCGTAGGTCGGTATTTAATTCCTTTTTAAAAAAATCACTTTAATTATAAGAATATATTTTAAAATTAAATTATTAAATTTATGTTTCAATAAATAAATCTAAGTCAGAAACAGATGTCTAGCCCTCACTGTGGAGGGCGTAAGATCCCGCGGTAGACCCATGAAACGCTGGCTGGACTTAGCCGACACGAAAGAGAGTTATTCTCTTCTCACAAAGGACGCCGAAAATCGGCCAAAGTGAAATAGATCTAATAATCGTTAGACACAAGAAATTATCAAATAAAATAAAAGATAATAAAATAGAACTCTCATCGTAACCAAAAGAATCAAACATCGCTTTGTAAGTAAACAAAATGTATACACATGTACAGAGGTATGTAAATGTAAACATTACGCTAATAAATCACAATGTAAACACAGGCCCATAACATCTAACAGTCACTTACTATAGCAGACCGACGGAATAACCACCCCAATTTCGTAAGACGTCACCATTTCCAATCATTTTAAAACACACGATATGGTATTCACATAAGGTTCAAATTGCACTGATCGGTTAAAATCTTACATATACGCCATAAATTTCAAGGAAAACAGGGCATTCCGTACGCAGTTGAGTCACGTAGAATAAAATTAAGAATAATGTAGATGTGACAGAATTTATAAAGTACCTAACATTCCTTGTAATTCTACATTATACAGGTACTTTTATTTGTAACAATCTCGTTGTAATGGGTTTCTATTTTAACCGACTTTCAAGAAGGGGGAGGTTCTCAATTCGACTGATTTTTTTATTATATTTTTTAACTCAAAACTTTCTACTGGGTATACCGATTTTATGATGATTCTCTTTTATTTGAAAGCTGATGTGGTCCCAATTCAATTTGGTCTAGTACTGACTGCAGCATCCATGAGAAAACCATATAAGTCTTAAAAGAGACCGTCCGCACATTGTAGCCTTTAATGTAAGTTAGCTTTAATGTAGCGTGTTAATTCCCCATCCCCATTCTACCTTCGGACGTTTAGACACTCGGCGGGTCTCCACCCTTTTTAGTCGATGTTCCGCGCGTCCGAACGAAGCGATTTGAGTCATCGTTCATTGTGCGTACAGCAAAGGAGAGGAATAAGTTGCCGGCGTCAGTCTTTCCGTCCAAGTACGACGTGGGAGTCTTCAAGAGTAGAGTGAATAGGCACTTACTAAACTAGCGCGTACCATCTTCGACTATATCACCACTTAATACCAGGTGGGATCATGGTCAAGCGCTACTTTACAGGCATAAAAAATGTTAAATCCATCAATAATTTGATTGGAAGTCGGTTTTGTGTTTACGCCTGACTTTTGTAAATTTCCGATGTATGGTGATACGCCCCTTAGTTTTTGTATTATTTTATGACATAATGAACTTCTAAATTATTTCTATACAATACTCGCAAACATATACATAGACATTAGTATGGACTAATATATGAAATGTTATCTACATATCACCGGACACAAATCTATGCAAGTGATTCTAATAATTAAAAAAAAAAGCTTTCACCTTCTTTTAACCCTAGCAGGTCTAGGTCACACATGTGTCCAGGTAATGAGCTGATCGAAACATTTAATACATACATATAAGGTAAGATTTTTACAACAAGAGGAGAAGGCAGATTGACAGTACGAAAAGAGAACAACTTCAAATGTTGGCGTGTAGTAGTCTTAATTATATGTATAACGCATGTCATACTGAGCTAGGACAATTAAGAAGTTATTTATAAGTCAAGGCTTACATGGAGAGTTCTACAAGTTACAATATGGTGGCAAGCTCTAAGAGACACGAACCGTGCAGGCATAAATGCTTTATAACGATCTACAGATTAAAGTATCTTTGATCTTAGGCCACGAGGCGCCGTTCAGTCGGTGGTTACACAGGAAAAGGCGCTACACTCTATTTGTGGTCTTTAATGCACGATCCTCCGATAGTAGCGATGGAATTTTGTTGGCTTTGAAATTTACTACCAATCACAAACAATATTAATAATACTTTTCCTTTCGATTTTTTTTTAACATGGTCACTATCACCTTCCTAACTAATCTGCGAAAAGAAAGAATCAATATAGGAGTCTACAATCCGAAAGGGTTCACAACAACATTATCATTCCAACCGCAGAACATCCAGTGGATACACTACTCTCCCAACGATTTCCAAAAGAAGGTTGTAAGCGGCTTCCATCCACCTTCGTCCTGTGACTTCTTCGAGGTCGCCAGTACATCTTGCGGGTCCTACGCCACGACCAGTCTGTCAAGAATGACAAAGGACTAAGAAAAACGTCCATCTCCCAAAGATGGACACTACTATTCTCACGCAACGGAAGTTATAATGCATTTTTAGCAATTTAAACATGGTAACACAGCTTTTTTTTTTGATAATTTTTTTTGCATTTAGGCCGATTGATAATGATTATAAATTATTTATTCCACAACAATATATTATATTTACAAAGGCAAACCTAATACCATTTAGCATTTTCTTCCAGCTAACCATTGCTGGTTAAGAATAAGCTAATGGGAGTGCTGCTGAAATTTCATCTTATACAGACAAATAAATATACATACACAGACAATGTTTAAGTTTTTGAAGTGCCTCCTTATCACAAATTATTTTTTTTCGCTTTCACAATAGTCAAGGAGCACACACAAATCTAATAGATAACCAATCACAAATAGCATTAAAAATTGTTTGGAAATTACTGTCAATTAAATTTGATCTTTATTTTATGCTCAGTTATGGTATATTTAAAGAGCCGTGGTAGCTCAGTGTCCGGGCGGTCGCCTCAAGTTGCATAATACTCTAGCAACCCGAGTTCGATCCCCGGTGCCGGCACCAATAAATTTGTTGTTTCAATTTTATGTGCTGATTACCACGCGCTCAACGGTGACGGAAAACATCGTGAGGAAACCTACACGTCTTAGAAATTTTTGAAGTCTGCCAATCCACACTAGGGCCGCGTGGCGGACCTTTATACTCTCTTTACAGAGAAGGCCTGTGCCTAACAGTGGGACATATATGAAGGCTGTAACTAACTATGGTATAATTTACTTGGCATCCGATATAAAAGTAATTTAGTAGCTAACGCAGTATAAGAACGTAGCGGTTTTAATTAAACAATCGAGGTTATGTTGTTGGGTTCTGCGGGATAATGAACCTACTCACCACACAATTTAGTTCATTATAAATATGTATTTAAAGTTTGATACATCAGAAAAGCGGAAAGTAAAAATAAATATAAACGTTAGGTTCTGATATTAAGATTAAGTTCCATTTTAAGTCGGTTTTTGTTACTTGTAACCCTAGCGGTGTAGACAGAGCCTTTTTTCCTTTTTTTTTTGGGCAAACTAACACAGCTGGCCAGAGAGGCTGGCCTTTACTGCTTCACGGATTGAGAGGTGGCATAGCTCTTGGGCCGCTTTGCCTGAACCTCATAGGGACCGCCTTCGCTTTTCACCATCCTTAATGCCTGCTTTGTGCTTAAATGACTGTAAAAGGCAATAACCTGCTACAAGCCCACAAAGAGCGTGAACAGTCAACATATTTTTACAACTTTATTTTTATTTTTTAATTGATCGCAAATATCTCCACATTCATTTCATTCACAAGGTTCATTTTCTGTTATCCGTCCATTTGTGGCGCACATACTTGATGCAAATTTAAGACATATATAGTTTTCTCAAGGATCTCATGATCAGAATTGAACCAAATTTAAATGTGATCTTGTGGTTCTAACACCAGCTTTCAAATAAAAAAAGAATCACCAAAATTTGTTCACCCAGTCGTAAGTTATGAGGTAACAAACATAATTAAAAAAATACACAGACGAATTGAGAATCTCTTTGTTTTTTGAAGCGGTTGCCGCTGCCTACTTTAATTTTAAGTTTTTAGTTAAATTTTCTTTCTCTTCTTCCTTGCTTTTTTAACTAGCTTTGACTTTGATTGTGCTTATTTGAAAATGTGAACAATAAACAATCTATTTACAATCAATTCGTCGTGATTAATCAAGGATTCATAATTATGAAATAAGATGGCCTTAATTCAGTAGATTATAAATCGATCTCATATGGGAGATGTTTGCAATCACAATCCCTAAGCCCTTCATCGCGTTGTATACATTGGAATGAAGCAGGCTGATTTTATTTTCCATGTAGAAATTGGATTCCCTAAAAATTGCCGGCGCATCTCGGATTCCGCTGAGCGGGTCCCACGGCGCGAGAGCCTTGGAGTTGGCGTCGCAGTAAGGTGAAAGTTTACACCTGATATCGACAGGTTGACAACCAACACTCAAACATTGGAGTTAAGACATAAAGTAAAATACAAATATTTTATAAGATTTTTGGAAGGAACTTCCTTAAAGTGAGTTGAAGGAAGACCAAACTTCATGAAAAGTGGATATTTTTAGCAAGTCACTCATTAGGTTTAAAAAGTTAAGCACTAATTATTAATTAATTTAACTATTATTCGGCACTGTTGGGCGATAACGAAATGATAAAATACTTCCATGAGTTCAAATAAATAATAAGGGCTGTGTATAATAAAGATTTATTCATAGATCTGATTTTCACGTATGTTGAAAGTATTTTTACTGAAATTCCAATCTATGTACTAGCCTTCAAAGTACTCAGTAAAAAGGGAGAAGTTGACAGTCTTCGCGGTCGCCCTGTACATTTCTAACTCGTCGGATACCGAATACAGAATTTCCGACGATATCCCATTCGGTATTCCAAGGGGATCGAAATTTTCCACCTTTATTATTTATATGCACGTCGGACGGGAATTCGCGCCTCGGTGATAAATTATAAACAATTTGTCTATTTCCTTTTAATTATTCAAACGTAAAAATTAAATGAAAAGCTGGCAAATTTTCCACAATTAGTCGCTTTTTCATAATAGTATATGGTCATGGATAGAAAACATAAATACTTCTTAATGATACTTCATTAAATAATCTCAGCGACAATTATCTACGAGAAAAGTGCTACGAAAACCGTAGCACTTATAGAAGATTTAAGTGATATATTATATAAGTTGTGATGTAAGTATCACTAGAGTTTTGTGTTACAGATAACAAAGGCAGATTAAAAAATCGGGTACACTGATAACAAAATAACGTAGTCTTTAACCAACTTCAAAAGGAGGTGAGTATTTATATTTTTTAATGTTCGTGCACTCATATTATGTCAATTATGAACAGTTTTTGAAGTTTTTCTTTGATTGATAATATCTGGTTTCAATTGGGTCCATCTCAAATGTTATCATTTTAAATCTTATTGGCAGCCTTGGGTTTTTCAGAAAGAACTACACAGTTGGCCAGAGAGGCTGGCCTTTACTACTTCATAGTATCGAGAGGTCGCATAGCTCTTAGGTCGAACTCGACACAAGGGTTTCCCCGGTGAGGGGTAATCTCGGCTTGGTTACGGTTACTATGTTACACGTAAGCAATCCGATCCGAGGGCGCCTGAGAGGGCCGAGCCATATTACTAGGTAGCTTTTTCATGAATAATTACTAGTGGACAGTCTAAGCTAAACAAATTTAGCGGTGGCACTGGGAGAAGAAGTGGCCGAAGTAACTCCAGACAACCTTGGGTTACGAGGGTTACCTAACTACTCCTTACGAGCACGAATGTATAAAGAGAATGTAGGCGCCAAAACTTCATAATTCCTAAAATCCGTTCTAAACGGTACCCACGACCAGGGGAGCAGTCGCCCCTGCGTTGATAAATGGGGTATACACCCCAAGGCCTGTACCTGCAAGGTTCACGTGAACCTTGTAGATGACTGACGTGACCTGTGACAACTTCATAAGACGAACAAAATCCTTTGGAAGTAAAAAGATCGTTCGTTCATTGTCACTGACGGAAATTATTTAACTTAACGTGTACTTGAAGCGTAGAACGTGATTGGATTTATTTTGTTTTATTCGTAAATATAGTTGTTTGTAACGCTTTTATTTACAGCTTCAGTAGAAATAGATAACAAACTCATCGACAAAGTAAAATTACAATTTACCTCATGTAGCAATAATTTTACAGCTAACTTATTTATTGAATGAGATAGTACAGAAATAATTAATGTTAATATTGAATATTTTTTCATATTTCTATTATTCTTGCTGTCAAATGTTTCACAATATATTTCTCTTAATAATACATTAAACAAATTACCTATATCCTATGCTATAGTCGACAGTAAATGGAGTTTCTAACAGAGGACCTATCTGGCTTCGAAACCACACGACAAACTTTAAAGCGAACAATCAATCTAACTACGTATGGATGTACCAACCTGACAAACTCTATTGCTATGAAGAAAAAATAAGAAGGCAAGAAACTAGATTTAGAGTGGGTATTGACTAAACTATGATGTGATCTTTGTTGCGAGTAATCTTAGCGCCATACTAACATTTAATGTGCGGTCTACAGCCGTTAGTTATTAGGAGCATTGTTGGATTTTTTTCGGCCCAGAGGCAACGCTTCCCGAATGGACATTTAAAGTTTAGTGAGCTTTAGAATGTCTCTAGCTTTTTCGTGGTAAACAGAGGTTCAGGCTAAGCAACCAAATAGCTTTGCGATTTCTCAAATCCTATGAAACAGTACAGCCCATTCATTGGACCTGTATAGGTTCTCACAAAAAAAAATGATGACCGACGGAAATTATTTAACTTAACGTGTACTTGAAGCGTAGAACGTGATTGGATTTATTTTGTTTTATTCGTAAATATAGTTGTTTGTAACGCTTTTATTTACAGCTTCAGTAGAAATAGATAACAAACTCATCGACAAAGTAAAATTACAATTTACCTCATGTAGCAATAATATTTACTGCTAACTTATTTATTGAATGAGATAGTACAGAAATAATTAATGTTAATATTGAATATTTTTTCATATTTCTATTATTCTTGCTGTCAAATGTTTCACAGTATATTTCTCTTAATAATACATTAAACAAATGACCTATATTCTATGCTGTAGTCGACAATAAATAGAGTTTCTAACAGAGGACCTATCTGGCTTCGAAACCACACGACAAACTTTAAAGCGAACAATCAATCTAACTACGTATGGATATACCAACCTGACAAACTCTATTGCTATGAAGAAAAAATAAGAAGGCAAGAAACTAGATTTAGAGTGGATATTGACTAAACTATGATGTGATCTTTGTTGCGAGTAATCTTAGCGCCATACTAACATTTAATGCGCGGTCTAGAGCCGTTAGTTATTAGGAGCATTTTTCGGCTCAGAGGCTACGCTTCCCGAATGGACATTTAAAGTTTAGTCAGCTTTAGAATGTCTCTAGCTTTTTCGTGGTAAACAGAGGTTCAGGCTTAGCAACCAAAGAGCTTTGCGATTTCTCAAATCCTATAACATACAATCCTATAGAAACAGTACAGCCCATTCATTGGACCTGTATAGGTTCTCACAAAAAAAAAATGATGACCGACGGGAAATCTATTGTGGAGGCGCCTCTTGTATAGAGTAAATAATAGAGACTTCGAGGCTTTTTATTTTTATATATGTTTGTTAAATGTTGAAAAAAGTATTACTTTAATGTAAAGCCACCTTAGTCAAAATCTTGAATAAAAAATTGGTAATTTTATTTTGAAATAAATTTGTGGCCAAGGGCATGTTCACTCGTCTTTTATGCCCCGGCGCCTCCAGGCCTGTAAATCCGGCCCTGGTGAAACACAGAAATACTATTCTATTGTACGGCTAACAGTACATGGCCTACGTTGTCTAAATTTAAGCAGCAATACTCTGATTTTGTGAGGTGTATCAGATTGTCGACTATACATATTTTAATCAATACAAAGGATGTTAAAAAATAGTGAAAATTCTTTCTCCACGCATACATTGAAATTAATCAAAGCCTTATGATTATAGTCACGTACCATTATAATCATTGACTTCAGAGCAGGCCAGTGGCAGTAAATGATGCGACAAAACACGAATGTAAAATAAAATACCAGTATTGGGATCCGACCGCAAATAGATGGACTTTTTTGGAAAAGGTTTTCAATAATTTCAACTCCTTCATTTATAAATCGATGTTGATAACTTTTTTTGACGTGACAGCGTCTTATAAATTGATCATAGCGGATGGCATTCATGACATTGTTAGCGAGAACGCGGAGAATGACCGAACAAGTAAGATAAATAATTTATAAATAAGAAAGAATAAAATTTGCGCTCAGCTCCACTCGGTCGTGCGAAATAATGTAAATTATAATATTAGATCATAAATCAAAACAAAAAATGTATATTAATTTTGTAACAAATGTATATTGTTAGTCCGTGCCAAGTGCTCATTGTTGTAGGATTCGTTGTCAGCCCTGTAGTTCTGGGCTCTCAAGAATAAGACTACGGTATCCCCTGCCTGTCGTATAAGGCGACTAAAAGGGGCCTCGGGTTCACTGGTCGACAAGGGTGAGGTGGCGTGTAGCCTTGCACTATGAGGGCACAGGGGGGGAGGGAGAAACCTCCCCCCCCGGGACGTGCTCTCCTTGACCACAGTGCAGAGGGGCTCCGGTGCGTTCCACTGGAGATCCCGGAGTCCCTCGTCATGCACCGAGGAAAGGGCCACCGGGGAGGTTTTAGTGGGTAAAAACCCCACATAACCGCCGCCCTCCAGAAGGCGGGGTATCTTTTTGAAGATTTCCTCGCCGTTAACAAAAAAAAAAGAGATTCGTTGTCACGAATTTAACGTCCGAGCGCCTTGCGCCCAGACACCTGCGATTTTTTTGTTGGAAAAGGGTTAACTTTAAATGGGTCCTATTTTAATTTTATTGGTATTAAACCTTGGAAAAAAATTAAGTTTGTTTTTAGATTTGAATTGAAGTCAGTTTTTGTTTTTACTTTTATATATACTTGTAACTCTTTTAGTCTGTTACTTGTTTGAATACCATCAGTCATCGAATTGTTATATAATCTTTATTAACGTTCCGATACGTATTGAATACACATCTCCGTATAGACAGCACTTCACGAGTTTACCATCAAATTGGCAGAGTCAGTCTGCGGGAACGTCAAGTGTCTTTCGATACTAACTGACAGGATGGGGTTAATTAAAGAGGAGGATGGATATATATGAAGCTTATAAGATAGCAAGCAAGAGATGACGTGTCGTCTTTACCACGCGCCATAGAGTTTCAATTCTCTACTCATTGCACTCTGATACAGACAGAAATCTGTTTTGATGAATTGTTAATTTCCACTTAAGTTATGAACTTGTCTTAAGTTCCAAATTGCAGTTTTGAGAAGTTAGCATTCGTTGACAATGGTAAGCACAAAAGAAAATAACGTCTATATTGATAGCTTCAAAATATATAAAAACACTAATGCGTGTAATGTGTAATTAAAACACGACTATACCAATTATTTTATAAATAATATTGTAATTAGATTGTATTATTTGAATTATTTTATTATTTTATTTTAAATAAACAAATAGAGCAGCCGTTAGTTTGGTTCTATATTCAACGGTTTCGAATACTTGAGACTACTTTTTTTAGGTCAGTCATACCTGGGACGTCCCCTACCGATACTACGTCTCACTTCTATGTCATAATTGATCCTCTTTACATACGAAACTCCCACGTGTTTTTCCAAACACATAGCAATCCAAGACTATATAAACAAGACAGCACATATGTAGAATAAAAAGAGAATATAAGCTTTGAAACATCGTAATTTAACTATAATATTTCGGAAAAAAACGAGAGCGTTACATGTGATTTGATTTGAAACCTATTTTTTTTATTTAAGTAATAAATATACTCATCCCCTTAATAATGCAATCACGCGGGTGTTATACATTTCCCATATATGTATGGAATATGTATAAGGACGGTTGATTGCGATCAGCTTTGAGGCAATGTGAACAAGCACGTCCATGAGCAATTCTTATCATCTTGAAGAAAATGTACAACGCGGAAATGGCGCCGTTGAAATTGCACGGCGTACACCAATAAAATTAGTAGATAAGAAAAAATGATCTTAAAAGTCAATCATAAAGAAATGTCTCGGCACCAAACAAATCTAATAAGCAATATGCAATATAGTTAAATTTGTAAACTTTTAAATATATTCTCCAAGTTCGAATCTCACGGAGCGCCGTAAAAGTCATCAAATGAAACGATTCAATATTTATTAAATAAATAGGGCGGGCGGCGGCAATCAGACAGCCGAGGTGCGGGGCCTGGGCGGGCGGTTGCGTGGAGTTGCGAAATAAACGGATACGGTATTTTAATTTTTCGCTCAGTCTAAACCGCACTATAGACTGAATGATTTCATAGTAAAACTTCTTTACGTCCGCTTGACTTGGGCAAGTTTAAGCTGGTAATTGCGTTACGTAAAGTGTAATTGAGCGTGGCGAAAGGAAGTTGAGAAAGAGATTTAGTGAAGATTAAAAGAGAAGTTATTTACGCTACGTTCCGTATATCACTGTAGGAGCAAGAGAGAGCACTGCGTCTAAGTTCGTTCTCTCTTGAACAATCTTGTTTAAATTATATTTTTTAAATGTTATACATATATGAACATACATATAGATACATAAATATAAATGGGGGTAAAAAAGTTTTACTTCAGTCGTGTGGTCAAAAACAGTCGACTTTTTTTCAGGTGAAGTGCCCGAACGGAAGGTAACTTGAAATCCCAGTTGGCTTCTCACTATCTTATCTTGTGTATGGTTGATCTCTTTACATAAGTCTAATCTCCAAGTACAAGAGCTTGTAGCTGTCCTAAACAAATATGGCGGTGTTTAGTAGTGAGAGACATGAAGACAATCGAGTTAACATATACCCAAGATTAAACCTTTTTTTTGTTCACGCGGGGAATCTTTTACAGACCATCCTCCGGTACCCTGGGTGGGCCGGAGGGATGTGGGACTCGGCCTGGGCAGCCCCTACCCACTAAACCTTCCGCGAATGCCATCAGCCGTTATGAGCGGGGTGCCCCGGATCTGTCAGCAACAGGACACCCCAACGACCGGCCGGTCCCGGCAAAGACCGGCCTTTATCCTCAAAGGGGACTTCTCCGGCACTCAGAGAAGTCCCGACGACGCCGAAGCATGCTGGGGCCAGGTACCCATCCTGGCCCTGCTGATTACGGGCGGCATGAAGAGGCGTTCATAACGCCTCCTGCGCACTTCGATACGTCGCCACCCAAGATTAAACCTGTGTAGCTTAGGGCAGAGCTAATTTGATTCAGATTCAGATTTTATTTGGTAATTATAATTTTTATTTTTATTTTACACATTAAATTAGATAATTGAACAGGAAATAATAGCACATCAAAGAAATAAAATACTGTTAATTTCTAATTTAATTTGTCAATTATTCCACACCTAATCTATAAATGATAACACTTATTAAATATAATTTTATACGTTTAAAATAAGACATAATAAAATCATAAAATGATTACATATGTGCATAATAGATTACATATTACATATTAGTTAATGTATTTAATTCCTTTGAGAAAAAATATAACCTTACAATAAATATATACCGCATCCAAACTTATGAACATGTTTCCATGCCATAATTCAAAGGAACAGGACGACTCGCAGCCAAATTAGTTGAATACGAAATACTTGGTAAATCAACTGTACTCTTGCTTTGACGTCTTCGCGACTCTAACCGTCTCTTGCCAAAATTTTCCTTCACTTCTCCACTGGCATATGTATAAGGACGGTTGACTGCGATCAGCTATGAGGCAATGTGAACAAGCACGCCCATGAGCAATCCTTATCATCTTGAAGAAAATGTACAACGCGGAAATGGCGCCGATGAAATTGCAAGGCGTACACCAATAAATTTAGTAGATGAGAAAATTATCTTAAAAGTCAATCATACAGAAATGTCTCGGCACCAAACAAATCTAATAAGCAATATGCAATACAGTTAAATTTGTAAACTTTTAAATATATTCTCCAAGTTCGAATCTCACGGAGCGCCGTAAAAGTCATCAAATGAAACGATTCAATATTTATTAAATAAATAGGGCGGGCGGCGGCAATCAGACAGCCGAGGTGCGGGGCCTGGGCGGGCGGTTGCGTGGAGTTGCGAAATAAACGGATACGGTATATTAATATTTCGCTCAGTCTAAACGTCACTATAGACTGAATGATTTCCTAGTAAAACTTCTTTACGCCCGCTTGACTTGGGCAAGGTTAAGCTGGTAATTGCGTTACGTAAAGTGTTATTAAACGTGGCGAAAGTAAGTTGAAAGAATAAAGAGAGAGTTATATACGCTTCTACAGTGATATGCATTTCGTATATCACTGTAGGAGCAAGAGAGAGCACTGCGTCTAAGTTTGTTCTTTCTTGAACAATCTTGTTTATATTATATTTTTTTATGTTACACATATATGAACATACATATAGATACATAAATATAGATGGGGTAAAAAAGATTTACTTCAGTCGTGGTCAAAAACAGTCGATTTTTTTTCAGGTGAAGTGCCCGAACGGGCGGTAACTTCAAATACCAGTTGGCTTCTTGTGTATGGTTGATCTCTTTACATAAGTATAATCTCCAAGTACAAGAGATTTGTCCTTAACAATTATGGCGGTGTTTAGTGGTGAGGGACATGAAGACAATCGAGTTAACACATAACATATACCCAAAATTAAACCTGTGTAGCTTAGGACAGAGCGAATTGGATTCAGATTCAGATTTTATTTGGCAATTATAATTTTTATTTTTTATTTTTACACATTAAATTAGATAATTGAACAAGAAATAATAGTACATCAAAGTAATAAAATACTGTTAATTTCTAATTTAATTTGTCAATTATTCCACACCTAATCTATAAATGATAACACTTATTATATATAATTTTATACGTTTAAAATAAGACATAATAAACTCGTAAAATGATTACATATGTGCATAATAGATTACATATTGCATATTAGTTAATGTATTTAATTCCTTTGAGAAAAAATATAGCCTTACAATAAATATATACCGCATCCAAACTTATGGACATGTTTCCATGCCATAATTCAAAGGAACAGGACGACTCGCAGCCAAATTAGTTGAATACGAAATACTTGGTAAATCAACTGTACTCTTGCTTTGACGTCTTCGCGACTCTAACCGTCTCTTGCCAAAATTTTCCTTCACTTCTCCACTGGCTTATCTCCTTTGGACCGTTCTTTTGAATTAGAAGGTAAAAGGACAATATATCTTTTAATAGCAATGTTTTAGGGGATTTTTAGCTAACATATGAATAACAAATAAACTATTAATGTCAATTGAGATAATTTCAGATGGTTAAAAGATGTTAATTACTAATTTGATTGTATTAATTATTCAAAACGTGATAGTGTCCACCCAGCAGTTTTTATTGAAAAAATAGACCAAAACGAAAGGAGAAGTACTAAAACGTCTCAGAATACCAGATTAAGGGACTTTCAAGAAATAATATGCAACAGCCCTGCTACTACGGCGTAGCCCAGACTTCCACAACGCTACATACACCGTAGCCGCTACGACGATTACTTAAGATCAAGTGGTGAGCTTTAAGCTCGTATAACCTTTTTTTCCCGATGATAATTTTATGTTTGTGTATTTTATGTCCCGTCTCATGTTACTCGTGAATAACTAAGCTAGATTTTATTAACAATACACATATACCATACTCATCACATAGTTCGCCACGCGGCCCTCGTTTATAAGCAGATTGCACATGTCTTGCAATTTTTCTAAGACATGTAGGTTTCCTCGCGATGTTTTCCATCTCCGCCAAACGCGTGGTAAATCAGCACATAAAATTGCAACAACTAATGTATTAGTGCCGGCAATGGAAATCGAATTCGGGTTGCTAGCATTCTATGCAACTCGTGGCGACCGCCCGGACACTGAGGTACTATGGCTAAATTTTATTAATTTGTATAGATATTTCAAACGTATATAATCTCCAAAGGCTAAGCGAAGACTGCACCGTACATTATTATGGGAGATCGATTTATGTTGGTTTTTTCGATTGATACTCAAAGGTATGATTCCCACCAATGGTTATATAAGCCAAAACGCGGGAGGGTACGCGTGGCCGAGGGGCCCCACACGCACATTCTTAACTCCCTACAAGTTCTTTATCAAGGCCTTTCTCCACCATTTTGAGCTCTAGCCCTTAAGGGGCTCTACGGCACACCACAACGGCTCGCTCGACGGACGCAGACGACTTTTCTAGCGGGTCCTTCTTTTGTGCCAAGCGTGAGCGGATCACTACAACAGCTGAATTTTGAAACAACGTTACGCAAGGATGCTGCAGAGTAAAGAAAACACAAAGTCGCATTTATCAGTCGCCGTCACCGAGTCCCGACGGGCGGAGCAAACTCTCCCGACGGTGTGCGGAACCCGCATGTTATAGGCTAGGAGCATGTTCGTCTAATCCTAACAATAAGAAATACACAAACCTATTCTTACTTTGTCGCGCACTTACTACAATATCGTACAAGATTATGCAAGTGGCTTAATTCTTTAAATATTTATAGTGTTTTCGAATTTTTTTGTTGAAAATATCTATTCTCATAGTTAGTAACAGTTCTAAAATAGTAATTATTACTGAAATGTTGACTTATATAATTCACAACTTATTGACATTATAATAGATAATAAATATTAATTTTGCATGCTTAATAATAATAAGCGAAACAAGTCGCCCTGTCTGTAATGATTAATGAACAATTAGATGAAAAAATAGGGTTTTCAAGATTGACACTTCTATTTATTTTTTACGTAAAACGATTTTCTTTTAACTTTTAAGTTTTAACTTTAGGTTAATGCCGTGGTACAATACTTATTCAGCAAAAAATAATAAATATTGTGTCCAAAAACGACACTTCTAGGTCTACAAACACGAAAGTTTTAAAAAAAGTTGAAATGGTGTTTCGGCTCTGGTGAACAATGTCGATTATGTATATATATCTACATAAAGTAGATAAGATAAGATTTATATTATTAAGATTTATATAGAAACGGAGAGTGTTTACATACTATAAAAAATATCGCAAGCTCCCATACTAAATATCCCTGGAGTCCCTTGGATAACAAATTGGTAAAAATTCTTACACATGCTCCCTTCAGACGCTAAGCTTCTGAACGGTAAAATTTTATACCGCGGTTGTTGTGAGTTATCTCTGAGAATTTGTCATGACTGTGCGTACCGTTCAAAGATACCTTGGGAAACACTTTTTATTTCTCGAAGCCATGTTTACGTCTCGTTAGGCGAACAGAGAGAATAAGTCTCGTACGGTTTTATAAATTTCTTGATTTAAATAATGTATTTTTTCGGTAATACTAAAAAAGATTAAGTGTTTTCGTTTCTTTTAATACTAAATTATTTGATTAACTTTTCGTTACACTGCCTTATTTTGCCCCTAACACCCAGTCGCGTCAACAGCCTTCTAGAACCTTCTACAAATCGAATAATTCCGTCATATACAAGGTTTGGTGCCACCTAACACCAGATGACGCTGTTAAATTATTTAACAAAGGATTCTCTGAAACGTTGCTAGACATGTTTTATATGTCCTCGTCTTCGCGTCGGTTTCCTCAATATCGCAATCATCTCGTGGTGATCTGTCGTTGGTGATCCGTCGCCACTATCCCCTACATGCAGCCGTGTGTAAAGCATTACTAACCGAGGAACCGAGACTGGTGTTAGTTCAGCGTGTTGGGTTTCGACCTCTAGGTCTCGTCCCGCGAATTTTACTGTGTTAATCAAGTCCTACGCAGGTATATGATGGAAAGCCTAACCTTGATCTTGTTAGTTCACTCAGGATGGACACGTTGTTACGATGTGTCCATAGAAGACAAGAGTGTTGGCTTTCTTCAGGCTCCATATCTCCTCTCTGTAGACACTAGAGTACGCACATGAACACGTTTAAGTCTGAAGCTTTTATCACACGTCCATGTCTAAATAAAGCTTCCAAATAGTAAACTCAGTTATCACGATAACACTGTGCATACAAAAAGTGTATCAATATTCACCTATTAAACATTCGAGTCACATATCCGCTGCAATCCTTTGTGTCGTAATCAAGCACCGTACAAAAGTTTCTGTACATTTGCAATCACTTTTGTGCCCGCGACACAGTTGTGATGGCTTTGTGTTACACTCGATAAATAGCAGATTCGATATAGTAACGCGGTTTGTGTGTGACGTATTTCTCTTTGTATATTCTATCCAATGCTTTTAGAGCATCGCAATTTACATGCAATAGATTTTATCCTACTGTGCACTAGCAGAGCTAGCGGATTGTTTCGTGTTGGCTGATTACAAGTGTGCTCTACGAAATCTTTCATAACACGAGCTGTGATAACTGTGTCCAAGATTTGGTACACTAAGTACTATGCAACTTGAGACAATCCGAGTTTGATGTCCGGTGCCAGCAGCAATGATTTTTTTTGTTGAAATGGAATTGGTATTGTCGTAGAAGGAAATCTAAAGCATCTACGACTTCTTCTCTTTCTACGACTAACACTTCTTTTGCTAGCAAATATGCTGCAAGATAAGATAAGATTTATTTATTTACAAGGAAAATATCTTTTGTAATATTTGTGTATGGTGTGTAAAAAAATAGAACAGCCTGCATCGAATGCTCACACGCATTGAAGCGTCTTCGCGTACTATGGGTGTCCAATATGCATTAAAATACAGTCCAGTACTGAGTTAGTTGCAAATATATTTTCGCATGGATCGCACGTTTTTTTTTTCCTTGCTCCACCAAGAACATAGTTCTTTATACACATACTCTAATAAAACAAATATAAACTCTTAGTTACACCAACTTAAATACTTAAACAAAACTGCCAATATAACACTCATTTAGTTAACACAGTCTTCAGTTAGTCTAAGTAAATGACACGAGCTCTGAAGAATAACACTAAAAATATAATTCCTGTGTGCGTTCGTTTGCAAAAAATGCTTACAACAACTCGTGACGACGTGTTGCGGTGTTCACTGTTGATATTACTAATATTTTGAAATTGTAAGAGAACTGAATGCTGAGCATCAAGACAAACCTAAAATAGGTTTTTAGGATGCGCTTTAATGTGTATAATATTATATGTAAAATGTATTAAATACTTATTATTATTATTATTACATATTATTTTCCCAGCGCCAACGCTTCCCGAAGTGGCACTTAAAGGTAGTTTAGCTTTTGAATGTCTCTTAGATTATCCGTGAAATAGCAACCGACCGAGTCGTGCTTCGGCCTTCTGATCGGAATGCTTACGCGTAACATAGTAACCGTTCAAGCCGAGGTTACCCCTCACCGGGGGGACCTTGTGTCGAGTTACTAGCAATAGAGGTTCAGGCTAAGCGACCTAAAGGCTATGCCACCTCTCAATCCGGTGAAGCAGTCAAGGCCAGCTTCTCTGGCCAATCTGTGTAATTCGTCATAAAAAAAATGTATTAAATAAATAAATTTAAAAAAAACGGTATCAATTGATGTTATATATATTAGAACAAAAAAAAATCGTAAACACTATAAATATTTAAACCACTTGTATAATTTATTAATAATTTTGTTATAAATATAATTCTATAAAACACGTTTAATTCGATTGAAACCTTATTATAATTTTTTACACACATAATTATGCAACTGTTACAATTTAAGTGCTGATTTACAACAATATGAGAGAGACATACTATAATACTAGCAACTTTGTTGTAAAACGAAATATAATACAAAACATTTTTAAACAATAAAGATTTATATTATGGTTTTGAACCTATTGCATGTCGGTAACGAACCCATAAGATTTTACCTTAAAGAAATATAAGAGAGAAAATAAGCGTTAATAGCCTAATGGTCTAGGGTACAGTCTGCGAATCGTAAGGTCGTGGGTTCGAATCCACCATTCGACTATTGCCGTGAACCATAGCTTAAGCTTAGTTGGAATGATTAACAAGATTGTTAGTAATATTTCTTAAAAAAAAAAGAGATATTGCAAGCATTCTTAAAAAAAAAATTGCCTAGTAGATTTTCCCTACAAAAAATTAAACGCTAAAGAAGTTTGCGCTTCAAAAGAAAACAGATGAATTAGGAACCATCTTTTTGGAAGTCGGTAAATAATGTCAAAGGATTCTTCATTCGAGTATAAAAACGTCACGGCATCGTGTATCCAGAGCGTCGTCTCTTGACCTGCTTGTTGTACGCCTCATTGCATACGAGTAAGAGATAATAAAGACAGCTCACCGCTTGGCGCTTTTGACACGTGTAACTATGTGTTTTGTGTGTAAAGTAGATTGTTTTATAGCTGTTGCCTTGGACCAATAGACTAATGGCTTATACTACGGTCTACCAAAAGTAAGGTCGTAGGAACAAACGCGCAAATTTAAAATAAAATTATTTAGTACTCGAAGTACAAACGAATATACACCCGTGAATGAGACTATTATCCATCTCCTTACTGAGTGTCCTATCCACGCTAGTTTAAGAATAGAAACCGAAACTCTTTTAGGCATAAAAATTAGTACAGAAAACCAACCACAAATAGTAAAAAATAAAGATGTTAGTCGAAGATTCCTGAGCTACTGCAAGCAAATCGCAGAAAAAGCAGCCTACAGGAATAAAACTTAGAAAGTTAGGCGCATCCCAACACACATTTAAAACAATGTGAGTTGCGAGCCCACCATTAGATAAAAAATTATAATTAGTAACTAGGTAGTAGGATAAGAACTTAAACTAGAAATAAGAGAATGACAGAAATGTAACTAGAAATAATTATAAGAAAGAGAAAAAATAAAAGAAGTAGTGTATAATAGAAGTAGAAATAAATTGTGTAATAATAATAAGTGTAATATTAGACTGTAATAAACATAAATACTAACAAGAAGGATGAATGAATGAGAGGAAAGGCATGGGAGAAAAACTGCCCTAACCTATCCACGTTAGGGGAACTAGAAATAGCATAGGCATACTATATACTATACTTAGATTAAAAAGGACAAGGGGCAATAAAACTCTGAATTTTAGAAAATAAGTCAGTAGTTATGCCTATTGTTACAAAAAAAAAATATACACCCGTGAGCAAAAATAAAGGGTCGGTGAACTGAAATAAATTGTGCATGATAGACAGTTAAATATCTTTAAAATAAAATAAAATTTATTAATTTATTTATATTTCATTAGAAAACATAAACTTAAACGAAAAAGGATATCTTACGTAAACTTAAGTAATACAGTATTTTTCAATAACTTTTATTTTTATTTAATTTTTAGTACTTAGTGTCGCCATGTGGGGGCAATCAAAATATTTTAAGTATATTTAACATTTCAATTAGCGTCTTTATCTTCTGAAATATTCAAACTTTCTTAACCGCCCCTTAATTTTGTTCACGGCTATATTATATATAGAAAGGCTGTACCTTTAAACATAAAAATTACAGAATTTAAACATACAAACCGCTATAACTTTGGAACTAGATCATTATCCAGACACACATTCAGCTGTGTCTATTACACAGATGAATGTGACGAATCTACAGGAAGACTGGTGACAAAGGCAACGGCCGCATCAGAGGAGAAAATTATAGACTACAATCTAAAAATGGCCGTGAGAAACAGGGATGCAGCGATCGCGAAAAAACCAAAGCAACTAATTCAAGAATATTACAAAAGAGCACGGAAATAAGTCTGTGGTTGCGCTTTATTGAAAGAAAAAAAACTAAAGACATACAAAATAGATAATCACAGAGACTATCTGTAATTCTTAGCCCATCAGTGGGCCAAATGCGTAGAGAAAAACGACCTCCGTGCCCAATCTAAATTTAGCTGAACAAGAAACACTCGGGTGCAAGTGTTAAAAGTTTATAAGCTTGCGTTAATAGCGAATAGGGGTGCGGGGGTAGAACGTGCGCTCGCCGCTCGGAGGAACAAAGAACGTCCTCGAGGCGCGGAGGGCCTCTCGAACCGCCCCGTTTTGAGGGCGACGCGCTCTTAAGGACTATACCGCTCGGCCCTTACTCTTTCAAAGACGTGATTTTAAAAAAAAAACTATTACTCTTAATAACAACGGCGAAAGTATTTTAGATATAGGGTTTATATTTTCAACCCACTTCAAAAAAGGGGAACGTTCTCGTAAACGAAAAAAATATCTCGTATGTACTACCATATAGTTTTACAGAGTAAGGCACGTCAGTCAGTCGCCACTGTAATTTTCATTACCCGTTATAAAATAATTTTTCAACTTGCTACCGACTTTCCTAAGTTAACTAAATGAATTAACACTGAACATCACTTGAGAAACTTTCACCGCCGCTGCTCTAGAAGCTGTAGAAACTGCATTCAATTATTAAATTATTTCACTTTAAAATTGTTTTATATAGCTTATTTTAATAGCTAATGTTATTTAAATTATTAATGCGTAATAAAAATAGAAGCGCCCTTACCGAGACGTCGACGAGCTGCCTCCAGACCACTCTGTCCTCGGCTTTTCTCATTACGATATACGTATCGTTCGTGAGTACGCAATGCGAAAAGTGATAGCAGTACAGGCGACAGCAAGCGATCGAAGAGCTATGCCACCTCTCAATCCGGTGAGTCAAAGCCAACTTCTCTGGCCAATCTGTGTAGTTCGTCAAAAAAAAATTCCATCTCCCATTAATAACGTGCAGAACAAAACTTAATAAAATAAAGGGTTGTCAAAGGACACACAAAAACTGACTGACTTTCTTCTTTGTATTTCCGAATTATCGTAGGAATATTACGAAATAGAATTAATCAGTACCTAATCAAACTCTCACTAAATTACTCTGGAAGTACATCCTTTACAATAAAAAACGAATCATTAAGATCGATTCACCCAGGTGAAAGTTATGACGTAACAAACATTAAATAAAACAATACGGACGCGAACCTGCTCCTTTTTTTAAGTCGGTTGAAAATAATCTCATATCCCTCTCTTTAGAACATTTTGGTTGACGTCGTCCTATTTCATTCTGTTTTATTCTAATTTCCCATTTTTATATTTGTATATATATGCACTTTTCGAAATATGCTGAAAATTTAGTCTTTATTTCCCTAACACCACGATGGACGAGGTCAAAAGTTCTTTACCAGTGCTAGCTCCCTGCTGTGTCTACGGCGTGTGTACTACGTGTATCCCGTACTGATATCATCATATATGCAACTCTACAGTAGAGCAATTTGTAGCATAATACTAATACCTATAAATACTTGTAATGTATATGTATAAAAATATACTCTAAAATAATAATTAGCTGGCGCCCCCAATATTGTTCCAAACAGCTTATACACAACTTTGTCACATCCAACTACCCCTTATCGGAATTCTGTCACCGAGTGTTTTATTTCTTGTAACAAAGTAAGAAGTGCCTTTCAAAAATAAATAGCAAAGTTACTGAAGTGGTTTTTATTGCAAATATTAATTTAATTTAAGAAAACTTTTGAATATTTGTTTACTATATATAATTATTTAAAATTCTCATTTTTGCCAGTAGTCAACGTTTGTAAAATAAACTATTAGTATCTAGAGATATAGATATCATTTAGATTATTATAGTCTACTACCTCAACTTCGTGTTGTCGATTAAGATATCCATATATGCATTGGCGACCTCCCCTCGGATCGGAATGCTTACACGTAACATAGTAACCGACCCAGCCAAGGTTAAACCTGACCGGGGGGACCCTTGTGTCGAGTTACCACAATAGAGGTGCAGGATAAGCGACCTAAGAGCTATGCCACCTCTCAGTAAGAGTGAAAGTTAGCTTCTCTGATAATCTGTATGTTCGTCAAAAAAAATGCTTTCACCTACAAAAATAATTTTATTATATATATCATATTTTATTTCATCTATGAACAAATTTCATTTAGTAACTAGAATTTAGTTCAAAACTTTCCGTTTGGCAGCGCCGTTCTAAGTAAGATGTTAGTTTATAAATTTTCTACTAGGTGGCGTTTTATTAAATAATGTTGAAACTCATGATTATTATTATCTCTATCTAATTCTATAATTTATTTTGAGTATTCATCAAAGTATATTGTAAAAAATTCATGAGTTAATTTCACAAAACCTGTTTGAATCTTGTCTCCATAAAATCTGTATGGATTCTCCATATCTGGGATTAAAAAAGACGGACTTATTATTTAAGAAGGAATAATTATTTATGCTGTATCATTATTTAAAAGAGAAGGTGTGTGGGTATGCTCCGTATAAGCTACGAAATGGCTGTTCCTATATCAATGAAAGTTACAGGGAATCTTCAGATTGACCTGTGAGTAATCCTGTAAAATTTGGTGACGATCGGAGCACTCTAATTTTTGTACTGTCAGATAAAGCTTTTATTTACTATGATGAAATTCTATTGTTTTATAACACAAATTTGTATAGACACATACGTTGTGTATATTTATCATATGAATCATACTGAAGTACAATGTAGTATATTGAAGTATAATGAATCCGTAAGTGATAAAAATGATATTGTATTTACTGATATGTACATGGGTGTAGGTAATGATCTTCACTCGCTCGAGAAGAGAATTAATACCGTGAAAATTAATAATTTACTATATTGTGAGAGTTCATCTATGGCTAAAAAAAATAAAAGAAAGGTGCAGTTTCAGGGAAACGACACCTTTCAGGTTTGAATTTTATTTTTGAATTGCAAGTCTTTAGAACGGGTACCTCCTATAGGCTTCTTCCTCTTCCAAACGTGTGACGAAGACCTCAGAGGAAAATGTCCTTTTTCCTCTGTGGTTTTTGTCCACGCCCCACTAGGGCCTGTCACCCTTATGTGGGTTCACCACCGGTTTACATGAAAACCTGCTTTCGCGGCGGTCTAATTGGCGTCACGGACACCCAACACTCGCCCATTAAGGAGGATCTGTTACCATATATATACATACATAGTATTGTGTGTATAGGGGATCATGATAGGGGGGGGGAAATAAAGGATAGTAGATTATTATTCGGGGGGGATTTCAGAGATATAATGGTGTCCGGCATCCAATAGACCATGTCCATGAGACAGGCTGCAACCGACGGGTCGGTCAATGAAGAACCCTATAGGAAGACCGATTAATACAACCGAGTGATTCTATATATACCGAACGTTGCGCAAAACTTTAATAGCGCGAGTTAGGTCTTACAGTTATATCTCGCCATTAAAAGTAAATTTTAAAAATGTATCAATGTAAACATATTCAAAACATGTTTGAATTTAGAATTAATACAAAAAAAAGTATCAATATGGACATTAAACATAGTATTTTCGAAGATTTCTTAAATATGAAAGTCGTATTTCTGATTGGTTGAATCAAAGTTACGTAAGCGGATGTTTCACAGTAGCGAGAAACACAGCAGAACTATGTAATATTTTTTCTTCGTATTATTATGTTAAATACTACATGTTTTTATCATAGTGTAATGGTTAAAACGAAGATCCGCAAAATTTTAGTTTACAGATTTGGGTCTGCTATTTTTTGACGGGGTGAAAGCTTCAACAAGATACCCCGTCTTCTGCGGGGAAGGCCGGGTTATGTGGGGTTTTTACCTACTAAAACCTCCCCGGTGGCCGTTCCCCGGTGCATGGTAAGGGACTCCGGGATCTCCAGAGGAACGCAACGGAGCCCCTCTGCACTGTGCTCGGAAAGCACGTCCCGGGGCGCAGGGGGCACAATCCCTCTCCCGCCCTCTGTGCCCTTGCAATGCAAGGCATCACGGGCCGGCCGATGTCGCCTTCTTCCCATTGGGTCCGCTATTTTATACTATCGTGGAACTCTATATGAATGTATTTTATAAAACTACTGTTAGGAATTTTATCGGAGTGGAATTTCATTTTCAAATTCGCAATTTCGTAATAAGTGATACAATTCAGTGACTGTAAATTTAAAAAAAAAATTGATTATTTACTTTTTATTTCTCTCACACTTTATAATCGAAAGAGATGTAAAATTTAAATAAATCAATAAGCAAACGTCTAATATCATTTCACTGCAGACGTATTGAAAGACGTATTGCTGCAATTAAGAAATAATTCCATCCAATTGGTTATGCCGCGATTGTATACGCTGTGGTAAAGTGGGCGGTCGGGGATTTCCCGCGCAGTTTATCGGCACGCGGCATGGTGTACGGTACTGTTATGAGTCAGTAATTGGTGTTTAAAAATAAATTTGTTCATTAAATACATTATGATATTCTTATTTTTGATTTATACTTGTTATTCTAAGTATGATATCAACTCTACAAGGCCCAAGATGTAGTCTTAGTTAGGTAGTTATGTTGGTTTTATAATCTCATAAAAACGATGCCGGAAATTGGAAATAGTAGAGGAGACTAAGTAGGAAAACGGAGCCTGGTAGTACACTGGGAAATCGCTGGGGAGAAGAAGAGGAATTATGACATTGATTCTCGAGTCACAAAAACATTTGTTATATCAATTCTTCTCCATTCTTTTTTACTTTAGCAACTTAAAGCACTTTCTTAAAAACGCTACAAAAATATGAGGACATTAGAAAGCGAAATTTCGAAAATTGTCCCAAATGACATTTTATTATCGAATTGATCAGAGCAATCAGGCCTGTAGTTCTGGCCTCGTAGAACAAGGCTACGGTATCATGACGGGTAGAATGTCTTAGAAGGCGACTAAAAGAGGCCTTGCACTGCGAGGGCACAGTAGGGGAAGTACCAACC
This sequence comes from Meandrusa payeni, assembly GCA_029286785.1. Taxonomy (NCBI): domain Eukaryota; kingdom Metazoa; phylum Arthropoda; class Insecta; order Lepidoptera; family Papilionidae; genus Meandrusa; species Meandrusa payeni. The sequence continues at coordinate 9,171,372 of JAGSMX010000016.1, read as the reverse complement.
CCCCTCCCCGGACTGTGACGTGACGTGCTCTCCTAAGAGCACAGTGCGGAGGTGCGTTCCACTGGAGATCCCGAAGCCCCTCACCATGCACCGAGGAAGGGCTACCAAGGGGTTTTAGTGGGTTAGAACCCCACATAACCTGACCTTCTGGGGGAAGGCGGGGTATCTTGTTAAAAATATCCCCCCGTCAAAAAAAAAGAATTCATCAGAGCAAAAGGCCACGTTTAATGATTTAAATCTATTATTTTTTCCTGTGTATTCATGTAAGTAGCTCTGGAGTAGAGTAGATATTTCGAGATACGCCATTTTTACTTTCTACCTTGTATAAAATATATGTATATAATTTAACCTCGCACTGTTACTGTACCTATATAGTAGTAGTAAATGTATAACAGATTTGCCTTTGGCCATACTTGAAATTTCAAACGTGTTAAACATTCAGACATGTTAGTGGCTCTCAAACTGTGCTAACTCTATTACATAAATTTTGTTTTAAAAAATAATTAAAATATTATCAACATGTTATTCACTGTATTATCAACCTCAAGAAAGAACGAACACAAATTAGTTTTTTTTTTAACCTTTTTCTCTTTTTGTGTGCACAAAATACCTCGACGAACTCATAAAGGCTCGAAGCTAATTCAAGCCGCTTACAACCGTTCCGATTTATTATTTCGTCTATATAAATTGTGTTAATTTCTTTTGTATCAGGAATATTCCAAAAAATAGCGGTGAATTCCATAAAATTTTCAATAAAATCGATTTTGGGTTTCTGAAAAAACAATACATTTATAGTAATGGCGCTCTTAAGGTTTGATTTTTTTTGGACGAACTACACAGATTGGCCAGAGAAGCTGGCCTTGACTACTTCACCGGATTGATAGGTGGCATAGCTCTTAGGTCGCTTAACCTGAACCTCTATCGCTATTAACTCGACACAAGGGTCCCCCCGGTGAGGGGTAAACTCGGCCTAGACGGTTACTATGTTACGCGTAAGCATTCCGATCCGAGGGCGCCCGAGAGGGCCGAACTAAGACTCGGTTGGTTGCTATTTCACGGATAATCTTAAACTTTGAGAAACTCTGACGTCGTTCAACAAACCGTGACCAGCGTGTGACCTTTTGCGGTGAGTCGTATGAATATTGATGCGATTGGAAACTCGACGGCTTTGCATCATAAGTTCCTCAAGTTGTATAAATATTTATACACATGCGGCGACCGCAGGAAAACTAGTTCGATAAGGGCTTAGAGTTGGCCTTGGTAAATTGAATATTGAATCAGCCCTGTAGTTCTAGGCTCCCAAGAATAAGACTACGGTACCCCTGCCTATCGTAGAAGGCGACTAAAAGAGTCCTCGAGGTCACTGGGCGACAAGGGTAGGGGCCTTTGTCGTCCGCCAAGGTGGACTCAGGAAGAAAGCGACATCGGCTGGCCCGTGTCGCCTTGCACTGCGAGGGCACAGGGGGAAGGGAGTAAATCCCCCCCGGGAAGTGCTGTCCTTGAGCACAGTGCAGAGGGGCTCCGGTGCGTTCCTTTGAAGATCCCGGAGCCCTTCACCATGCACCGAAGAAGGGCCACCGGGGAGGTGGTAGTGGTTATTTCACGGGTACCTTCTGTATGCACAGTCGTATACATGTACCTATCGACGCTGGAAAACAAAACCCACAAAAATATCGACCATGCCAATGAACTTTCATTATGTACACAATTGATTTAAAAGACTCGGTGCTTTGGGCGTATCTCATAGCAAGAGTTCAATAATCATCTATTCGTCGCATTATCTTTTAAAAAGTGATGTAATAATTTATTTTCATTGATTCATTTCTCATTAATTCTGAATTGTACAATACATAATATATATAACTTAATTATTAACTTGTAAAACATTCAAGTTCGTTGAACTTAACTCCGATATTTCATAGTGTAATAACTCTTTAATACATTTGGAGGAGATATCGATATCGCTTGCTCCTGACCTCATGTCAAATCAACCTTATTGACTTCATTCACGTAAATGGCATGTGACTATTTTTATAAACAAACTAGCTGCGCTCCGCGGTGTTGCCAACGATTAAAAGTACATCCTTTTCTGTACCCCTTGTATGCATTTTAATGATGACAGGTTGAATTGTTAGGGATTTTTATTCTACTTATGGTTATATTTTGGACACTATATCTTTATAAATTATAGCCTATGAGTTACTTTGATGTGTAAACTATATTATTGGAAAGTTTCATCAAATTCCATTCAGTAGTTTTTGCATGAAAGAGTAACACTTCACAAACATCCATACAAACTATTAGAATATTAGTAGAGCAGGATGCGCCATCGCATATTGACGAAGTTATACCTCACATTCAACTACCGAACGAAAGCATAGCTGACCCTTCGACAATATAAAAAATTTTGCATTGTGCAATAAAATAGTCCAATAACTAATACACTCGTATTATTCAAACGGTGTAACGTTGTACAAGGAATTATTTCAACGAATACCGTCACATCTGCGCGTCTCTACAATCTTTATACAATATTAATTAGAAGTCAGATTACGAATTAATAAAGTTAAATTATTGTTTACAATGCCAAGTTAATGTGACGATTAATTAAATTATTAATTATGAATTAAAGATACAATAAGGTTCAGGTAAATCACTAAGATATCATTGGAAGTAGTTATTATGCATAAAAATCGCTTGGTGTCATGTGTTGCCAGCTAACATTTGCTTGAATCGAGGTTCCCTTTCAGCATGTAGACAGATGACGTCATGTCATAATTGACTTTTATTCTATATCGGTCAAAAGATCCGCTACTTATCTTAATAAATTTTATCCATTGTTTTTATCGCACGTAGAATATATTGCGAGTACTTGGACAGTTTATGGCACTACAATAAAACAATTGAATATCATAATACCGATGTCCAATTGGTCCCGAACAGTGCCACGAATGTGCTATTTGCCAATGACATTTAACTATGAAACCAATTTGTTACAATTTAGTTGTCACTGTGCCAAAAACTGTAATTTGTTAATTTAATGTAATGAAATTTATCGACATGTTTGGAAGATGTCATTGTGTCTTAACAAATAGCAACTATTAAAGCAATATCAAAGTGACATTGGTACGCCATTGGAAAACCATGGTGACGCCACTCAACTAGCAGATTACCAAAATTATGAAATTGTGAATTCACATCAGCTAAGTAAATAGTCCCTCGATATTTTTAACGAGTTATTTACGGAGAAACGTCGTCAAGTCTGTGACGTATCAAACATTAAAAACTACTACGCGAGACAAGCTCTCTTTTTTAACCGATATCAAGAAGGAAGTTCTCAATTCGTCTATTCTTCCGAGTAATCATAGTTATATTACGAATTCCTATAATTATTATTTCTTCTTCCACATTCAAGCTCGATGCATTGTCATAACCCTACCAACATCTCAATCAATAATGATTCTTTCATATGGTAAAATAAATCTATTCAAAGAAAAAAAAATCACAATCACCTTTTTAAAGTCGGTTAAAAACCTAAACTTTAGTGTTAGTTGGCAACACATGGCACCCAGCTATTGTTATGCATAATAACTACTTCCAATGATATCTTAGTGATTTACCTGAACCTTATTGTATCTTTAATTCATAATTAATAATTTAGTTGATCGTCACATTAACTAGTCATTATAAACAATAACTTAACTTAATTAGTTTGAAATATGACTTCTAATTAAATTTTGTAAAAAGAAGATGGCGAGGACGCGCAGTTGTCACAGTATTCGTTAAAAAAATTCCTTGTACAACGTTACGCTGTCTCAATAAAGCGAGTGTACTAGTTATTGGACTATTTCATTCCACAAAACCTACAATACACTACTCTACTAGGTCATCTATAAGCCGTATATATGTGGTCATCAGAACAGTGACGAAAAAACTGCAACTGCACGACAGCGTCCAACATGCTGTAGTGGCGATATCCGACACCGTCAGCTGTGTCTATTATACAGATGACTGTGACGACGCCACAGGAAGACTGATGACAAGGGCAATGGCCGCATCAAGGGAGAGGATAGTGACTACAACCTAAAAATGGCCATGAGAAAGAAGCAGGGATACAGCGGTCGCGGAGAAGCTAATAGCAATGCAGCGGGGCGTTTGCGACGCGTGAACCGGAGTGATCTCTGGTCACCTCCAAATTCAGGCATTATATATTTAAAAAAAAGTGTATTGGAAAAGAGCACGGACACAGCTCTGTGGTTGCGAATAATAATAAAAAACAAGCCAACAATATATATATATATATATTTTCTTTACATATATAAAATTAAAATGAATATTGTAATGCAAAATGCGTTGCAAATCATAAAACGTGTCAATGAATTATTAATTGTTTCGTATTTGTATCAAATATGCATGTTTATCAAAAATTAATTGCGTTGTGTATTTTTATACAGAATTTTTTTTATATATTTTTGTCACTTTAATTTTTGACAATAGCTTAATGGTTTAGTTACCTTCTGTATAAACTTACGGTCGTAGGTTCGAATCCACCATCTCCTTGCACAAGCTTAAGCTTAGTAGGACTGTTTAACAAGAAAATTAGTAATATTTGTAAAAAATCGAACATTAACCGAGTCGTGCAATTGCAGTATTTAGATAAAATGCATTAATACGACATAGTATGACGTTTAAGTTCACATGCACTAAGGGGAACGACGCAAAAAGTTTCTGCGCGATATAAGGCTGTATACAGACTAACAGAAAGTCCAACCCAATTAGTACTTCCGTGCGTGCGTACACGACTAAAGTGCACAGGCTAGATCTCTACAAATCCACAAAGCGTCCATTCGCGACCGTCGGAGGTTGCGAATAATCCTTGCGCGTTACCGCCATTTTATGGGCAGGCCCCACCCCTTAGATGTTAGGAGCGTTGCTGGAGTTTCTTCGGCCACTTCTTCTCCCAGCGCCAACGCTTCCCGAAGTGGCACTCACAGTTAGTTTAGCTTTTGAATGTCTCTTAGATTATCCATGAAATAGCAACCGACCGAGTCGTGGTTCGGCCCTCTCGGGCGCCATCTGATCGGAATGCTTACGCGTAACATAGTAACTGTCCAAGCCGAGGTTACCCCTCACCCGGGGACCCTTGTGTCGTTTCTAGCAATAGAGGTTCAGGCTAAGCGACCTAAGAGCTATGCCACCTCTCAATCCGGTGACGCAGTCAAGGCCAGCTTCTCTGGTCAATCTGTGTAGTTCGTCATAAAAAAAACGACTAAAGTTGTTCGCATCCTTACAAACGTAAATATGACAGATTGGTCACATTTTCAACTTAAAAATCTTCATCTTCTTTCTCTCTCTGTGCTTCCCGTATGGTACATTTTGTTCCAACTCTGAGAATAGCACCCATGAGAAAACCATATAAGTCTTACATTTGCATTAAACATGTGCGCGACAAATCGACGAATAACTGAATATCACGCCAATCGATGTCAATAATTCATTTTTAGAAAGGATGTACTTCAAAGGTAGTTTGAGGAGATTTTGGGTAGGTTCTGATTAATTCTATTTCGTAATATTCCTACCTTAATTCAGAAATCAGTTTTCATGATTTCTTTTGCCGATGGAAATAAAACAAAAGTTATGAATACCAGCATTTTCCCATCGTTAATATACGCTAGCCAAACTTGGTAATTTACATATCAAGCGAAAGAAAAATCAGGACATGTCAAAGAGGAATGGAAAGGAGTATGTTAAAAACAAGACAATTCAAAAATACCCCATTCTATAATAAGAAAAAACAAAAGTTACAGATGCCCTGATGAATAGCAAAAGCTTAAGTGTCGTTGGGCTGGACACATAGCCAGACTGTCAGATAATAGGTGGACCACCAGTGGTAACATCCTGGAGAGGTCCATCGGGCACCAGAAAGAGAGGAAGACCAGCTGCCCGGTGGACAGACAACATTATGCGCGTGGCTGGCAAACAGTGGCCATTAACCGCAAAAGACAAAGAGATCTGGAAAGCTCTAGAGGAGGCCTTCCCCTCGAGAATGAGGGTTCTATTAATAATTAAAATTAGTATATTGTATATTTGTAATTAGGTAGTAAGAAATATAAGTCTTTTTATTTATTTATTTATTGTTTATTAATTCAGAAATACAATGATACGCGAATTGGCATCCGCGCGTAATAACGTTTAACGTTTGAATCGACTTGAAGTCGGTTTTTGTTGTTACTCGTAAATATACTTGTCAGTTTATGTCATGAAACAACGCTGATCGGCCAGAGTTTACAAAAGTTTCACCGTATTTGAGAGGTGACATCTTCGTTTAGCCAGAACATGTATTGGGAACAAGAGACCTCGAGAGAGGACCTCAGCTTGGCCGGTTTTTCAAATTGCGATAGTGCCCACTAAAAAAAAGAGATTGTCAATTCATATGTATTTTTTGTTTGCGCACTCATAGCACACACATATATAAAACAAGTACATAAATGAATGAATACTCTTGCATTGCACAACAATTACAAAACACATGTCACATTTACCACACAAACAATCAATTTTAGTAATTCTATCTTTATTTGTACAAAATAAAAAGTGTACAAATAGGCCAAACGACTTAATGCCAAAAGTCAATCTCAAGTAAAGTCTCTCGTGCAAAAATATTGATACATAAAAATATACATATTTATTTATTTATTTAATAAGATACACCAACAGCATTACACAAGCATACATTGTTGTAATAATCAAGTTTACAAACTAAGTCCTGTTGTGTATGTCAATTACAGGTGTACACAACATTCGCTATAAAGAAACTTAACGATTTAATAATTAATAGTTACAAAAATATTTTAATAAGTTATAAAGAAATAGAAAAATCAGTAATAAATTAATTAAATTAGCTAAAATTACTGCACAATTTTTAATACTAAGGTGCGGAAGACCTGGCGTGAATTAGAAAAAATGTCAGCCGACGTGGACTTAGTGTTAAGGAGGTTATTTGTAGCGGAAATCCTCGGCAAGGTCGAGTGTGACAGTAGGTTGGTTTTAGAATGCGGCACATCAAAAATCCTACAACAACGACTCCTTGGATATTTGAATGGCACTCTAATGTGAATGTATTCGAGTATCAGTCGACTTTTTATTTCGCCATTGATTAATCGCCGGCGATTACACAAAGTATGCATATGAAAATAATTTAATCTGTCACTATAAGGATATCTGCGATATGTATTACGCGAGACGAACGCAAGATGTCGTGTAAATGCACGTTGGACATTTTCTATTCGCTGAGAATGTGAACTATATACTGGATTCCAAGAGGCACTGGCGAATTCAAGGTGTGAACGTACTAAGGCGTTATATAGAGTGATAATTACTGTCGTGCTTTTAAGAAGTTCGTGCTTTTGAGAAGAAATAGAAGCCTATATACATATATATGTATCACGGAGGTTCGTCACACAACAAAACTTTTTACTTAAAAAATTGAAAAAAAACGAACTTATGTTTTTTTTATTTTAATAAACGATTTCCGCTAGTACATTTAAGCCTTAAATAACAGTGTACTATATAATAGTATATCATAATTCAGTGCATATTTCATACTGATAATACCACATCGAGCTGCATGTCATATAAACGAGTCGATTTGATTGCGTGAGCTTATTTACAACTGAGATTCGTGCCTTTGTTTTGCTCGGTGAGTACAATCGATTGACTCTACAAATTATTCGTGTATTTTAACATGATATAAAAAAGTGTTAAAAATATTCATTTTTTTTAATATTAATAATTTCTATATAAAATAAACCGCTACATCTGACATTTCAATATGAAACCAACCTATTGCAAAACAATTTTCATTGTACCAAAAAGCTGATTGAAATTTTTGCTATGTTGTAATATTTTGATTAAGCTTAAAGTTACAGCCTTTATAAATATAATATATATGTCCCACTGTTGGGCGCAGGCCTTCTCTGTAGAGAGAAAATAAGGGCATTGTCCACCTAGTACGGATAGCAGCCCTAGTGCGGATTTTTTTTTTATGACGAACTACACAGATTGGCCAGAGAAGCTGGCCTTGACTGCTTCACCGGATTGTGACAACCTAGTGCGGACTGGCAGACTTCACATGCGTTAGAAATATTTTCTAAGACATGTAGGTTTCCTCACTATGTTTTCCTTCACCGCGGAGCGCGTGGTAAATCACCACATAAAATTATGTTAGTATTATGAATTGTTTATATGTATAGTTAAGTTATATTTTATAGTTACAGTTATAATAAAATTATGTAAGACATTGATGAAAAAATTTATTGGTACTGGCACCCTGGATCAAATTCGGGTTGCTAGCGTACTATGCAACCTGAGCCAACCGCCCGGACACAGAGCTACCACGGCTCATTTTTTGATTATTTGATACTAATTGATTGAATGTAATGGACATATACAAGATGACATTATGAACTAGATTAACAAATAGCGACAATTGAAACAATATTGGAGTTGCAATGAAACGCCATTGGAAAGCCAAAATTTAAAAAATCTAGGAGTTGTGAAGTCCGCTAATCGAAAATGCCCTAACTCTTCCTTAGCAGAGAAGACTATGCCCGACAGTGGGATAAATATAGTAATTTTTATATATTTATAAATATGTTATATATATGGGATATATATACATTAAATTACAGGAGTCACAGCTAATCTAATGTTCAAAAATGGCACCATCGGCGACAGGTGAAGATTATAGTACGCTGATCCAAGTATCGCCAGCTCTTACGGACGACAAGCTTAGCAAAGCTCTGACTGATTGGTTTACCGAGCACGTCACCTTCACGCGGTGGGAGGTAGGTACCCTTATGTTATAATAAATATTACTAAAAGGACTAAAATACAGATTTTTCAATTACCGACATTGCGAACATTTTACACTTTATTTAATATTTGCTTAAATATGAGAAGCCAATGTTTATTATTATTGACACAGTGGCAGGGGAAGAGCTCAAGTCTGCTATTGCTACTGCGACTATGACAATAGAACAATAATTGTAGTATAGATGCAGTGAGAAATTATTTTCCTTCAGGAAAACTCGGAATACTATGACACCCGAAATATCACTGAATGATCTTTTTAAACGAGTGACATTTTCATATCCAGTAATATGGAGTTATGTGAGAGAGCACGATAAATACTAACTTTTCTCACTTTTAATTTTTCTCACTATATCTATAATTAAATATCATTGTGCCAGCAACCGGAATTTGCTTATTTAATTTACTAATACCTAATTACAATTGTTTTAATTCACCGATTGACTGCCATCAAGTACCCCAGGTAAAGGGAAAAAAAAGGAAAAAGGAAATCCTAACAAGTATATTTGCAAATATATTTCAAATCGAGTCTAACGTTAAACGCTTTTACGCGGGTCACACTGTGTGTTTTTTAATTATCGTAGGAATATTACGAAATAGAATTAATCAGAACCTAATAGCTGTCATCAAACTACCCTTGAATTAGATTCATTCTAATAAAAAATTAATCATCAAAATCGATTGGCGTGATTTTGACTTATTCGTCCGTTTGTCGTGCATGTTAATGCAAAATGAAGACATTGTTAGAACTGGACCAAAATGAAATGGGACCACACAGGTCAAAGCACAAAAATAAAAAAAACATATAAACGAATTGAGACCTTATTCGTTATTTAAAGTCGGTTGATAAAAAAGGAGATTCGCACGTAATAACGTTTGATTCGATTTATAGTCCGCTTTTGTTTCACTCGTAAATGTAATTGTTTCATTGCTTATTTCTAGTATGTTGGCGAAATAGGCAAAGGCGATTCTTATTTAAGTGAAGTAAGAAGAATACGAATTCACGGCGTAAATCATTACGGCATAGACAGAAATGTTCAAGTTATACTCAAGACAATACCGCAGAACACATGCAGACGTCTCACTTTCAGAAGTGATGAATTCTTTAGAAATGAAATAACTTTCTACATTGAAGTTCTGCCTAGACTACTGGAATTCCAGTCCAAGACAAACGTGAAGGAGCCATTTGATAACTACGTCAAGTTGTTCCTCGCACATTGCGATGGATTGCATGACGTCATTTGCTTGGAAGACGTCTCATATCAAGGCTACGGAAACATTGTAAGGCAACAGAGCATTGATTTGGAACATTGCATGATAACTATCAAGACCCTAGCCCAATTCCACGCACTATCCTTCGCGATGAAAGATCAAGAACCTGAAGAGTTCACTAGATTAAGCAAGGCAGTTACCGAGACGTACTGCGATTTTAGACTGTGGAACTGGTACAAACGATTCTGGGATAGGATTTGTAATATTGCAATAGACGCGGTCGAAAAAGAATTCCCCGATTCTAGATATTTGAAGAAAGTTAAAGAGTTCGCTGTACCAGAAACGTATTTCGAAATGGTGTACGCAGTTAAAGATACAAGAAACGGTGTAATATCTCACGGCGATCCATGGACTAATAACTTTTTGTATAGATATAAAAATAATGACGTCACTAGTGCTAAGGTAATTGATTTTCAATTGAGCAGATACAGTAGTCCAGTGCTAGATCTCAGTTACTTCATATATAATAGCACCAGTCAAGGGCTGAGACGAAATTATTATAATGACATGTTAAAGTATTACTACGACGTTTTGTCTGGACAAATCAAAGGCATGGCCAGCGACCCAGCTAGAGTATATTCCTGGGACATATTTATGGATGAAGTGAAGAAATACTCGTTTTTTGGCCTTGGTTCCAGTTTTGAAATGACACCGCTTATAGTTTTGGATTCTGAAGACGCTTTTGATTTAGAAATGAAATAACTTTCTACATTGAAGTTCTGCCTAGACTACTGGAATTCCAGTCCAAGACAAACGTGAAGGAGCCATTTGATAACTACGTCAAGTTGTTCCTCGCACATTGCGATGGATTGCATGACGTCATTTGCTTGGAAGACGTCTCATATCAAGGCTACGGAAACATTGTAAGGCAACAGAGCATTGATTTGGAACATTGCATGATAACTATCAAGACCCTAGCCCAATTCCACGCACTATCCTTCGCGATGAAAGATCAAGAACCTGAAGAGTTCACTAGATTAAGCAAGGCAGTTACCGAGACGTACTGCGATTTTAGACTGTGGAACTGGTACAAACGATTCTGGGATAGGATTTGTAATATTGCAATAGACGCGGTCGAAAAAGAATTCCCCGATTCTAGATATTTGAAGAAAGTTAAAGAGTTCGCTGTACCAGAAACGTATTTCGAAATGGTGTACGCAGTTAAAGATACACGAAACGGTGTAATATCTCACGGCGATCCATGGACTAATAACTTTTTGTATAGATATAAAAATAATGACGTCACTGGTGCTAAGGTAATTGATTTTCAATTGAGCAGATACAGTAGTCCAGTGCTAGATCTCAGTTACTTCATATATAATAGCACCAGTCAAGGGCTGAGACGAAATTATTATAATGACATGTTAAAGTATTACTACGACGTTTTGTCTGGACAAATCAAAGACATGGGCAGCGACCCAGCTAGAGTATATTCCTGGGACATATTTATGGATGAAGTGAAGAAATACTCGTTTTTTGGCCTTGGTTCCAGTTTCGAAATGACACCGCTTATAGTTTTGGATTCTGAAGACGCTTTTGATTTAGAAATAGAGGTATATATACTTTTTTTAGTCAATTATTACTTTTAGCCGCCATTTTAAGCTGCATAGCACGGTAGCAACTCGTTTTTATACCAATGAGAGTGTTTGTTGAAGTTTTAAGTGCTGATTGACCACATACTGGGGTGAGGAAACTAGCATTTTTTAGAAAGTTTTCTACAGCCTGTGAAGTCTGCCAATCCGCACTAGGACCACGTGGCGAACTATGCTCTTGCACTCTCTTTAGAGCGAAGGTCTGTTCCTAATAGTACAGTGCCTGGTAGTTAAAGATACCAGAAGCTAAAGCCCAGTAACTTTAACAGCAACCATGGCTTGACGTGATTACGATTTGGCATCTGTCACTTTGAATAAAATAATTTCTCCCGCTAAAAAACTATTTAAAATCGGAGAACACGTTAGTTCATTTTTTACATATATGTTTTCTCAATCAAGATAAAAGAACACAGGATTTCGAATTTGTGACGATATTTGAATTTTACTTTCAGGGAAACCAGGAAATGAACATCGATGATATTTGGAAACTTGGTCCGATTAAAAGCAGAGACGGTAGAAGAAGAGCAGCGGATAACGTGGTGCATTGTGTTGATAATGGCTACATATAAACATGTCGAAACTTGTCAATGTCAAACTCGGAGGGCATAACAATAGAAGGGGACAAAGCATTGAAAGACAGAGAAAGGAAACAAATCAACAAAACCAGAAATCAATTAGTGTTGCCGTTTTTCCCAACGGTTTTTGCACACTACAATAACTAGCAGATGGCACATTTTTTTTCCTTCTTATGGTTATATTTTGGATAATTCACACCATATCTTTGTAAATTATAGCCTATGTGTTACTCTGGAAGTATTACACTTCACATACATCCACACATTCTTACAAACTTTTCCGTTTATAATATTAGTGGTTACCGTTTTTAGGTAGTAAATATCACTTGCATAAAATTGTGTTTTTTTTAAAAAAAAAGAAAGCTAGCAATTTTTTTTAGCACATATTCTAACATTCTTGTAAAACATTCCAACTAAGCTAAAGCTTGTGCTAGTAGATGGTTCACGTTAATAGTCGAATGGTGGATTTGAACCTACGACATTACGAGTCGCAGACTGTACCCTAAACCATTAGGCTATTGACGCTTCACGTGGAATGTTAGTAATATGTGCTAAAAAAATTGCTAGCTTTCTTTAAAAAAAAGCACAATTTTGTGCAAGTGATATTTATTACAAGCTTAACCTTAGCTGTAATGGTTAACAAATAATTTTAACATTTTTGATCTAGTTAGTAAATTAGTAAGTTATTATTTGTTAGTAAAATTAACTAAAAAGTTCGAATAAAATAAGCCCATAATAAAATAAATAAGACAGACAACATGACCGACGAAACTAAATAAAAGCTTGTAAAAATATCTTTTTGTGCCTCGAAATAAGTTGTTTATGTCAGTTTGAACGTTTGACACATTTTAACAACACGCAATAAAATTCCAGCGAGCCCCAAAGTTTACAAACAAAAAAAATTTGCACTAAGGATGCGCAAAATCAACAATTTGTAGAACAACGGCATTCTGCGAGTGGAATGGTTAACAACAGACAACTAATTTAATCGGTGTTTTTAAAAAAAAGAGCTCGCAATTTTTAGCACATAACATTCTTGTTAAATATTCCACCACGCTGAAGCTTGTGCCAGGAGATGGTTCACGTCAATAGTCAAATGGTGGATTCGAACCCACGACCTTACGATTCGCAGGCTGTACCCTAAACCATTAGGGTATTGACGCTTCGCGCGGAATGTTAGTAACATGTGCTAATAAAATTGCTAGCTTTCTTTAAAAAAAGCACAATTTTATGCAAGTGAAATTTATTACAAGCTCAACCTTAGCTGTAATGGTTAACAAATAATTTTAACATTTTTGGTCCAGTTAGTGAATTAGTAAGTTATTATTTGTTAGTAAAATTAACTATAAAGTTGGAATAAAATAAGCCCATAATAAAATAAATAAGACAGACAGCGTGACAGACGAAACTAAATAAAAGCTTGTAAAAATATCTTTTTGTGCCTCGAAATAAGTTGTTTATGTCAGTTTGAACGTTTGACACATTTTAACAACACGCAATAAAATTCCTGCGAGCCCCAATGTTTACAAACAAAAAAAAATTGCACTAAGGATGCGCAAAATCAACAATTTGTAGAACAACGGCATTCTGCGAGTGGAATGGTTAACAACGGGCAACTAATTTAATCGGTGTTTTTAAAAAAAATCAAAAATATTTTTTGCATATTATATAAGTATAATCTGTATCAAGTATCTGTCAGTGAGTAATTAATGTAATAAATGATTAAGAAATGTTTATAAAAATATTGTTCGTATTACTTCAATTAGCTGCATTATCAGGTAAGATGCAAACGCATTTTTTGTGATGAACCTTAGGTCACTTAGCCTGAACCTCTACTACTACGTCGAGGCATCCGAGAGAGGACCTCGGCCAGGCAGACTCATTTGCCGATGGCCGAGCTTCGCTCGGTATTCTTTTTTTTGGTAAATCGTGTTTTTGGAAGTTATATTTAGTACATAGTCATGAAATAGAGCCTTGGTAGCTCAGTGTCCGGGCGGTTGGCTCAAGTTGCATAGTACGCTAGCAACTCGAGTTCGATCCCCGGTGCCCGGCACCAATAAATTTGTTGGCGCAATTTTATGTGCTGATTCATCACGCGCGATGAAGGGACACATCGTGAGGAAACCTAGAAAAAAATTCTAAGGCATGTGATGTCTGCCAATCCAAACTAGGGCCGCGTGGCGGTCTAGGCCTTAATACTCTCATTACAGAGAAGGCCTACGCCCAACAGTGGGACATATATTATATATATATATGAAGGCTGTAACTTTAATAATGAAACATGAATAATATGATATCGACATAATAAAAATAAAAAAGCAATGTAACACAAAGACAATAACAGCTGGTGCTCGGGTCAACGACCGCCGGGGCGCGGAGGTTTGTTTTTAGTAAAGTAATGTAGTTTTTATGAAACTATCGTTTCATTTAGCTATACTAACATGATGGAGCGTAAATAATGGGATGCTAATTAAAACGTTTAAAAAAAATGTTTTTTTTTAATCAAGATCCATTTTTTTTTCTGTCCCATCATCAAAGGTGTCATTAGTAATACCGTCTGTCTTCGTTCTCCTAATACCCTGTATATACAGAAAAGTAAGGCGGCATTAAAAATACTAGCAGATATTAAACTAATAAAAAAAAATTGTATCTTAAAATATAACCAGAGTCGGGATTATGTGTAGGTATCGATTATTATAGTCTTATTTTCATGTGTTAGAAAAATTTCTTAGCTCCAGTTAGGTCACGGGTGACAGTGGCAGGCTTTTAAAAAGAAACAAGAGATGTTCTTTGCTTAAAGAGGAATTGTGGACTGACTTTATTTTAATAAAGCGTTAGTTTATATATTATCCTAATATAATGGTGTCTTATAATAGCTTACAGTGGATGTGTTATTAGATATGTTAATTTATCACACTAGAAATGCTGGACAAAGTGTTCTTATATGACCCAACCTGAGGGGTCACGTTACTGATAACTTTATTTATGAAACTCGATGTGTATATCGTCTACCTTGTTATGCCGATAAAACTCTCCCTCCTAGTTCTTCACACGTTTTACCAAACATTTGAGGCGACCGCCCACACATTGGGCTTTGAAGATTCTGTTACTTCCACTTACATAAAAATAGAATTAAGGCTGAACATTTTTTAGCTTCAAGAAGGGCATACAATTACGGTGGAAGAATGGCATCACGGTGTAAGTATAATACAACACACAGTTAATTTACAAAAAAAAAAAACCGACTTCAAATCAAAATTCAGATCATGAATCAAGATTCAGGAACCACGAGAAGCACTAAATAAAACAAAATCTTTACCAATTGGTTCACCTAGTCTAAATTTGAATGAATGAATAAATGATTTTTTTTATACAAACACACACATTTGTGTATGTACACATATGTGCAAATTTATTGCATACATATTACATTTTTCTATTTCAGATTTTCGGTACACATCTCCCTGCTAGACTAATACATGGCCTGTATTAGCGAGATATTGTACCTAACACCGAGTTTATGTTAGGACCTAAATCTTAATAATTTATGTGATTGAGTGTGTTTGTGGAAAGAATAGTGTGCGTGGGTGCATGCGAGGGTGTATGTGAGGGTGTTTTGCGGTAACAAACATAAAAAAATACACACGAATTGTGATCCTCCTCCTTTTGTAGTCTGTTTAAAAGTACCGTAATTACGGTGGAAAGTAATTTCACAAGTTGACGCCACTGTTCATTATTCCAAAACGTTATAACACTACACATTTTATCGTAACTTTTTCGATAAAAAATGTTTTTGTGAAACACGTCGATGTCTATGATAAATGTTTATTTTTCAACAAAATAAATCTTAAATTTGCAGCATGAATGTACGCCACAAATGGACGAATTACTCAATATCACGCCAACGGTTTTCAATAATTATATATAATATATAAATATTATATTATTGCGTTCAGCGTGTGATTCGAATTGAAGTCGGCTTTATTGTTCGCTCGTACACCGTTCAGTACCACCCAGACGGATCGCGTCGGATAACTATTAACGTATGCTTCTTTAGTTTCAGCAACGACCAATATTCCTGATTTATTCCTGGAAGACGGATGTGAGTATACCAGAGCCCCAATGTAAACCAATTGTGTAAAAATGAACGTTCATTGGCATCATAGCGGTCGATATAAGCTATATAGCCAACGCGCGAGTTGAATGCAGAGCCAAGGAATCGTCACCACGATAAAGCATCGAATGCGGTCAGACGTACCGCACGCTAAATGCGTACGTGCGCCCTTCCTACGTTGAGCGCAGTCCACTTATTACTTTACTAAATTAAAATTAATATAATCAATGATAATAAGAAAAAAAAAATAAAAAACTAATTAATTTTTATTTATTTATCTGGTACGTTCAAATTCGCCTACGCCGTACGCTTGTGCCACACCATATTCGGCTCATACCCTCACATCGTACTTTAACGGCGTAGGATTTAGAACAACATGAAAATACCTTATACGTTATTTGTACAAAGTTATTTAAACTCGTTTAATTAGTGCTACAAATAATCGTGTATATTATTAGTATTTAATATTAACTAGTCTTTAGTATTGATGTGTTGTGTAAGGGTAGTGAAATTGCAGGAAGTCCTTAACTGTCCGTAACACAGGTCTATGACCTAGCACGGCGGCTAAAGATAGTGGTAAGAACAACCCTGTATCGCATTGCGTTTTTAATTATTTGAATTCAATATGGTATTCTTATCTGTGTAAATTTTGTTTGTGCTTTTATATGGTTAAATTTTTTTTTTCTTTTTCTTTCTTTCTTCCCTGAGCGCAGTGGCGTGGGCCCTAGGCTCCAGGCCATGTAGTAAGTACCAGCCTCCCCTTTCTCAGCACCCATCATATTGCGAGCCTTTACAATATTTACGTACATTGAGTTATTTCTTGTTATCAACAGAGAATTTTTGTCACGATTTACCACCCTAGGCCCAGGCCTCCTGGCTTTTAGTGGCGTGGGCCCTAGGCTCCAGGCCATGTAGTAAGTACCAGCCTCCCCTTTCTCAGCACCTATTATATTGTGCGCGAGCCTTTACAATATTTACGTACATTGAGCTATTTCTTGTTATCAACAGAGAATTTTTGTCACGATTTACCACCCTAGGCCCAGGCCTCCTGAACCTTAGTTACTAATAGTATATACGAAATTATTTGTGTTTATGTATGCGTATTTTGTGCATTGTTTTTTAAATAACAATAGATATAATCATACCCCTCTAACCGTTCTAGAAACAGATTTCTGTCCATCCAAAGGTTGTCTGTTAGAGATAGGCCATTGCGTAAGGAATTATATCGAATTATATTATTATAATAATATATATAGTCGTGTTCGTCGTGTATAGTTATGCATCGTTTTAGAAAGTATAGCCAGGAGTTACACTTGATCTAATTTCTCTATGCCCTTGCTATTGATTATCAAGACGGATTCTGACATTTTTTCAAAAGTCGAATTATTAACTATTATGAATTCATTCAATCAACAGGCTACAGATTGACTCGGGGATGGCTGACAAGACAGAACTATAGCATTCTATGAAGGAGCCCTAAGAAATAAATATTAACGTTTGTTTTTTTTTAGTTTCAGTAACAACAAACAGTACAGACGAGAGAAGGGAATCCGAGTGTAAGTATACTAAACTGTATGTCGAATTTAACTGTGTTTAAAAGAAAACTTATTTCGCATGTACATAGGACAATATAGATTTTTTTTTTTTTTAGTTATCGATAGTGAAGTGGATAATTTTAGTTTTAAAGTGAAGTTTTTAATTTAATATTATTTTTTAAGTTAGTATTACCAGTAAGTCTGTATAATTGTAGTTAGATTCAATTTATATTTAATTTGTTTCCTTTGGTTTTATAATAGTCTTATCTAATATAATTAGTGCTCCTATTACTTATTGATATAAATTAGAATGTTAATTAGAATGTTGAATGCAAATATAATACATTAGGAAAACATTAAATAAAAAAATATATAGATTCTAAATTAATAATGCGATATGCTGCATCCGAGACTTTCCTCCCCCGTCTCCGTCATTGACTCGGCAGATGTAGCCCGCCCACTGCCACTTAAATTTGTCGCTACACTCGTTGTCGAATTTTTCGTTTCGGAATCTAACCTAAGGGATATTATCTCAGGCCATAGCTAGTAGAGCGACTTTCAGGTTGGGATCCGGCCGGTCAGGTTTTTGATAATGAAGATATAATACCGATATTTCAGACACCACTCCTGAACCTCCAATAGAGTTCTGCGGCGATGACAACTCGGAATCTGATGAGGTGCGTGAAGGGGAGTCTACAATTGAAATTTATCCGTGGTTCGGTTATGTCGTTTTCCCGTTACGTAAGTATTGCCATATAAAAACTTACGCTTTATAACAATACAATATGAATTACGTAGTTAAGGAACCATTGGCTCACCTATTCAAATTAAATTATTATTACTGTACAATTAGGAGGCGTGTTAACTCAGTGTCCGGGCGGTTAGCTCATGTTGCATTTCGATCCCCGGTGCCGGCAGCAATAAATTTGTTGATGCAATTTTATGTACTGATTTACCACGCGCTCGGCGGTGAAGGAAACATCGCGAGGAAACCTACATGTACAAAATTACATTCTTAATAGTCACGCTATCGACCGCCGTGTATACTACTTCCGTTACATATTTTTCTTACGGTTTTAGTCTTTAAATTTATCATTCAAGTACATTTTCAGTTTATGAATATATGTATCACTTTGTCTATTATATTCTCTATCTTCTATATTCTAATTTTTATTTTAGGAGGAATAATAACTACAACACCTGTCGTTTTAATAGCAGAGCAAATTGTTGTCGGCTCCGCGATAGAAGTTGCAAACCTGCCCAAAGATGACTTCAGGTAAGAGCTACTTTTAAACATCCTTATAATAATAATAATAAAGCATTTTATTTCTTGCAAGAAATGTACAGTATTATAATAATAAATAATAATAAAAACGAATATGCTTATTAAGAGAATAATTTAAAATCTAAATAATAAAAAAAGTGTAGTAGTTTTGGTTTTATTGCAAGAACCCCTCCTCAGGCGAAGGTGAAGGCGGTAGAGGGGTGTAAAGAGCTCCATTTATCTCTGTCCCGTGCTTAGATCTTTACAAATCTACAAAGCGTCCATTCGCGACCGTCGGAGGTTGCGAAAAATCCTTGCGCGATATAAATATTTTATGGGAAAACCCCACCCCCTTGATAAGATTAGGAGCGTTGCTGGAATTTCTTCGGCCACTTCTTCTCCCAGCGCTAACGCTTCCCGAAGTTGCATATAAGTTAGTTTAGCTTAGATTGTCCCAATAGATTTTGCAAATAAAATAGCTACCGACCGAGTCGTGGTTCGGCCCTCTCGGGCGCCCTCGGATCGGACTGCTAACGCGTAATAATGGTAACCGTCCAAGCCGAGGTTACCCCTCACCAGGGGGACCCTTGTGTCGAGTTACCACCTAATAGAGGTTCAGGCTAAGCGACCTAAGAGCTATGCCACCTCTCAATCCGGTGAAGCAGTAAAGGCCAGCTTCTCTTTTTTTTTTTTTTTTTGTTTACGGGGAGGAAATCTTCAGAAAGATACCCCGCCTTCTGGGGGGAAGGCGGCGGTTATGTGGGGTTCTTACCCACTAAAACCTCCCCGGTGGCCCTTTCCTCGGTGCATGACGAGGGGCTCCGGGATCTCCAGTGGAACGCACCGGAGCCCCTCTGCACTGTGCTCAAGGAGGCACGTCGGGGGGAGGTTACTCCCTCCCCCCCTGTGCCCTCGCAGCGCAAGGCGACACGGGCCAGCCGATGTCGCCTTCTTCCCGGGTCCACTTTGGTGGACGACTCAGGCCCCCACCCTTGTCGCCCAGTGAACCCGAGGCCCCTTTTAGTCACCTTCTACGACAGGCAGGGGATACCGTAGTCTTATTCTTGAGAGCCCAGAACTACAGGGCTGAAAGGCCATCTTCTCTGTGCCAACTGTGTTAGTTCGTCAAAAAAAAAAATCTGTCCCGTGCCAACTGTGGCCAGCAGGGGCCAGCTAATTTAGATCGTTCTCCCATCTCATGTGGGGTTGGCCTTTGAGGCGCTTGCCGTATGGACCTTGCCACTTTGTTAGCGTGCTAGTCCACCTCTTCTCCTCTAGTCTCGAATGTCCTTATTCTCGTAAGTTTAACAGGAATTGGCTGTCCCCTCTTAACGTCAAACTGAACAGGGAGACGTCGGGAGAGCGTAGCGTCAACTTAACTATAATTATCGCTAAAAATCCGTCTTCAACGGTACCCATCTCTAGAGGAGCAGTTGCCCGGGTAATGGCGTCAATACCCCGAGACCCGTACCTCCAAGATTCACTGAACCTTGTAAATGTCTGACTATCGTATACATGAATGCGGAAAGCAGAGGATCGTATTTAATAGAAGGCGTTAGAGAAGGCATATCCAGCACTGGATTGATGCGGGCTGATGATGAATGAGAAATGTTGGTTTCTTTACAGGGCTAGAGCGAAAGTGTTTCTCGGCAACTGTACCGTACAGAAATATAATGTGCTTGAGTACACCTTCCACCCGGACTTCCGGAAAGAGACGTACAGTTCATTCGTGTTGATCCAATTAGACGTAAAAGTGTTTAAGAAGGGTAAGCATAAATTACATTAACCAAATTAAGCGTAAGCTGAAGCATCGACGATAGCCCTGGGGTCGGCAAACTGTTTTACAAAAAAGCCAAATTTTATCAATAGTGAACCAGAATTTAATAAAAGAGCCACTTTAAAGATACAAATTGTCATAAAGTCCCAAAAATGCAACAAAATTTATGACCAAGAATCATGCATAGGATGTCAAAGAGTCACATGTTGCTCCAAAGCCGCAGATTCCGACCCCAGGCGTAATGGATTAAGGTCATTAACATAGACTCTGCGAAACGCAACATTGTACGTTCAAGCCCACCATTTGAATGTTAAGGTTAACCATTACTAAGCACAGTCTTGGCTTTAGCAATCTATACAAATATGCACAATGGAATGACCGTTTGTAATATTAAAATTTGTAATTACAAATTCCGTTTGTAATTACAAATTCCGTTTGTAATTACAAATTCCGTTTGTAATTACAAATTCCGTTTGTAATTACAAATTCCGTTTGTAATTACAAATTCCGTTTGTAATTACAAATTCCGTTTGTAATTACAAATTCCGTTTGTAATTACAAATTCCGTTTGTAATTACAAATTCCGTTTGTAATTACAAATTCCGTTTGTAATTACAAATTCCGTTTGTAATTACAAATTCCGTTTGTAATTACAAATTCCGTTTGTAATTACAAATTCCGTTTGTAATTACAAATTCCGTTTGTAATTACAAATTCCGTTTGTAATTACAAATTCCGTTTGTAATTACAAATTCCGTTTGTAATTACAAATTCCGTTTGTAATTACAAATTCCGTTTGTAATTACAAATTCCGTTTGTAATTACAAATTCCGTTTGTAATTACAAATTCCGTTTGTAATTACAAATTCCGTTTGTAATTACAAATTCCGTTTGTAATTACAAATTCCGTTTGTAATTACAAATTCCGTTTGTAATTACAAATTCCGTTTGTAATTACAAATTCCGTTTGTAATTACAAATTCCGTTTGTAATTACAAATTCCGTTTGTAATTACAAATTCCGTTTGTAATTACAAATTCCGTTTGTAATTACAAATTCCGTTTGTAATTACAAATTCCGTTTGTAATTACAAATTCCGTTTGTAATTACAAATTCCGTTTGTAATTACAAATTCCGTTTGTAATTACAAATTCCGTTTGTAATTACAAATTCCGTTTGTAATTACAAATTCCGTTTGTAATTACAAATTCCGTTTGTAATTACAAATTCCGTTTGTAATTACAAATTCCGTTTGTAATTACAAATTCCGTTTGTAATTACAATTTTTTATGACGGACACAGATTAGCCAGAGAAGCTGTCTTATCACTGCTTCACCGCATTGAGAGGTGGCATAGGTCTTAGGTAGCTTATCTTGAACCTCTAAGCTCTATCGATTACGCGCTAGATAGGCCAAACTTTCTGGAATTGCCTCGCCTTGCAAGTGGATCTAATTATTCGTAAACGCCTAAAAAAGAAAATTCTATCTGGTTGTTATTTTAAAAAATTAATTTTTCTTTTTTAAAAAAATCATATTTCAACGTTTCACAGAGCTCAGGCCTATTTGTGGGCCTCCATTGTTAATTACCAAGCCTGACTTCTACGCTGTCTCTCTTTCACAAGGTAAGGTAACAAAGTTAACATTTACTATATTGCATAGAATTAATTCCGGTTCAACCGGACATTCGTCATTGTAGCAACTCTAAAAGTTTGAATCGCCAAAAAATAGAGTGTCCTTTAGACCTCACAACTGAAGTAAAACTCCTTTAGCTCCGTCTATATGTATGTATTTTTTTTTTGAAAAAGAAAGCTAAAAAATTTTTTTCTTAAATATTATTAACGGTCTTGTTAACCATTCCAACTAAGCTTAAGCTTGTGCTAGGAGACGGTACCGTCAATAGTCGAATAGTGGATTCGAACCTACGATCTTATGATTTGCGGACCGTGTAAACCATTAAGCTATTGACGCTTATATATACATAGCGAAAGAAGTGTTACTTCAATCGTGTGATCTAAATCACACTCGTTTTTTGATTAAAATTCTTTTCCTCAAGAACTATACCCAATGTTTCAGATTGCAGGTTGTCCAACTTGCAAATACATAAAATGACGTATGTCGACACCAAAGAATGTAGATCGTTTTATAGAAGGACTGGAGTAAGTTTATACTACATAGATATTTATTTATTATTTATTTGTACACAATACAAAAAAAGTACAAATAGGCGAATTTAATGCCAGTAGGCATTCTCTACCGGTCCACCTTGGGGTTGTGTAGAGACAAAGTCACGGGTGCAAGCTATGTGAGAAAATAATAAATAAAAGAAAACTATATTATATACATACCTACTTTCAAATAAATTAAATATTTAAACATAATAATTATATATAATAATAAATAGATACATATATAAAATTATAGATGGATAGGTACAGCAATTGTCAAACTATTCCTTGATTAGGTAAAGCTTCCATAGTAAATGTTTGAAAGTAGATTTAGATCCAGCTGTACGTATATTTGTAGGCAGCGCATTCCAGAGTCTTATTGCGTTAAAGGTAAAAGATTTATGAATAAAATCTGTGTGACAGGAAGAAATATGGAGAAAATTACTATCAGTGGAACGTCTGGCGCCGTCGAGCGAGCCATTATGTTGCGTGCCGTAGAGCCCCTTAAGGGGTTGAACTCCGAATGGTGGAAAAAGGCCCTGATAAAGATGAGAAATGCCTTGTAGGGAGTCAAGAAGGTGCGTGTGGGGCCACACGGCCAGACCACGCGTACCCTACCGCGTTTCGGCCCATATAACCGCGAGGTTGGTGGGGCCATGGGAGGTGGTCAGTGGAACGAAGACAACGGTTTTATTTATTTTCTTCGTTATTCTTTCTACATACGGGTTATGAAATGAACTACGCTAATGAGACAGGCGGTCTCAACAGTTTCACCGGGTTTTTGATAGGTGACACAGCTCTTACGTCCCTTGGCCTGAACCTATTTTGAAAGTAACTGAGTAGAGATGAAAAAACAAAACAACGGTTAGGCTGGTCCATGCTCGGAGTCTCTCTGGAAGATCGGTTCCTAAATGAGGTATCCGAAAGAGAACCAGTATGATCGACAAAGCCCACCGAATTAGACATAGACATATGCTTCATTGGCACAAAATGAACACATCTAAAAGACAGAAAAAAAATAAAATAAAAAAAATACAGTAAAAGAAAAAACGGACAAATAGTACATAAGACATGATGCCAATACTGGACACCGTCTCAGCATATGCCGTCGCAAGGATGCGACAGCGCTGCAGGGCGATTTTATACAGACAACAGACAATAAGAGTACAATAAATATGATACATGTATAAATAGTTATGACATTAATATATATTATTTACAATAAAATAATAGATTAGCACATTTTCATAAATTAATATATTATTTAGTTAAAAAATAAATAATATATTAATTAAACCTATAAAGTTTATTTTATGTAAAAAAACGTATAAAATGGCCATGAGAAGCAGGGACGCAGCGGTCGCGGAGAAACTAATAGCAATGCAGCGGGGCGTCTACGACGCGTGAACCAGACTATTTTCCAACACCACATCCAAAAATCAGGCATTATAAAAAAAATTGTAACTGTAGATGTAGCACTCTATTAATAAATGCAAAGTAAACAATTAAAGTACATTAGAAAAGAGCACGGACAGAGGTCTGGTCACGGGCCGGTCATATTAGCTGTAGAACGGATAACCGTTTGGCAAAACGAGTTCTCGAGTGGAGGCCGCGGAGTGGGACGCCCTAAGACTAGGTGAAGCGACGATCTTCGTAAGACGGCTGGCAGAAGCTAGATGAGAGTGGCCGAGGATCGTGCTCAGTGGCAGTTTCTAACCTATTCATCATCATCAGTCTTTTGACTTTTGTCTTCAGACATTGAGGTTCTAACCTATTTGCTTATTCGTAATCGATATTATTTTTACTGGTTACAGTTAATAGGAGCAGTGACAGCTATCACATACTATTTCTATACCTAGTATTCTGTCACAGGTATTTGTCACTGATATTTTTAAGTCACAGTCACTGTATCACACAGTATTTTTTTGTTAACTGTTTTGTTGTCTTCTTATTTTACAGTTGAATATAGAAAGTATTTGGCCCAAATATTCAGTGTGTGCCAAAGCCGTCAAAGGTGGGAGTTGCATGTGGCAAAGTGGAGTATTCCTTGTTATGAAGCAGGATAATAAATGGATGTTGGTAAGCAAGTACATGGAGGTGAATGATTTATAAAACACAAATAATATTAATTTGCTCCCAACTCCCTTGTAACCGACTTCAAAGGAGGAGGTTCCCAATACATCTGTATTTTAACCGACTTCAAAAAAGGAGCAGATTGTCAATCAGATTGTTTTATGTTTGTTACTCCAGAACTTTCGCGATTTGAATGATTCTTTTTGAAATTGATTTGAAAGCTGGCGCTTCCTGTGTGGTCTCATGTCAATTGTATTCGATTTGAAGTCTGTTTTGTATTTTCTCGTAAATATACTTGTAACATGCTTATATTAGTTTCACCTGTATGTTTTGTATGTTTGTTTGTATGTAACCTACTCTTTTTAAAATCATTTTTAATGCACTTTCAATGGATAGATTTAATCTTAGTACACTTATGTAAGATTATGCACTAATAGCTTCGTCATTTATAAAACGTTTATAAAAAAAAAAATTGGAAGACTAACATACTTGTAAAACATTCCAACTAAGCTTAAGCTTGTGATAGGAGATGGTTCACGTCAATCGAATGGTGGAATCGAACCTACGACCTTACAATTCGCAGACCCTTAACCATTAGGCTATTGACGCTTTAATAATCTAATATTAATAACATTTCTTTCTAGATAGGCTTCGGGGTATACGGGCCGGGGTGTTCGTCACCAGCGAGATTTGTGGACTACGGCATGTACCACCAGTGGGTCCGGAGAAGCCTGGAGAAGATTGGCAAACCGGCAATTACGAGAATCGCTTCTAATTATCTCATTATGAGAAGGCGTTAGTTCTTATTATATACATTTTGTCAATGTCCGTCATGCCTTGGATTGATTACTGGTCTCTTTCAGCCCCTCACCTTAACCACTTATAACGACCGATCTGCGAATAACATATTTTACAATTTTTTATTTGTTGTTCACTTTTCCTATAGATTAGAGGGTTTAGTTTAGTCCATAACGTTACATCATGTCATTCATCATTCATTCCAGAGACAAAACATCCAGTGCTGGACATAGGCCTCCCCCAATAATTTCCAAAAGGTTGTAAACATCTTGCATCCAGCTGCGTCCTAGCCTTTATGAGGACCTACGCTGCGCTTGCCGGTCCGTGGTCTCCAATCGAGAACCTTTCGGCCCCATCGTCCATCTGTTCTACGCGCTATGTGCCCTGTCCATTGCCACCTCAACTTGCTTACCCGGCGAGCTATCTCGGAGCAAGGCAACATACATAATGTGAGAAAATATAATAATTATATCGGTTTCAATTTCAGGTCTAACAAAAGTCCAGAGATACGGACCGTGTGACCCAGAAGAGACACAATATGAGATCTACAGTGACCACACGGGGTTTCTGCCGACAGATAACCAAGTCCGTAAAGCTTATTACAATGTAAGAATCTGCTTCTCAACAATATATAGAAATACGAACAAAACAAAACCGACTTCAAAAAGGAGCAGATTGTCAATCAGATTGTTTTACGTTTGTTACTCCAGAACTTTCGCGATTTGAATGATTCTTTTTGAAATTGATTTGAAAGCTGGCGCTTCCTGTGTGGTCTCATTTCAATTGTATTCGATTTGAAGTCTGTTTTGTATTTTGTCGTAAATTTACTTGTAACATGCTTATAATAGTTTCACTTGTATGTTTTGTATGTTTGTTTGTATGTAACCTACTCTTTTTAAAATCATTTTTAATGCACTTTCAATGGATAGATTTAATCTTAGTACACTTATGTAAGATTATGCACTAATAGCTTCGTCATTTATAAAACGTTTATAAAAAAAAAAAATTGGAAGACTAACATACTTGTTAAATATTCCAACTAAGCTTAAGCTTGTGATAGGAGATGGTTCACGTCAATCGAATGGTGGAATCGAACCTACGACCTCACAATTCGCAGACCCTTAACCATTAGGCTATTGACGCTTCAATAATCTAATATTAATAACATTTCTTTCTAGATAGGCTTCGGGGTATACGGGCCGGGGTGTTCCTCACCAGCGAGATTTGTGGACTACGGCATGTACCACCAGTGGGTCCGGAGAAGCCTGGAGAAGATTGGCAAACCGGCAATTACGAGAATCGCTTCTAATTATCTCATTATGAGAAGGCGTTAGTTCTTATTATATACATTTTGTCAATGTCCGTCATGCCTTGGATTGATTACTGGTCTCTTTCAGCCCCTCACCTTAACCACTTATAACGACCGATCTTCAAATAACATATTTTACAATTTTTATCTGTTTTTCACTTTTCCTATATATTAGACAGTTTAGTTTAGTTCAGACAGTTCATTCATTCCAGAGCCAAACATCCAGTGCTGGACATAGACCTCCCTAATATTTTCCAAAGGTTGTAAACATCTTGCATTCAGCTGCGTCCTAGCCTTTATGAGGACCTACGCTGCGCTTGCCGGTCCTATCTCCAATCGAGAACCTTTCGGCCCCATCAGCCATCTGTTCTACGCGCTATGTGCCCTGTCCATTGCCACCTCAACTTGCTTACCCGGCGAGCTATCTCGGAGCAAAGCAACATACATAATGTGAGAAAATATAATAATTATATCGGTTTCAATTTCAGGTCTAACAAAAGTCCAGAGATACGGACCGTGTGACCCAGAAGAGACACAATATGAGATCTACAGTGACCACACGGGGTTTCTGCCGACAGATAACCAAGTCCGTAAAGCTTATTACAATGTAAGAATCTGCTTCTCAACAATATATAGAAATACGAACAAAAACAAAAACCGACTTCAAATTAAAACATGTAGGTTTCCTTCACCGCCGAGCGCGTAAAACAGCACATAAAATTGCAACAGCAAATTAATGCCGGCACCGGGGATCAAACTATGGTTGCTTGCGTACTATGCAACTTGAGCCAACCGCCTGGACGCTGCTACCATGGCTCTTATCACTTCAGTACTTAACCTGATTAAAATGTTGACAGTTTACAATCATGGCAAACCACGAGTACTCCTGTATCCTCTTCCGTGCCAACCAGCAAACGGGATATCAGCCAGTTATCAAACTAAGGCGGCTGTGCCTCTCCAGCCATGCCGCCTGCTACCAGTTCTCCACTCTGCAGATACAGTTCGAGTTGCAAATCAGCTTTTCAAGTAAACTCGAGTTTCACATCAACGTTTACGGCGAAGACATCAAATTGATAGACACGAAGAGAATGAGCGTGTTGGTGAATAGCCAATACGATTACCCTGATCTTTATAACACGTTCTGGCTACATCCAACTCACTCTGGTTGACTTATATATAACATACTAGCGTACCCAGCCCGCTTCCCCGATTTTGCTTTATTTTATTTAAACAATAAATTTACATCCTTAAATATTTAATTTAACTCTCACAATATATTAAATTATTCATTTTTCTCCGTATATATTCTCTTCTCGAGCGGGTGACGATCATTATCTACACCTATGTTATGAAAAAAAAATAATGTAATGAAAGAAAGTAACTGTTTTTTTTATGAATATTTTATGGCTTGGTAACAAGACCTTTTAGCCAAGTCTTTTTAAAACACATACAATTATTTCTTACGTCTAACATAAAAATGAAAATGTAAGTTAGATGGGGGGGGATACCTCATGAGTCGCCGCGCCATTTTTTTCTTTTTTTCCGATAGTATCTGTTAATTATTTAAGACCACAGAACAACATACTCCTATAATTAAGACCTGTCAAAAGTTAACAAAGTTGCCATTCTACAAAAAAAACATACCAAATACATGATATAGTTTGTAGGTCTTGTGGAATAAAATAGTCCAACAACTAATACACTCGCCTTATTCAGCAAGCGTAACAAATTATTACTATTTAACAATGCATTATTTTAACGAATACCGTCACAACTGCGCGGCCTCACAATCATTATATAAAATTAATTAAAAGTCAGATTACGAACTAATAAAGTTAAATTATTGTTTACAATGCCAAGTTAATGTGACGATCAACTAAATCATTAATTATGAATTAAAGATACAATAAGGTTTTGGTAAATCACTAAGGTATCATTGGAAGTAGTTATTAAGCAGAACAATCGGTGAGTGCCATGTGTTGCCAGCTAACATACATAATGTTAACAAATGTTTTATAACTGCTTCTTGGTACAGTTATATTTAAAGGTTATTTATCTTATTGTTAATAATAATATTTTAATATACTTAAACCCTTATGTAAACGGGTAAAAGTGAGATAACAATTAGCTCCAAAAAACATTGTTTATATCAAAGTGGTAAGTTTCTTTTAAAGAAAGATACTGTAACACTTGATCATCCATTTCGTTTTTTTGTAGAGCACTGTCTCAGTCTTTCAAATGTTGCCACTTTTGGCGTAGGCTCCTTAGAGTAGCCCTGTAGCTCTGGGCTCGTAGAATAAAACTACGATATCCCCTGCCTGTCGTAGAAGGCGACTAAAACGGGCCTCGGGTTCATTGGAGGCGATCCGACATAGATTATGTCAGACAGGATATTGACCGATATGTGAAGCCAAACAAATGAAACCACAGACAAATTCAGTTATTGATTACTCTACAAGTCTACACTCTGAAGTCACTTATATTATTTTTGTACTTTTCGATTTTTATTCATTGTTTGGTTTTAATACCGTCTTTGTGCCGATATACTGTGTTAACTATACTCTGTTAAATGTGTTATTCACACAGTCGTCTGGCATAACACTGTGTAATAGAAATAAAAGAAGAATAAAAGTTCTTAACGCAATTAAAAGACGAAAGCTGGAATACCTAGAGCATTTAATGTTCAATCCCATATACGATTTGTTACAGCTCATAATCCAGGCAGGGATACAAGGGAAAAGAAATTAGAAGAGCATATTGCCTTAAAAATCTACGCCAATAGTTCAATAAGGGCACACGTTCTCTATTTCGAGATGCAGGGTCCAAATCACCATGATGGTCGCCAACCTTCGATAGAAGATGGCACCAAGAGAAGAATGAATTGAATGGTTAACAAGAATATTATTATTTATATAAAAAAAGGATATTGCTTGCATACTTTTTTTAAAAAAAATTAACCATAGACGCCGCGCCAACCTATTTCAATGATTCGTTTTATATTGGACAGGATAAATTTCAAGGACAGTTTGATGAGAGTTTCGTTAGGGTTCTGATTAAATCTATTTCGTAATATTCCTATTGGATTTATTTTTACTCAAAAATATACATGTGCATATAAAAGTTAACGTTAGCCTATATATGTCTCACTGTTTTTTTTTAATGACGAACTACACAGATTGGCCAGAGAAGCAGGCCTTGACTGCTTCACCGGATTGAGAGGTGGCATAGCTCTTAGGTCGCTTAGCCTGAACCTCTATCGCTAGTAACTCGACACAAGGGTCCCCCGGTGAGGTAAACTCGGCTTGGACGATTCTACACCCACTGTTAGGTACAGTTCTCTGTATAATGGACCAACTTAAAATCCAATATCCGACCGATTCCATTAAATATTTTCCAACTAAAGATTCCTTAAGAGCACGTACGAAATGCGCTCCTTGCAAAATATTCCCCCGCACAAATTCTGTGCACTTCCAAAAGGATATTACAGTTTTATTGTGTTCGACGTCAGTGTGTGCGTTCGTTCGCTTGTACTAAGACGCCGATGAAGTCGCACATCGCTCGAAATATAAAGTACCCGCCTTCGAGGAAATTCAATGTATTGCATTCACTGAAATGAAAACAAATATATTTTTCCATACGTCGTCTTAAATATGGCCGTGCTATACACCGGTATGTAATTTTTTATCTAGAGTAATTTGTAAATATTATAAAAATCAATTTTTCACTACTTCTCTGTATTTACTCACTCTATTTTCTACTCCTGCTGACCCGACAAACGTTATTTTGTCCTATAAAATATACAATCCTATGTTGCTTAGCAATTCAATAGTCTAGGTTACTCCTTATTAAATCAGCTCTCTGACAATGATAGTGCCGTCAAAATCGATCCAACTGTACCTAAAAGCTATGCCACCTCTTAATCCGGTGGAGCAGTAAAGGCCAGCCTCTCTAGCCCACTGTGTAGTTCGTCCAAAAACCTGTCCCAGAAGTTAGCCGGAACAAACAGACAGACATACAAAAATCGTAAAAATGTTATATTTGTATATTTTATATATTTATAGTCATTTGCATGTAGTAAAAAGACACTCAAATTTTATTTATTTGTATTGATACTTAAGTTTACTCAGAAGTTACATATATTTATTGCAACTTGTTGAGGGACAATTTGTACAAAAATTTCTTGAAGGGCCTCATCGTCTATTTCGATTTCGAGGGAAAAAAGCAATTATTTTTTGATTTTATTCATGTCCGCCGGGTAAGCGGCTAAGTTATATCGGTGTTGGCCTAAAAGTGACCTATTGACTAATACCTCCCATGCTTAGCCGTCCTCCTCATGATGGGGCGAGATGAAGTTGCGTTAGCATTAACCATCTCGGCACCTCTTGCACCGTGCTCACAAGGCTACCCTCTAGACAGGAAAGGTCAGTGCTTGTCGGCGGATAGTTCCCCATCTCCCCGCCGGTGGCTCAGGAAGTTGGAAAAGGCGATCAAATAGCCTTCTTCATTCTGCTAGTCTGCGCCAGAGCAGGTTCTAAGGAGGCGTTCATAATTGCCATCTGGTCCACCTTGCCGGACGACAACGACCCCCACCCTTGTCGTCCAGTGAACCCGAGGCCCCTTTTAGTCGCCTTCTACGACAGGCAGGGGATACCGTAGTCTTATTCTACGAGCCCAGGACTACAGGGCTGTATTTTATTTTAATTACACTAATGTACTTTTGTGTTAAATTTTGTGGTTACAAGTGATTGTCAAATTAAATTTAAATCTTCATTTTGTATTGTTTTTAGTATCGTATTATTGTATCAAACATTGGTGACACAAAGAAAAACAACCAATTAGTAGCAAATATATTGGTAAAACGTAATTTTCAGATGGACTCAAGTGAATTTATCAATATAGGGATTATGGTGCGGACATGTGAATGCTAGCGAGCCACTCCGAATAAACGGATTCGTAAATACAGCGATGCCAGTTTACGGTTGTTCGAGTAGTCCTGCCTTTACCACTTATGGATCAGTACTGAAGCGTGGTCAATGCATGAGCGATCTGTGGGTGTCCTACCATCTAGTACACGTTTAATAATGCTTGCTTGATTAAAATGGTCAATAGGAGACACTTGTTCACAACATTATTATTGAATATTTATTAATTTGTAACTAGCGTACCCAGCCCGCTTCGACGGCCTAGATTTTGCTATATTTAATTTAAACAATAAACTTACATCATTAAATATTTAACTCTCACTATATATTCAATTATTCATTTCTCTTCGTATTCATTCTCTTCTCGAGCAAGTGAAGATCACATACACCCATGTACATATCAGTAAATACAATATCATTCTTATCATTTACAAAAAAAACATATATGGCTCAAGTTAATGTCAGAAATAAAAGTACGACGGTTTGGTTGACAGTTCTAAAAGAGGAGTACTCCGATCGTCACCATACTTTACAAGATGCCGTCTCAATCTGAAGATTCCCTGTCGTCCGCCAAGGTGGACCCGGGAAGAAGGCGACATCGGCTGGCCCGTGTCGCCTTGCACTGCGAGGGCACAGGGGGGAGGGAGTAACCTCCCCCGGGAAGTGCTCTCTATGAGCACAGTGCAGAGGGACTCCAGTGCGTCCACTGGAGATCCTGGAGCCCCTCACCATGAACCGAGGAAGGGCCACTGGGAGGTTTTAGTGGGTAAAAACCCCACATAACCGCCGTCTTCCCCCCAGAAGGCGGGGTATCTTTCTGAAGATTTCCTCCTCGTTAACAAAAAAAAAAAAGTTTCATTTAAATCGCTTCAGCCGTTTCAGAGCCTATATGCAACATACCCACACACTTTCTCTTTTATATATATAGATTGGTAAATCAGAGATATATATAGGCCTTAATCTTACGTAGGTATACACTGATTATAGCATGCGTAGTAGACGAATAACATGATTATATTTATTATCTACGACTAAAAACAAAAACCGACTTCAAATCGAATCAAACATTAAACGCTATTACGTGCTGATGCCCTTTTTGTATTTCCGAATTATCGTAGGTATATGACGAAATCAAACTTAACCTAAGAACCTAACCAAACTTTCATCAAACTTTTTTTTTTGTTGACGGGGAGGAAATCTTCAGAAAGATACCCCGCCTTCTGGTTACTCCCTCCCCCCCTGTGCCCTCGCAGCGCAAGACGACACGGGCCAGCCGATGTCGCTTTCTTCCTGGGTCCACCTTGGTGGACGACTCAGGCCCCCACCCTTGTCGCCCAGTGAACCCGAGGCCCCCTTAGTCGCCTTCTACGACAGGCAGGGTATACCGTAGTCTTATTCTTGAGAGCCCAGAACTATAGGGCTGCGGGCCGGTCTGCCACCGGCCCGCCTGCGCCATCTCCGAACGGGATCGGCCCTCTCACGATCCCGTTCTGCGGTCTCCTTCTGGGCCATTACGGACTCGCAGAAGGAGTCTAGTGCCTTCCAAACTTTCATCAAACTACCCTAACAGTACATCCTTTCCAATAAAAAGTGAATCATCGAAATCCGTTCGCGTGATATCAAGTTATTCGTCCATTTGTGGCGCGCATACTTGATGCAAATTTAAGACTTGACATGATTTTCTCGTGGATAACTTTTTTAGAAACTGAAATGGGACTTCCCACTATTGAAGTCAGTTGAATATTAACAAGAATAACGAGTGTGCTTTTGTCTACACTAATGAGTTAAAACTTCCTAAGCTCTTATATGTATGTACGAGTATATAAACGTTTATGTGTATAACATTATATATTAATAATACGCAAAATTTAATATATACACGGTTATATACGAGAGAAAGACAACGTGCGTGCGTACTGCTCTCTCTTGCTCCTGCAGTATGATACAGCCAATAGGCTTGCACTGTGTCTTAGATTTACGAAACGTAATTAGCTACGGGAGGAAGAAAATGTGTGCTCGCACCTTACTCTCTTGCCCCTATAGTAAAATACGAAATGTAACTCTCTCTCTCTCTCTCTCTTTCTATTTTCAATAATGCTATATCTACTTCTCAACTTCCTTTCGCCTCACCCAATCACAGTTTTCGTGATTCATCAGCTTTCTCCCCAAGTCAAGCGTGCGTAAAGAAGTTTTACTTCAAAAACAATTGAAATTTTTCCATTGCATTTCTCGTGACTTGTACCGCATACGACTGCTTTTATATCGTATCATTTATTCTTCAATTCCGTTCTATTGACTATCGTATGCACTCTACAGACGGACAGGAAATAAGATAAGCAATGGTATGATAAATTGAAATGATTGCACGTCTGCAATTAGCAGTAAGTAGAAGCTATTTTGATCAAATAAAATTAAATCAACCAAAGCAGAAGAACGAACTAGTATTATCATAATCGTCAGCTTGTGTCCATCCATTTCTGGAAATAGGCCTTCCCCAAAGCCTTTTACCGTATACGATGCTCTGCTTTCCGCATCCAGCCACTTCCGGCTATCTTTATAAGGTCACTGCCACTTCAACCTGCCGATTTTACGACCTATGTCGACGACCTTTGTTCTCTGTCCTCTCTCGAAATTCTTAGTTTCAGATTCTATCAGAACGAGTATGTTTTGCACTAATTTTGCCACCGAAAAATTTATTATAGGCATATCAATTATGATTCCATCATTACCAAATACGTCAAATACTTGACGTGCCAGTGTGGTACGAAATCGTTTGTGTATTACCATAGTCTAAAGAAATGTTATTCAAATTTAAGACATATGGTTTTTTCATAGATTCCTGTTTCAAAAATGGATCAAATTGAAACGGGATCACGCAGGAAGCACCAGGTTTCAAATTAAAACGATATATAATTGTTCAGTATTGGTACCACTGGTGCCCTCTAGTGAGGACATCGCAAACACTCTGAAAACAGGATTGGTTCTATTGGAAGATCGGTCGACCAATCGGAACGCACCACGACCACGACCGCAACCCCACCGTTGGGCAGGACGAAGAACACATTGTAAAATTCACTTGCTTGTCAAACTGTAAACGAAGTACACGCATTTGGTAGCAGGAAAGTAGCAGTTGTTATTTCACACCACTTGTCTACGTGTCGATCCAACGCACAAGGGACTCGACATACTGGTCGTTACGAGCCGAATATTGGTCCATCTCAACGGATATTGGTCATTTCGAAGCCGAATATTGGTCCATCTTCCACGTGGACGTCTTTCGAGAAGCAGCACCGTTGGAAGAAATTGCCACATCATCCTGTCTACCAACTGGAAGGCGCTGGCAGGACAAAGGAAGCGGGCACGCGTAGGGCACAAGAACTGGAGGTGTCACTACTGTGAGAAACACACGTCACGGTACGGCCTTCTTTGTTCCAACCTCCTATACCAAATTCCTTTGTCTCATACTGTGCTCAACATTAATTTCAGCAACCAGCACTACCTGCACGTTCAATTTGTCACGTCATCCTGCACAAAGCCCGACATCGCACATACGAGTATTACAAGTAAGTCACCTTAGTTATACCTACACATCGCCAAAATGAGCGTAGACCCCGAATCTAAACGATGGGGTTGATGAGCGGACTGAGCACGTGCTCAGAAACCTCATCAAAAAACGTGGTATCCTTAAGGCAAGGCTCACAAAATTTACTAGCCATCTTAATCTTTATATAGATAATGTACCCGCAAGTGATATTATAAATTTAAAATTACGTTTAAAGAATTTAACGACGTCCAGAGTTCTATTGAGGAAAGCGTTCAGGAGTCAAATTTGGATGACCAGTTAATACAACGCGAATTATTTGAGGATTTATACTACAAAGCGCAATCGCAAATCGAGTCTTTCTTGGCTAAGGATGTCAATTCTCTAGCTAAAATATGTAACACAAGTAGCTACCAGAGTGTTCGACTCCCGACCATTCCTATGCCCGAGTTCTCAGAGTCCTACGACAGCTGGATTAATTATCGAGATGCCTACCTTTCCTTTGTTCATAATTCCACGGAGCTTAGTGACATACAGAAATTCCACTATTTAAAAAGTTCACTAAGCTCCAGTACACTATTAGTTATTAATTCACTAGATTTTACTTCTAATAACTATGTAGTTGCATGGGAGCTTCTATTGAACAGATACGATAACGATCGTTTACTAATTTAAAATCATGTTAGGGCGTTATTTACTGCCACATCTTTAAACAAAGAATCGCATACATTAATTAGGGAATTAATTGATTGCACTGTCAAGAATTTGCGCGCGTTAAAAATGTTAGGAGAATCTACGGACACTTGGGATACGTTGGTTATATACCTACTCGTGTCTAAGTTAGACAAATGTACCGAACGCGAGTGGGAACGACACAAAAGTAACCTTTATCCCAATGATAGAAAGTTTAAAATAAAATTAACTGACTTGTTATCGTTCCTCCAAGGTCGCGCAGACATGCTAGAATCATTGCAGGTAACACACAACAAAGACACAACAACAGCTGACTTTAAGAAATCCACTTCAAGTCACAAACAGAAGTCTCACTTTTATGTTTCTACCGACAAGCCACACACGCACGATCGAGTTAAGTCAAGGTCAAGGTACACTTGTTCCAAATCAAATCAAATCAAATCAACCTATTTATTCGTGCGTTAAATTTCTTCAGGCTGATTTAGATGCTAGAATGAAGGCTATTTACGGCCCGTGCAAAAGGTGTAATAAAAAACACAACACACTGATTCACTGTGATGACCTACATACGGTAGCCATCAATCACGCGTCATTAAATACTGCCCGTGCGCCCGCGGCGTCACAGGCTGCGAACCGAGGCGTGACCACGCCCCCTGCAACTTCCGCAGTTCCCGCGCATCCCCCTTCCCATTCAGTCAACGGTCACGCGCATAATAACAACATTTCTTTTAATCTAAGCTCGCAACAAGTATCACACAAAAGGCTGGATCCGGCACTGCTGTCAACCGCATTAGTCGAATTAGCAGATAGTAATAATGTTTACCATTTAGCACGAGCATTACTCGATTCTGGATCACAGCGTTGTTTTGTAAAAGAATCTTTTTCAAAATTATTAGGCACGAATTTATTACAGTCCACTCACGAAGTTCGAGGTGTAGGTAACTCAGTTACGCAATGCACACACAGTTGTTTACTGGATGTTAAATCACGCATGAATCCCTATCACACACAAATAAAATGTATAGTTTTACCACACATTTCTTCTGTCATGTCAAACATGAATAATGTTACATATAAACAATTTTCAATTCCTAGTAACATTCAGTTAGCCGACCCACACTTTAGATGATCGAGACATCGACATCTTGATTGGCGCTGATATATTTTGGGATATAATTTCACACGAGAAAATAAGGTTACCAGGCTATCACAATTAGAATCCTTTCCTGAAGAGTGCAATCAATTAATTAATAAAATTTCACTTAAATCTAAGCACAAACTGAGTAAGCTCAGTATATTTGTCGATGTCAACAAAATACTGCGTGTCGGGGGTCGGATGAAGTATTCTACGGAGTTTTCATTCGACAAACGCCACCCAGTATTATTAAATTCAAAACATCATTTTACGCAACTTCTGTTCCAGCACGAGCACACAAAATTATTACACGCAGCTTCGCAAGCTCTGTTATACAATATTCGCGAGAGTTGGTGGCCTATCAATGGTCGCAATCTTGCGCGAAGGGTAGTGCATAACTGTAAAATGCACGCGATTGAAGGGCAAGACGCTAACTCCCATTATGGGAAACTTACCTTCTGAAAGAATTACTCCCACGCATCCATTTTAAGGTGCGGCGTCGATTACGCCGGGCCAATTCTTATGATTAACCGCAAGGGCAGAGGTGCTCAAACTGTAAAATGTTACATTTGCTTGTTCGTATGTCTAGTGTCGCGCGCTATTCACTTATAACGAGTTACGGATTTGACATCCGAAGCTTACATACTCGCGTCGAAACGGTTTTATCACGTCGCGGAAAGCCTGAAGAAATTTTCTCGGACAATGGTCGAAATTTTGTTGGGGCTATGAACGATTTCGCCAAATTTCTTTCTTCGTGTCATACAGACATTCAAGATTTTGCTACATCACACAAAATTTAATTTAATTTTATAGTCCCGTATGCTCCTCATTTTGGTGGTCTGTGGGAGGCTGGGGTGAAGTCGTGTAAATATCATTTACGCCGTGTTGTAGGAAACGCACATCTTACTTACGAGGACTTGAGCACAGTATTAGCACAAATTGAAGCCATCCTAAACTCCCGCCTTTTATCTCCAATGTCCGCAGATCCGAATGACCTCCTCCCTTTAACTCCCGCACACTTCCTAATAGGCCGTCCGTTGACAGCGCCAGCCTGCTTTGACGTACAAGACGTAGAAACATCTCGGCTCACTCGCTTTCAAAGAGTGGAGCAAATGAGACAGCATTTTTGGTCCTGCTGGACGAAGGAATGCATCTCCGACCTGCAGACGCGATCCAAGTGGCGCGACAACACAGACGTCTTGAAGCAGGACACTCTCGTCGTCATCAAAGACGATAACCTGCCTCCACTAAAATGGCACTTAGGTCGAGTGCTGAAGACGATTCCAGGCAAGGATGGCGTGTCACGTGTGGCAGACATTCGAACTGCGACGGGGCTCATACGACGGGCATTCACAAAATTTGCCCACTGTTTTTACCAGATGAAGATCCTGTCGAAAGTCGCTCGGTATCTACTTTCAAGGCCGGGGGCATGTTCAGTATTGGTACCACTGGTGCCCTCTAGTGAGGACATCGCAAACACTCTGAAAACAGGATTGGTTCTATTGGAAGATCGGTCGACCAATCGGAACGCACCACGACCACGACCGCAACCCCACCGTTGGGCAGGACGAAGAACACATTGTAAAATTCACTTGCTTGTCAAACTGTAAACGAAGTACACGCATTTGGTAGCAGGAAAGTAGCAGTTGTTATTTCACACCACTTGTCTACGTGTGGATCCAACGCAAAAGGGACTCGACAATAATAACTTTATAACTTCGTTAATAACACACGAGCATGCATGTTACAATATATAGGAACTCTGTCTCTTGAACTAGGTACAGTGTACCTGTATCTTAGGAGACGGTGCCTTCCAGAGTCACAAATAGTAAATCCTGCGTACATTATGTTTTTATATACATCGGTTCACCCAGTTGAAACTTATGACGCAACAAAAATAAAACAATACAGTCGAAAACTTCCCCGTTTTGAAGGTGATTAAAAAGTACTAAAACTAGCAAATATCAACCACTTTGATGTCTATAAACGTTAATTTTCTACATAATTGGTTTAGTAGGGCCAGTAACTATGAGTGTGTCCGCTCCTAACTGGTATCCGAGTCCATCGGATAAATGTTTGACGATGCCTTATCCGATCCCAGTACGAGGTAAAGTCACGTTTCAGATGCTAGATAGAGAATCCACATCCACATTGAAGAATATATTTACTTTGTCTATGAAAAAAAACTTTTACAAGTGGCTTTGTATTACAAAAACATTGTTTTAATAAATTTAAGGGTGGCAAAGAATTTATAAAACATAATAAAATACCTCACATTAATTTAACTCTGTGTTTCTCCGGTTTCTGAAAGGTTGCACACGGCTTTTTAAAGATTAATTTCTGAATCCTGGCGATTCTGATCCGGGCAATGACACAAATTCATCAAGTTAATTGTTGTATTTGCTCCATTGTGCCCGGTTCTTAATAAATGTTCAAATTACATTTGTCTATTCAATTTGTGTCAAAATTGAGTTCAAAGAAGTCGGTTACATACAAATAACCATATAGGTGAAGTTAAGATTGTTAATAAATAAACCACTTACACCATAATTAACAGGGATATGCAGAGATTACGCAGTTTCACGCCCCTAGCACACCGGTTCTCGAACATTCACATAGTATCTACGCCTATTTGTCCGAACGTTCGTACGTATTTGTTTTTCGTGTACTTATGTCACCAATCTGGTGTACCATCTTTGTTTGCGACATAATTCTTTTAACATAAAATCGGAAATTCGAACTTACGATCGAGCTACGCCGGGCAAGTATAGTTGTGAAGAAGAATGAATTAAATAGACAGAGAGAAAACAAAAGTATCTCCAAGTCGTGTCGTTTAACAACGGAAATACATTATTTTTATGCATTATCAATGATACAAAATACAATATTATTTGTATGTATCTATATCTCATGTATCATGTATAAAGATAAAATATAATAGAAGGACCAATTTAGTAATATGGATCCTTGTATGGCTATGGTGAAATTAGCTAAACTGTCTCTGTATGACTGGGTAAAACAACAGAGAGCTTTTATCGTTTTAAAATCGCTCGTCAGAATAAGCATGCCGCCGTTAGCGCAGATTTCGTTGTTCTCTATTGAATTTTAACTAAAGTGGCCGCTACACGGAACTGAGCAATTTGGACGGAAGCCAATGATCTAAAATGGTATTAGAGGCGTAGTCGTTACTATGACTTGTGGGCACTTTTAGATAAATGGCCTTTTTCGAACAAATGTATTTTATAGCCTCATTAGAAGACCAAAATTAACTTGTCTAATACTCAATAAACATTTTTTTAATAAATATATTTAAAAAACCCTTTTACGAATCAAATTAGAACACTGCTCAATGAATTGGAAATCATTAACTTTGTCAATGAATACCAAATCCTATTACTGAACTGAATTCTGTAAGCACCGCATCGCGATTGATTTAATCCCTTAGACTAATACCTCCGCAATAATCCTCTTATAGTTACAATGACTGATATAGACTTCAAAGTATTATATTCAACTTTCCCAATTACTACAATCTAATATTCAGAATGTGATATACCTTTTCCAACTATGTAATGGATATATATTTATATAATACTTTATAATGCATATATATATATAAGGTTGCATTGCATTGCAACTCATTAATGCATGAG
The DNA here is from genome assembly GCA_029286785.1 of Meandrusa payeni. Lineage (NCBI taxonomy): Eukaryota > Metazoa > Arthropoda > Insecta > Lepidoptera > Papilionidae > Meandrusa > Meandrusa payeni. The sequence continues at coordinate 9,130,084 of JAGSMX010000016.1, read as the reverse complement.
TTGCAATGCAACCTTAGTATGTAATTACCTTGATCGGTAATTGACACTACACCAAAAACAATCGCGGACCAAAAAGATTATAGTCTTTTTCATATCTGATTGTTATTTCTATATCGAAGGATACTTAATGGTATTGAGAGGTAGCCAAGCCTGAAATTCTATGAATTACTCATAATGACCCAATGGCTAAGCGTCCAAGTTACAACAAGTGCCAGACGGCAATGGTTTGAATTCTAGTTGATTTGTACCAATGAAATGATTATTTTTCGGTTCGACACAAAACAAGATTGCCTTTTTATTTGTTTCTACTGTTTCAATCATAACTCTCTAAACTTTATTTGATCTCTTCACTGGGATTCACTCTTATCGTGGTATACATTTTCGGTCCTTTGTAATCCATTTTAATTATTTAGTTTAGTTACTTTAATTATTAACAAAATATTCTACCACGACTACGTGACTGGGAATCGAGCTCAAACTAAAAGTGACTTATATTCAAATTTTCGACACAATTTTGTTATTGTTGAAGATTTTATGGCCTGGTAACAAGACCTTTAAGCCAAATCTTTTTAAAACAAATACACTTAATTCTTACGTCTAACATGAAAATGTAAGTTAGATGATCCCCCCATGAGTCCCCACGCTATATAAGCACTACGACACTATAATAGGTTATATTATTAACTACCGAAACATACGTAATAATATCTTTATTACGTACCTGCAAAACATTATGCAACTATAGATATTTCTTTTTATACTAATAAAAGTAAATTGCGGGAAGGTTTTTACGTCGATTTTTTTAACCTCTAACAATCGTCTTCTATAAGGGCTAATTTAGGTATACAGGTACGGTTAATAGTGACATTCGTCAATTTCAGAACTTGTTCGCCACGCTACATATTATGACGTTCACTCTAAGGGCCACTGACAGTGACATATCAAAACAAAACGAAAAGGTAAATTCCATTATTTTTAAAAATTAAATTAACTTGCTCTACCAGAAGTGAATGTGTTAATTGAAGTGCAGATGTATTCTGTTATCATTCTTGATAATATGTAAGCCAGTTTTTGCGGTAATTAAGATACTTTGAAGTATCTTGTTTACTTACGTAATTGATAAACATGCGATAATATGAGTTAAAATGCATTAATAGATCTTTACCTCAGATAGTATAACGAAATAAATGCTGCAAGCTGTTAGTGCAAGTCATAAAGAATCTCATATGTTATCGGAATGAACGCTATGCCTCCCTTAACAAATGGTGCGCGCCAAGAGATTTACACTCTTGCTCACTGCAAATTACTCTTAATAGACATTCAGCAATCTGCAGCCCTTCTGGCTTAGTGAATCGGAGATAGCATAGTTTGAGGTTGCCCGAAACCATAGACTGTTCGGACTGATTTAAAAGACAACTGTATAGAACTGATATTATTCTTATAATGTAAGAATTAGGTGACCAGTAGAAATCAGGATGCATGCTGACCAGATGCAGCTCGATGCACTTAATTCCAAACATCCACCTTTACTCAAATAATAAAATGTACTACAGTAAATACTTGTACATGTTTGCTCGAAGTTTATGGGTAGTTCTCACTAAAAATCTTCATCAAAAATCACCTTGTAGTTCATTTAAGTTATCTTTGATATTATCACTATTGTCCACATGATTTAAATAACCTTTATATCAGATATATGAGAAAGATTTGGTATATATTAATTTTAGAGTTTATCTATGCACTTATAATAATATTTATGCTACTGACAAGATTTTAAAAGATGGCACTTGTGTTCTTTATGTTTTACTTAAAGCTATCTGAAGTTTTAAAGGTCAATAAATAGTACACAGTTTCAACATGAAAGTCAAAATGAATTGTTTGTATAAATTATAAACACTTATGTTCTCTCTTGAACAATTGTGTATTCTGTATGTATAATATATATATATATACATACATATAGATGGAGCTAATGAAGTTTTACTTGAGTTTCATGGTCTAAAGCACACTTATTTTGTTTTAAACTACTTTCAATTATTTCATCATAATGTTTAGTTAGAATTAGAATATATTTTTATCAAGAAGCAAATGGGCATCATTATTTCGTTATTATTAAATTTCCATTTCTATATATTTACAGAGATGTGAAAATGACATCTGAAGATTTTAAATCTATGAAAGGCATTTCTCCAGCGCTCGACAACGACAAACTCACAAAAGCTCTAAGTGACTGGTTTAAAGAGAAAGTTGAATTTACACATTGGGAGGTATGACATCAACAATATCAATCAACTTATTTCACCAAGTTAGTGACAGTAACTATTTAACATTTAGGATTTGAACATAATACAAATCTTACATTATCTATATGGTGACAATCCTAATGGTTTCCAAAAATATACCATGGACCTCTAAAAAATTGTTTAACAGAATGTATGTTGGTTGAGATATTGGCTAGGTATGTACTCCTTGAGACGGTCATGTCCCAGAAGGAGGCTGACGAGCGGGTCAGGGAGGGGAGCGCAGAGGCTCCCCCCCTCCGCAGGCGACGTATCGGGGTGCGCAGGAGGCGTTACGAACTCCTCCTCTTGCCGCCCCTGTGGTCGCTGGAGCGGGGCCAGGATGGGTACCTGGCCCCAGCATGCTTCGGCGTCGTCGGGACTTCTCTGAGTGCCGAAGTCCCCTTTGAGGATGAAGTCCGGTCTTTGCCGGGACCGACCGGTCGTTGGGGTGTCCTGTCGTTGACAGATCCGGGGCACCCCGCTCATAACGGCTGATGGCATTCGCGGAAGGTTTAGTGGGTAGGGGCTGCCCAGGCCGAGTATGGCTACCCAGGGTACCGGAGGATGGTCTATAAAAATATTCCCCCGCGTTAACAAAAAAAAAAGGTAAGTACTCCTTCACAACAATGAGCATGATACGGAAGAAAAATGAGAATGTAGTTGACAGAACTTCGTAATATAACTATGATACCTATATGACAGAATAGATTGATGTATGCAAGGTATATAGTGTATGTCTGAATAGACAAAAATCTGAGTGGTTAATGAACGTAGATTGATAAATATTATTTACAACTAATTATAAATTAATGAATATGTGGCCCTTCTCTTTTTTCATTGATTTAAAACTTAACTACTTTTAAAAAAAATAGTAACACTAGAGAAATATAGTAGAAACTTAAGTATGTACCGATTCCGCGCGTGATACGTGGCACTTTTTAATAGGGATGTTCTTGAAAAAAATAAATCGATATATTTTTATATATAATATATCGTAATGTCGTGTTGATACTGTGCGATATATTGTATAAATATATCGTAATTTGTTGTATAGTATTTGTTTATATATTTAAATATCCTAAAAAAAACCGGGCCACAGATTATAAAATTTACACAACTATCGCTGCCATAGCGAGATCAGCTATCGGGTGAAATATATCTATATTACATGATACGTTAGTGTCGGATTGCAGCGATATATCGCTTTCGTGTATCAATTTATTTTTTTAAATGTTAATTTTATGAAATATCGAATATATAACGTGCACTTCTCAATTCTCATGTCTATGGGAATATTTCAGTATGTCAGCGACACTGGCAAAGGGGATTCGTACTTGAGCGAAGTTATTCGTATAAAAATTCACGGCACAAAAGCAAACGGCGTTGCTGAACACGTGCAGGTCATACTAAAGACTATACCCAAGAATGTGTGCAGACGGCTAACTTTCAAGAGCCACGAGTTCTTCAAGAACGAGATCATGTTCTACGAACGAGTACTACCTGCTCTGCTCAAATTTAAGGCCAAAAAAAACGTCACAAGGCCATTCGATAATTACACTAAATTGTTCCTAACCCACTGTGACGGTCTGAACGATGTCATCTGTCTCGAGGACGCGTCATTAGAGAATTACAGCAGCGCCATCCGTCAAGAAGGACTCGATTTTAGTCATTGCTTGGTAACCCTACAGAGTCTAGCTCAGTTTCATGCCCTGTCATTCGCCATGAGAGACCAGGAACCTGAAGAGTTCGAGAAAATAAGCAAGGAAATCTTTGAGACATACTACGATGAACGGTTGTGGGATTGGTACAGCCGATTCTGGCATCGGATCAGCAACATAGCGATCGATGCGGTAGAAAAGGAATATCCAAACACGATTTACGTAGAGAAGATTAAAGCTTTCGCAGTACCAGAGCGTTACGGAGACATGATAAATGCCGCAAAGGATACAACGAACGGTGTTATCTCGCACGGTGACTCCTGGACCAATAACTTCCTTTATAAATATTACGGTAATTATCCGTTGCATGCTAAAATAATTGATTTTCAATTAACGAGGTGCGCGAGTCCGGTCCTGGATTTGGTTTTTTTCATTTACGCATGTACTAGTCAGGAACTTAGGGAGGAAAAGTACAAAGAATTGCTCGACTATTATTACAATGTGCTGACATTATGGATAGAAGAGCTGGGTAGTAACGCTGGACAGGTCTACCCTTTCAAAGAGTTCATGAGAGAAATAAAGAAGTACTCTTACTTTGGGCTCGCGTTCAGTTTTGAATCAACACCCTTTATCGTTTTAGCTCCGGAAGACGCCGTGAATATGGAAATGAAGGTAACATCAGTTTTCAAAATATAATATCTAACATTCTTTCACAAGATTCGACTCGATTAGGAAAAATTTAAAGTAAAAAATAAATATATATATTTTTATTTCATTGTAACACATCTGGTTTGAATTAAACTTCGATGACGATCGATACGATTCGTGCCAAAACTAGCCTATTTCTCGTTGTAGTAGTTAAAAATATCTTAGAAGGTCTGTATAAATTCCAGGCTTAGGTCGCTTAGCATAAACCTCTAATATATTAACTGTTAACATTACTTTTCCAGGGCGAAGAGAAGCTCAACATAGACGACTTCTGGCAAATAGGTCCTTTCAAAACTAAAGAAGGCAGGCTCAGGGAAGCCAATAATGTTAAACACGCTGTTGACAATGGCTACATATAGTAGGCCATATATGTATGTTCCTAAAAGGTATTATTATTTACAGCATTTGTATCACAATATTTAACTGAAATAGCAAACAGACTTAATATGTTCCATACAATGTCACTTATAGGCTATTGTTAGACATGCGCCGAACATGAGCTAAACCGAATACGAACATTCGGGTTAAACTGTGCCGAACCATATATTCGGCCAAATTATTTGGTATATTTCTACTGCGCAGTAAACAGATTCGCACTTGTTATTAACATTGTTGGCGTCTTACGTTCATATACGGCTCGCTTAGTAAATGCACAGTTACTTTACAGTTACCTTGATCTCGATCAATTTTTCATTTTTTGATAATTTTACCGTAGATTTGTATTGAAGTTGGTTTTTACTCGTCAATATACGTCACGCATTACATTATAAATATCTTATTGTTTCACCATGACATCATTGTAAATATCTCAACAGCAATTATGACAAGTTAATCGGATCGGAATGCTTACGTGTAACTTAGTTACCGTCCAAGCCGAGGTTACCCCGCACCGCAAGCAAATGCTAAAATATATATATATAATCTGTGTAGTTCGTCAAAAAAAAATCGTTTTTCTGGACGTGAAAATGTGAACTGAACGTCGGTAAGAAAATATACAATTTGATTCCAATTTTACATTCCTAACATAACATAGAATTAAAAAGTATTCAATATGTAAAAGTATAATAACGCAGGGGCCTCTGCTGGGCTCAGGGCTATAATACATATGCTATTATTTATAAAGTGTAAATTATCCCAAATATAACTATAAGTAGGAAAAAAAATCTGCCATCTGCACGCTATTCTGTCGTGCGTCGCAAAAACCATACAAGTTACACAGATATAATGTTTATCTTAAATAGTCTTACAGAAAAGCTAACGACAACATATATCAAACTTTTATGCGTAAGTTATTATCACCATAATAGTCAACCATAGACACAATAAAAATTTATTATTTATTTCTAACGCATATTTGGTAGTAATGCAACCATAAAAATTTATTAATATTTTTATAACTTTTGCGTGTGACATTTAAAATAATGACACCAAGATGTGGCTGTGTAAAAACAATTTATGCCATTTTATTTTTACAATTACTCTTAACTGTAATAAATTTTGTATTCAATTAAATATAAGTAGCCGAAATATATAATAATTTTAAATATTATATTTGCTGTTTTATTTAATATTATACATGTGGCGATTCAAACCATAGATAAATGTTCGAGGATAAATAGGTAAGAGACAAGACAATTTCAATTCAGTATTGGGATATTTTCAACCAATCCTAGATATTGGTGCCTTCAGAACTCGATCATTTATTGAGCGTTTTGAATTTAATTGATACTAATATGTATCTTAACCTACAATTTCATTTAATTAAACTGCTTTTAGAAGGATTTTATCGTGTTTTAATCTTATTTTTCAACCGACTTCAAAAAAGAGATTCTCAATTTGTGTTTTTTTTTATGTTTGTTACCTCACAAATATTGACTGCGTGAACCGATGTTGATGATTCATAAAGGTCCTAAAATGGGGTTATGTGGTGTTCTTACACACTTAGACCCCCCTGATGGCCCTTCCTTGGTGCATTGTGAGGGGCTCCTGGATCTCCAGTGGAACGCAACGGAGCCCCTCTGCACTGAGCTTTCGGAGAGCCAATCTTGGGTTGAAGAAAGATGTAAGTTACCTAAGGTATACTATATTGTGATTAACCCAAACTGCATGGCCATAGAAGCAGATCACAACAGTTTCACTGCATGTGAGAGCTTAGTCTGAACCTAGTTTAAATAATACTACGCTATTAAAACGGCTGTTAGAAATAAATAGAGGTTAAAGTGTTTTCATAGAATTAATTATATTATGACTTAAACTAAGTACCAAAAAAAAAAAAGAAATAACAACAAAACACTAAGTACTTCTCATTCCAGTACCTTTTCTGTAAGCACTAAAATGTTCTAAATACTGATATATGGTATCTATAGGGGTGTATATTTCATTCATCCTGCTGAGCAAGTGTGGTGCCGGCTGAACAGGTACTGTGGGACCTAGTAGACCCTGAAGAAATTCACGGAGAAGACCCCATACTGCATTCGCCATTACACATGGTCGATATTCCACCTGAAATTTTAGAAAATAAGATTTATATATAAGCTCTTACATCCTTTTAAACTTAGGTAGATGAAAAAATAGTGTTTAATGTCCGGTTTTCACCAAGCTTATTAGGTTCCATATGCGACTGGTGGTGAGCCGATTGCCATACACTTGGCACAAATCTTTAGTAAGTGATTGTTTTGTACTCAGAAAGCTGCAATGAACTAAACAAGTCAGGAAAAGGGAAAATCGAGGTTGCGGCTCACAGTCAACCGTCGCCCATGAACAATCACAACACCGGAAGAGCTGCAGGTGTATTACTGGCCTTTGAGAAAGAAGAAGGCTCATTTCTTAAAGTTACCCAAATTGTACAGGTTCAGAAACATGCTGCAGTACATAGAAGAAAGTAATGCAAACAGTGTGGCTGTGGGATGCCAACCGGATGGAAATTGGTAACTGGGATGGTTCTGAGCTATTCCTCAGAACACGCCCTGTAATGGTAAATTCAATAAAGAATTCAAAGAGCTCTGATGTGGAATAGCACTGTGTTATGAGTATACTTATAAAAACTACTGTTATTATATTGATTCCACATACCTCAATAAGTATACCCTTAAAGTTCTGATTCATTGTTACAGAACCCAATTTAACACAGAAATCACCTAGTTCAAACCTAGGGCCTTTGCTCTCAATTTTGGTCTGTTTCTTTGATGTATAATGCTGAGATAATTTCATCATTAATAGGTCAAATAGTCCATCAGCTATTACATGAAGATTCTTTGTTCCACTTTCGAGAATAGAAAAGACGGAAGCAGGCTGTTCAGAGTTGTGAAAAATGTGAACCGTTTTCGTTGTTCCTAAAAGTTTAACGAAATTATTTTATTAATGAACTTGAATGATATTTTGATAGTACGTTTTTAGTATTTTAATAAATTGTTTATTTTTTGATTGGCTCTTTCCCCAAGTGTTATCATTACATTCTGGAACATCCTGTATATGAATATATACATTTTATAATCATTCATTTCATAATATTTACCCATTTGGGGATGCGACAAGTAGCTTTCACAGTCCACTAGAAACTGTCCTTGTTGCGTCGCTCCCAATGCTAGTATGCGCTTTGTTAGTAACTCGATGACATAGGTACCAGTTTTATTCTCAGGCACCAGGTATTGCTGTAAACTGATAATATTATCCTTCAATTTCAAGTTTCAAATTATATTTCCGTATATATAAAGTCATTAAACTTACACTGTAACTCCCATTTTAAGGAATTGCCTAAATTATGTAATAAAATATCTTTTAAAAGATGAAAACGTATAAATTACATAATATTTAGAAAACTCATGTTCCTGGGCTCTATTCAAACAGTTTATTGTCTAAGTTATATCAAAATATTAAATATAACCTTTCACATAAACGTCAATAACATCGAGTTTGGCGTTTGAATTTCATTTAACATTAACTGGGAGACAACTACTTCGTCAAGAAATACCCAATGACAAAATAATATGGAATAATAAATTTCAGTTTTATGTTAAGAATATTAAAACTTAACTGACAACCATTATTCTATATTAATTTTGGTAGTTTTTTAATATATCTTCGAAACCTAAGGTCCTATGCCAACAATAGTATAATAATTGATAGTCAACCCTGTAACAACACAACAACATATTACAACCAATAACATAAAATTGGTTCCTAAATTACACCGCACAAACTTTAAATAAATTCGGACAACTAAAGGACCTTTTTTAAAGTTGGTTAAATATTAAGCGATCTTTAGGTTCCCAATAGGTTCAAACATTTACACGAACTGGCAACACTAATTTGGGAAATGAGTTTCTTTTGACGCAATCAAATATATCGTCTTTTCTCTTTTACTTAAAAATGTTAGCATATTAATTGATATTTTATGTACGTGCGTCATGAAAATAATTTTCATTAAAAGTTTAAAATAATACGATTACTTGTCTGTGATAAGTAGATTAATAGCGAAATAGAAAGAAATTATACAAATCAATTATCTAATATATATAGTAAAATTGAAGACTACTTTTTAATTGATTAGTTCCCATTCAGCGAATAAAAATGTTCAAAAATCTTATATAGTCTTCTTAACCAATGTAATCACGCTAAACTTTTACATGAGAACAAATGCAGTAGCTTTGCATTATATCTGGACCAATGAAACGTCGACAAATAATTTTTCGACCAAATTGACAAGTACGGGGCCTCTTTACCTCATATTAATTTATGAAGTATTTATTTACGTATTTCATCCAATTCAGTTTGATGATAAAACACATAGCTTGAAGGACTGGCAGAATAAACCGTTTGGAATTGCGTCATATTCTATTTTAAACTAAATTTGCGTTAGAAATTGAAAAATAGCATTTATTAGACGTTTAAATTGGAAAAATTCGCAAGTGTTATTTGCAAACTATTATCTAACATTGTGAAGATTGCTTGAAAATGATACCAGATAACGTGACACTGATTGTGAAGGCCCCGAACCAACAAATAGAAGATCAGAACATAGACTGTCAATCTTCGTGGACCGTGAGGCAATTAAAGGGACACCTATCCGAAGTTTATCCTAGTAAACCAGTAAGTTATTATTATAAATTTCTGTTTTTTGTTATATGTTATAAAGTCATTTTTGTTTAAATGTCTTAAACATTGTAATAAGAATTGAAATTTCTTCTATTCTTTACACATCTCTTATCGTAAACCGGTTTTGACGGCTTTCGTTCTGTTTTCGATTGGATACTATTTCTGAATTCTCTAAAGTATGAAAAAAACTTAACGAAATGTTATTATTGGTATTGCTTTTAAATGGAAATGGGTTGGTCACAAATTGAAATTACAATAATAATTTTACTTACTTTATAAGCCTCCAAGTCATCTGAGGCGATTGGGACTCCGGGAAGGTATGCTTCAGGGCCGTATTGTCCGCCGATTTCTCACTTATTCTCCTGATCCTCGGCCGTTTGGTCTCCGCTGCCGAGGGAATCTCATCTGGTTGGATTTATTTATTTATTCTGTTATATCTATTGTGTATGTAAATGTATCTAATATTTAGTTTATATAAAATATATATTGGTATGTAAATTTTGTGTATTTTATATATACCAACCAGACGGAGAAACTTGTGTTATAATTTGTAGGTTTCGTGGAATAAAATAGTCCAACAACTCACAACACAATACTCTTGCTTTATTGAGACAGCGTAACATTGTACAAAGAATTATTATAGCGAATACCGTCACAACTCGCATCCTCACAATCTTTTTACAAAATTAATAAGAAGTCATATTAGGAACTAATAAAGTTAAACTATTGTTTACAATGCCAAGTTCATGTGGCGTTCAACTAAATTATTAATTATGAATTAAAGATACAATAAGGTTCAGGTAAATCATTAAGATATCATTGGAAGTAGTTATTATGCATAACAATCGCTGGGTGTCATGTGTTGCCAGCTAACACTTGTTAAAATATATCAACAAAATTTTTCTTGTAAGTAGTTATAAAATCATGATACTTTCATAATAATGGTAAAAACATGGAGAGTTCACCTTTACTAAAGTAAAATGACACTGGCCGCACAAAGGCTTCTCTTATCACTGAAGAGTAGAATAGATTTGATAGAGTGCCAGTAATACTAAATTGTTATTACAGTTGTTCTTTGTATGTAGTTTTTTGCAGATTAAACATTTTGTGACTTTTGTTGCATTGATTGACAATTGTTAGTGCGAAAGCTATTAAAACTTCACATTGACAAGACATTAGTCCAGTAATTTTTGAGAATGCTTGGTGCAGTTGAAATTTCTTAGAAGTAATAACATAACATTGATGGACTGCATTTTTCTTTGCTTCCATCTGTCATAAAATACAGCCTAATTTTACTCGTTCATTTATTTCATATATTTATCAGATAACCAATTTAATAAATGTTACTTATAGATAAACAGTGATTTGAGCTCTGATACAATGAATTATGCTTATAATTTTAAGGTTGAGATAACAAAAAACATGTGACCATTTGTTAAAGTTACAGCCTCTATAGATTTAATATATTTCTCCCACTGTTAGGCGCAGGCCTTCTCTGTAAAGAGAGTATAAGGGCATGGTCTGCCACACGGCCCTAGTGTGGATTGGCAGACTTCACATGCTTTTGAAAACTTTCTTAAGAAATGTAGATTTTCTCACAATGTTTTCTTTCACCACTGAGTGCATAGTAAATTAGCAAATAAAATTGCAAAAATAAATTTATTGGTGCCGGTACTGGGGATCGAAGTCGGATTGCTAGCATACTTTGCAACTTGAGCCAACAGCCTGGACACTGAGCTACCTCGGCTCTACCATTTATATGTTTGTAGAATTTCATTTGTGGATATCAGACAACCAAGATATCTACAGGGTAACCATTGAAATTGTGTAAGGTGACTTTCATTCTGACCACCAATGCCTAAAGAGTTTATTTCTCACGCAAAAACTGTCTAGGAGGCTACCAATCAGAACTGTATATACAATACATAATATTGTTATTGTAAAAATTTAACCTAACATCTAAAAATAAAAAAAGTTAATAATTATAATAACTCATTTATTCAATCCGGGGAAAAGAAAGCATTTTCTTAATTTAAAACTAAAATAAAAAGAGAAAAAATTAACACTTACTAAATCAATATAGATTACAATAACTAAATCTACTAGTTGTGAGGCCATTGACTAGGTATCAATTCGGCATTGTGTTAGCTTATTAATCCAATACTGGTATTCTACCAATACTTATACCTTCATTTGATTATGTCGAAATTTGACTTTGCAGAAAGGTAGTTGATTTGAGCAACCTGTCTGTCTATCCCTCTATGGTTAAAAGGACTTGAGAGCTTATTTTATGAATAATAAATGCAATTATGTCATCATTTTCTTTAATCATAGACAATAAATGATGCTAAAATGGTTTCTGGCACTTTTCAATGCTTATCTGAGAAGTATTGCATACATTGCATCACAGTTTTACATTACAGTGGTGTTGTCTGTATAGCAACAAATGTAACTGATTAGTTTTGATTTGGTTTGATCTTGCTATGATTTATTGCTGATTGTATGTGAGAAGGCTGCCATTATTTTGTAAAAAGAAATAGCTTTTCAATTTATCAGTATCATAATGCTATATGAACTCGTAGCCCCATCAACTATGAATCAATTTTTTATATTTTATTGAAGCATGGGTTCCCAAGGGATATCAGGCGATTCATAACAACCATACAGAAAGATGTTTATTGATTGAGATATTGGTAGGTTGTATGCATTAATGATGTATACTTGTAGCATGGATGTGTTAGATTTTTTTTTTGTAATGATTAACCACATAGAGAGCTGGCCTTGACTGCTTCACTGGATTGAGAGGTGGCATAGCTTTTAGGTCCCTTAGCCTGAACCTCTATTGCTAGTAACTCGACAGTACAAGGGTCCCCCAACTTCAAACCAATGACACTTTTACACTTTCGAACCATCTGCAAATGTGTCTGATAAAATGCAATTTGAGTGTTAATAGCTAGTAATAAGGGCTAGTAATAATAAAGGCTTAGACCTACTATTACATAATAAATGTTGATTATTGCTAGTTTGTTTTGGTAATCTGCTAGTTCAGTTCTGTCACTGTGGTTTTCTAATGTTGTACCACTGATATGTAGAATATTCGAATGCTGTTTCAATTTGGTAATCTCGTACATTGTAACAACTTCCAAATTACGATTGTGACCTGAATTTTAGTTAATCATTTTGTGGAAAATCTGTTATAATAGCAGACTAGTTCCCTGAATTTTTAGTAGCTTAAACTTACCCACAGTATATAGATTAATCGTCTATTGCAGTACAATATATTGAGGGTAGAAAGAGGAAATGTCGTATGTAATTTAGGATAATTACTTATTAGTATTTTAGAAGTGATCAGAACAAAAAGTCGAATGGTCTGGGTATCGTCGGCATACCACAAAAAAAATTTATACGACATTGAATTTTTTTTTTATCGTTTAAAATTTTTATGTTTAAATTTGGATTTTTCCAAATTCGACATTTTCTTTCTACCATCGATTTATACAAATAAAATTCAATGCTATGCTTTTTAGACTTATAGCAGGCTAAGGGTAGTGCCGCTAAAAATAGCGTACATATAATAACGGTATCGTAGTTCCAGCTAGTTACATCGTGTTTGTTAGGTTTATCTACAGACAAATGCATTGAACCATAACAAGCAATGAATGTACGTTCATTTTATTTATAATAAAAACAAGTCAAACAATGACGCGACCTTATTTAAATATTTTCGATCGGGCAAGTTTCTTATCGAAACGTCCCGTTATGCCAATCGTTATAAAAGGCATTTAACGATATTTTTATGAACTTGTTATAAAGACGTTATCGTAAGCAATTGATATTTGTTTAGAGTTTCATTCGAATGCACAAAATTAATAGTTTCAACTTGTTATTAAAATTTGATGACTTTACACTCGACATTCGTACAACGTGACGTTTCATTTGACGCAATTGTAATAGCAAATTTAGGGCCCTGATAGTACAAGTATATTTAAAAGTAATAACAAAAACCAACTTCAAATCGAATCAAACCTTGAAAAGAACGCAGACGCCCTCTTTTTATTTCTGAATTCTTGTCATTACGAAATATAATTAATCAGAACCTAGTTAAACTCTCAGTAGTAGTCGCCTCTACAAGATCCACATTTCTGCATGAAAATGCCTCTCCATCTCTTACTTGGTCTTCCTTTTTTTTTGTCTCTTGGTATCCACTCTGTTATACGTTTTGTCCATTGATTGTGGTTTTACTACTACTAAAAACACAGTTAGTATTTAAAAATAGAATTCTTAAATTATAGATTGTTTTGGTAATCTTCTAGTTCAGTTCTGTCACTGTGGTTTTCTAATGTTGTACCACTGATATGTAGAATATATGAATGCTGTTTCAATTTGGTAATCTCATACATTATAACAACTTCCAAATTACGATTGGGACCTGAATTGTAGTTAATCGTTTTGTGGAAAATCTGTTATAATAGCAGACTAGTTCCGTGAATGTTTAGTAGCATAAACTTACCCACAGTAAATAGATTAATCGTCTATTGCAGTACAATATATTGAGGATAGAAAGAGGAAATGTCGTATGTAATTTAGGATAATTATTTTAGAAGTGATCAGAACAAAAAGTCGAATGGTCTGGGTATCGTCGGCATACCACAAAAAAAATTTATACGACATTGAATTTTTTTTTTATCGTTTAAAATTTTTATGTTTAAATTTGGATTTTTCCAAATTCGACATTTTCTTTCTACCATCGATTTATACAAATAAAATTCAATGCTATGCTTTTTAGACTTATAGCAGGCTAAGGGTAGTGCCGCTAAAAATAGCGTACATATAATAACGGTATCGTAGTTCCAGCTAGTTACATCGTGTTTGTTAGGTTTATCTACAGACAAATGCATTGAACCATAACAAGCAACGAATGTACGTTCATTTTATTTATAATAAAAACAAGTCAAACAATGACGCGACCTTATTTAAATATTTTCGATCGGGCAAGTTTCTTATCGAAACGTCCCGTTATGCCAATCGTTATAAAAGGCATTTAACGATATTTTTATGAACTTGTTATAAAGACGTTATCGTAAGCAATTGATATTTGTTTAGAGTTTCATTCGAATGCACAAAATTAATAGTTTCAACTTGTTATTAAAATTTGATGACTTTACACTCGACATTCGTACAACGTGACGTTTCATTTGACGCAATTGTAATAGCAAATTTAGGGCCCTGATAGTACAAGTATATTTAAAAGTAATAACAAAAACCAACTTCAAATCGAATCAAACCTCGAAAAGAACGCAGACGCCCTCTTTTTATTTCTGAATTCTTGTCATTACGAAATATAATTAATCAGAACCTAGTTAAACTCTCAGTAGTAGTCGCCTCTACAAGATCCACATTTCTGCATGAAAATGCCTCTCCATCTCTTACTTGGTCTTCCTTTTTTTTTGTCTCTTGGTATCCACTCTGTTATACGTTTTGTCCATTGATTGTGGTTTTACTACTACTAAAAACACAGTTAGTATTTAAAAAAATAGAATTCTTAAATGATAGTTTGTTTCTGTTCACATTTCTTTCTAGATAATGTCAACAGAATTTGTTAGAATTATAATCAGATTATCTAACAATTTATATTTAACGTAAGTTTAGTTGTAGTAGAAAAATATATTACTATTATCTTTTAGTTAAACTACTCCTGAAGGTATATCCTTTCCAATAATGAATAATCGAA
This sequence comes from Meandrusa payeni, assembly GCA_029286785.1. Classification (NCBI taxonomy): domain Eukaryota; kingdom Metazoa; phylum Arthropoda; class Insecta; order Lepidoptera; family Papilionidae; genus Meandrusa; species Meandrusa payeni. Next base: position 9,114,611 of record JAGSMX010000016.1, on the reverse strand, counting down.
ATCGGTGGGCATGATATTGAGTTATTCGCTTATCGCGCACACAGTTAATGAAAAAACTTGTATTGTTTTCTCATGGATGCCATTACTAGAATAGGACCAAATTTAAATGGGACCATATAGGAATTACCAACTTTCAACAAAAAAAATAATCATCTAAATCTCATTAAAAAAAACATACAGACGAATTAATTATTGATACCTTGTTTGAAGTTGATATTTGTTTTTCAGAGGACAGACGAGCAAAAAATCATTTACTCCGGCCAACTCTTGGAAGACAACGCCGTACTCAAAGACGTGTTACGCGTCTACGACAGCGAGAACACGCATACTATGCACTTGGTGTGCAAACCGAAACGGATCATGACCAAAGAGAAGCCAGCAGAGACGGTGAGAGAAGGAGAACAGCGTGACGTCACCCAGCCGGAGAGCCAGCGGCCGGCCGAGACCGCGTCGAGACCGGAGACTAGGCAGAACGATCAGAATCACACCGTGGAAATGCAGAACTACATGAATTCGTTTGTGAATAATTATGGAAGGGTGCCACCGTATCCGAATTACAACTTCGGTGAGGGTTACTTGCAGGCGCCCAGCGACCCGGCCATGTTCGCCAATCATATGATGATGATACAACAGGCCTATTTGCAATACATGCAGCAATACGCCAACATGTAAGTCAGCTTAATTACTGAACTAGATCTAAACCACTATTTACGAGTAAAAACAAAAACCGACTTCAAGTCGAATCAAACGGTATTTCGCGCGGACGCTCTTTTTGTATTTCCAAATTATCGTAGGAATATTACGTAATGTTAAGTTTGATTTCATCAGAATCTAACTAAACTTTCATTAAACTACTGTTAGAGTCATCCTTTCCAAAAGAAATGAATCATCGAAATCCTTTGGTGACATATTTGATGCTAATTTAACACGGACTATAATAAATAATGACTGACAGATTAGGGATGTTCATGCCAAAAATATATCGGTATATTTTTCGATATAATATATCGTGAGGTTGTATCAATATTACGCGATATATTGTACAAATATATCGATGTTTTTCATATATCGAAATTAGCGCTTAATATTAAATATTAGAAAAGTTTTGTACTTATAGAGTACTCGGCGCGTAACTGAGAGGTTCTCGTTTCGGATACAGTCCAGATTATTTGATTTGATTCTGCTCGCTGTACAGACTACATGTATAGATTATAAAATTTATACAACGAGTCCTGCCATCATGAAGAGTAGGAGTGTAACATACTACACTACACTCTTCGTGATGGCAGCGCAAGTAAGGGTTTTATTTTTATTCAAGTTGTCAATCACAAATAAAAGAAAGAATGGAATGCTTTTTTATTTAATTTCTTACGATATAGGGCGACCAGTAGTAACAATAAATCTTTTCCCATGCAGGCGCCCAGTGGCACCAGAGCAGAATGAAGAGGCTGAATCGACAGAGGCTCACGCACCCCCGCAAGCCCCCGCTGAGGCGAGACCGCCCCCCGAGGAGGAGGCCGCGCCCCGCGACTGGCTGGACCAGTTATACGCGGGCTCGCGCCTGGCGATACTCTTCTCCTTCGTATGCCTTTACGGCAGCCCGGCCAGGCTACTGCTAGTCTTGCTTCTTGCAGCCACTGGCTATCTGTAAGTGACGCAATTCATTTTTAACCGACATAAAGTCGCAGCTCCTCAGATGCTCTGAATTTTAATAAATGTTTGTACACTAAACAACAGGTGGGGTTATGGCCAACCACTTGCTTAGAAAGTAAAAACATCGTATGAACGAAACCCAACAAAATTAGCAATGAACTTCACTTCCTCAGTAAAGTTGGTTATACATACAGATTTGCGCCAACAAAATCTCATAAAAGGATATATGGCCAACATTATTGTTAATTTATCATCTTTGGTTCACTCTATGGTCACGTATAAGACTTTCTCGGATAAGACCAACAAACACATCGGCGAAGAAGATTCATTGGAAGAGTAAGGGTCTAAATATTTAATTTACTTTTTTTCCAGGCACCAAATCGGTTTCTTCCGCGACCTTAACGTCGCACAAAACAACACACCCGACGATCCGTCGTCCACTCGCGAGACCCAACCGACGCGCCAGCAGTCTTTACTCGCCTCCACGTGGATTATCGTCACATCGTTTTTCGCGTCTCTCATACCAGAGAGCAATTAAAGTCACAACCCGTGAAACTAATCGATTTTTGACGGATTCGATACATTGTGATACTGCAATCGATTTGGTAAGACAGCGGTTGTAAATAAGTGTCGACTTGATCTCGACTAGGCGAGATTTCGATGTAATCTTTTTGTAATTTATATCTTCCACATTTGTATTGTTGCATGTGAAATATATTGAAATCAAATCGATGATATATAGACGACAAATGTATCGATATATCGGTGCATCGATATTTTAAAACAATATTTGAGGATACGCTTCTATGATCACTTATATCAAAAAGCTCGAGTGTTAGGAAGACATAGGCCAAAATGTTGAACCCACGTAATAAAACGTAAATAATTTCTGTCATCTGTGTTAGGCAATTAGTTCTGGTATAGATTAAATAAAATAACGCTTTCTAAATTAAAGTATTTTCAAAAACTTAAAAATTTGATTCAACAAAAAAGATAATTTAACACATAGATACGCCTTCCCATAATTCTGGCTGGAATAAAAAATTAAACTATGTCTGACGCCTAGTAAAAAAAAAAATGTCAGTAATGAACGTCAGGTTATACAGAGTCTCAAAAAAACATGGCTTGCATTCTTCTCGTAATGCATGTTACGTCTCTATTATCATGTATTAAATCATTCTTAAATTTTAAATCAATATAATTTAATTTCTTTTTCCAAACCAAATAAAGACGCACATGTTATTATGGTATGGAATTATAATTAAAAATTCGAAGGCCTATTGTATATTGCTTAAGAATATTTCATATAGAGAACTATTTCGTTTATTCAAATCAAATTTATACTAGTAACATTGCATCATGCCATAGACATGAATACTGTTTTTATTATACAGTGCACAGATCAATGTTCTGAATAACTTTTTTAAGTGATCGGTGTTTAAAATTTTAACTATATGACCATTTAAATTAATGTAGGGCTTTACACATTCTGAATGTATTAAAATCTGTATTTTATGGATAGCCGTCTGACTTATTTCAAATAGTTGTATCTGTCAATTTACTTTTTAGGTTTCAAAAACCAATTTAAAGTGTTTTTTTTTTTTAATGTAATGGTATTCAAATATTCAGTGCACTGATGTGAAACCAAATATTAAGTGTATATAACTTGCTTAACTATTGTTTTAGTATAGGATAATTGGATATTGTGTTAAGGAGGAAATACATTTGTAGGGACATTTCAATTTTTTTTTATCATTTTTGTACCTTTAATGCCAATGCGATGGCCTTAATGACGTCATCTGTTAAAATATCTCACGGATAATTTTTATAACAAGGCCCCCTGGGTTTGTTAAGCCAATTGTGTCAGAATGAATGTTCAGTGACAAGTTTTACTAGTCTCTGTTTACTAATACAGTTGGGCTATGGTTGTCCAACGGCCGTATCACTTATATTGTAAGAATTGATGCTATTTGTTATTATCATACATAACTAATACATTTCAATTAAAAAATTCAAGGGAAAATTACATATCAAAAAATTAAGTTAGTTGATTGGCATGTTAGATGGCACAATGACAATTGAATTGTAGTAAGTTGGTTTCACAGTGACATTTCAATGGCATAAAGCAAACTCGGGGAATATGTCTATGATATGACCATCATCGGTTCTGTTTAATTATTATTTTTACATGAATAAAACTAATGAAATTCCTTACAATTATGTATTTCTTTATTACTTTTTATTGAATATTAAATTTATTAGTTGATAAAGTTTTTTTTTGTTAGGGAGTAAATCTGTAAAGATTCATAAATACATTTTGTTAGAATGGCATAGAAATTTACTGGTTGACGGAAGGTCAGAAGTAAACGAGCAGGATCTGGAAGGGGGTTAAGGAGTTCATTTCTCCATTTTAGTGTTGTCTCAACAAAGTTTATAAGCAGTAAATCGCTTGAAATCATTAATATTTTGAGCTTAAGGAATTAAGGCATTCGTTTTTAAGCCGTATGTTCCCAGTGATAACGCTCAATATACCTAACCTGCCTGTCTTTCCATTCGAAAATGTATATTTAGGAGATTTTACACCTCTTACCGCTTAAATTGCTCTCATTAAAATTAGAGTCAACGTAACTGGTCACTATAGTCCGTTCGCTTTAAGAAAATAGTGAGTCATCATAGTCCACCGCACCGCCCCTCGACCAATGAGGACGCAAGAAATTATAAAGCTAAGTTCACAGTGACAAGTTGGCGGCGGAGCTTTTGTCATTTGATAATTCTAAAATACAAAGAGGGCGTCCGCGCGTAATAGCATTTGATTTGAAGTCGTTATATTTACGAATAATTTTGTTAAATATTTTAAAATGTGACTATCAAAACGACAGTAATAAATATTTTTCACTTCATTGTGAAAACACCTTTACTCTGCAATCTGCGCCGTCTGCATCTGCACTGGGCGTAGAGTCCAACCAATTGTATGCAAAATTAACGTGCCACCAGGGTTTACCGATGGGGTGCCACTGTCGCATAAATCGTGTGTTAGTATTTGACACTGGTCTTGATGAAATTACAATTGATATGATACAGTAGTTACAACATAGATCGTTTTCATAATGAAATGCCATTAGAAAATAGCAGACTCGGGGCCCAGATAACTATTCTCTTAACGCGAAAGGACTATAACTACAGATCGACATATTTAGTAGTGCTGAAGTTTTTACTTCAACAAATATTAGGTACATACAGTTTTTATTTAAGCCATTTTTTCAAAAAAACGTGTATTATTTTAACTTAATAAGAAAGTGTACAATTTACCTCCCCTTAATTCATTATATAAAGAATTATTTTTCATGATTATTTTGATTGCCATATTTAATTATGCATCTGTGCAATATAGCCTGTTAATAATAAGGAAAAAAAATGGAAATTGGTTAACGGAAGAATTTGTAACAATATCTCTCTTAGGAATCATGTAACTTATTCTAAGCTATTGTATAACATACATACAAAGATCATCTGCATTTTTTTATAATTAAGCTATTTAAATGTTAAAGTTGGTATTAAAGCATGCTAAAAAAATTATTTACGTACTGTGATAAGGTTGGTTTTCGTTTGCACCTCATAAATAAAGAAAAGTAAGTACTAAATGGTGTTTATTTGTTATCTTCCATATTTTACAATAACATTTAGATCAGTGGTGGGCAAACTTTTTGGTTGGCGCGCCACAAATTCAGTGGCAATCTTTTTTGGCTTTTTATGTAGAAATTTATGATGATTTTAGAAGCATTTTATTAAAACAAAGCAAGAATTTTTAAAGCTTTAAAAAAATTATAAACACAAAAAAATAGAAATAAATACAGTGAAATTTTACAATACCATTTGCAACACATCAAAGATATTTAAAAAAACTCTTGGCGGGCCAGATAAAATGATTTAACAGACTGTAGTTTGCCCGACACTGATTTAGATTGACATTTGGGCAGGCGCTGCTAAATGCCGTCTCGCAGCGTTGGACTCGGTGGAAGGGCGGACTAAGAAGCTATTTGGTGATGCAGCTGAAACCAATCTGCCCAGTCTTGAGCACAAGGCGTAAGGTAGCTAGCCTTTCGCTTTTCTACAGATTGCATTTTGGAGTGTGCTCAGGAACTACATGATCTAATTCCCCATCCTCGTCCCACCATCGGACTTCAAGGATGCTTCACTGGATCATATGATGCAGGATTTCATACTTTTGTTGTGTGTCTCACTGCCCGTACAGCAAGGGACTGGAATAGTTTTCCCGCTTCTGTCTTTCCTTCCCATTACATTGAGGGTATTTTCAAGAGTAAAAGGGCACAGTCCGCCACACGGCCCTAGATTGACAGACTTCACGTCTTAGAAATTTTTTCTAGGACATGTAGGTTTCCTCACGACGTTTTCCTTCACCGAAGAGCCGTGATAGCTCAGTGTCCGGGCGGTCGCCTATAGTTGCAATGTACGCTAGCAACCCGAGTTCAATCTCCGGTGCCGGCACAAATAAACTTGCTGTTCCAATTTTATGTGCTGATGCTCGGCGGTGAAGGATTGCTGTATTATCTCTTATAAATTTCAATCTTTATACATGAAATGATATCAGAGTCTTTATTCGTTGCCAGAAATGTAAGTTCATATGCTTACACAACATAATAAATACATAAATTAAAAATCTTCTATGAAATCGACATCCATGAAATCAGCATCATCAACTTTAGCTTCATTAGTTTTGATTTCTTCATCAATTGATTCCTCAAATTCAGGCCTCGGTTTACCTTTCGCATTTATCAAGTGTTCCATTTCATCTGGCTTCACCAGATCTTCAGTTGGCGTTACAACTTTGTTTACATTAATTAATTCTGTTTCTTGACCAGTTATCACGTCTTCCACTAATTTTAAAATGTCTACTTCCTTTGTATTAACATTTGAATTTTCCTCGCCGACAATAATTTCCTAGCAGAAGTTAATTCATTGACAACATTAGCTGTTCCTGTTACCATATCATCTATTTTATTGCTATTATATTCATGTTCTTTGGATTGTTTAGTATGCTGGTCATCATTACATAAGTTTTGCAAAACATCTGACTCTGTTATTTCCTCTATAACTTGTGTTCTTATATCTACGTTATTCCTTACAATATCATTACAAATATCTAAATCGTCAATTTCACCATTTTCTTCATTTGTTTTCATGGTAGGATAATTTTTATTACCAACAGCATGAATATCTACTGTTATAGATTCATTCACACACATCAAACCATCTTCTTCATCTGAACTGTCTATGATATTTGATCTATTCTTTTTAGACATAGATATTTTCTCTGTATCAATTGTAAATTCATTATCTTGGTTTCTTAGTGGATTTTGTACATTATTACTATCATCATTAGTACTAGAGTTTTTACTCTCTGTGTCAAGATTATCTTTGTTAAGTGTTGCATTTTTCAGTCTAGCGAGACGTCTCTCTTCAGCTAATTTTCGACTCCTCATCATTCGTTCCCTCTGATCTTCGCTGATTGATGGAGATGATGTTGCATTAGGTGCTGTGAACAGTGATCTGAAAGCATAACAAAAAAATCATATACATTGGTAAATTCTTACAGCACTTCATAGTTTTATTACATAAACAGTCATTCCCTTCCCCAGAATTTATTACAGACTACCATGTACGAACCTACCACGTGTGTTTTGCTTCATTCACATCCATTCATCTACATATCGACGCTGGAAAGCAAAAACGTAGTAAGTGACACATATGGACATTTTTCACTTTTCTATGTCGTTGGAATCAGAAAAAGACACTTCAAATGTTATATGATTTGTAACAATTTGATGAAAAATACCGAAAATAGGTCACTTCTCTTTTATTTTTTTGTACCGTAAAACGATTTTCTTTCAACAAAAAATAAAATTGTGTCCAAATGACAGCTCTAGGTCCACAAACAAGAAAGTTATAATTTTTTTAAAAAAGCTAAAATGTTTTCAGCTCTGGTGAATAATTTCATTTTTGTGGGTTACTACGTTTTTGTTGTTCAGCGTCGATATACTCCTTACCTGTCCCCCTGCTTTAATTGCTAACGGTGACTTAACCTTAAGAGATCTGGTACAATTTGCCAAAATAACAACAAAAAGCCCACAAAGGCATATCTATATCTCACAGATAGCGTATAATGAACATTTGCATACATTCAAGATTTTTTTGTGCATCATAGTTTAGATCATAGATCAGTTTTGAGAGCAATGAAATATTAATTCTTATCTAATTAAATAAGTTGGCTACATTTAATGTGAATGAAATGAGTAAATATAAAAAAATGGTATACAGGTGTTACCTATTTACAACAGAATTTTCTGTTATAGCTTTCTTGACAGAACCAGGACCAGGTGTTGATCTCGCCAATTCTATTTGCTGTTGAAGCAGCTTATCAAATTCATCCTCTTCTTTCTCAACTGGTGCAGCCTCATCATCGCTAGAGTCTTTCTGGACTACCGTTTCCTCTAAAGTGTACTGGTCTGATCTTATCTTCTGCAGATGGACCTATAGGATGATAAATATAATAAAAATATGCGAAAGTTACAGTAGTTAGTGGAAAACTTTGTTCTTTTATGGAGATTTGTGGTTTACCAAATTAAACTGAATTTGAAATTAAAAACTATACTATTTGTGGGTCCTTCTCTTGTGCTAAGCATGTGTGAATTCCCTGAACTTGAGGAAGTTGCCCTCCAATGAGACCAGATCGCGAAAGTAAGCAGTAATCTAGCACGCAAATCATCATACCATGGGCATGACCAGAGCACATAGTGACGATCATCTGCATCCCGTCCACAATCACTTTCATCACATAAATGCATCCGGTACAGCCTTTTACGAAATGTTTATGGGCATTCGTGTTCTCTTAATATCAGGTGCTCATTTTATACTTCTCTAAAAGTTTTTCTTTAAAGTTCTTCAAAAAAAAATTACCATAACTGGCCGCTTTTTGCCGAGAGTTTCAATTTTCTTCAAACAATCTCCAAATTCAAACTTAGGATAGAGCCTGTATGCCCAATGTTCAAGTTTCTTTAGCACTAAATCCAAGTCTTCTTTTTCATGACCTTTGCCTAGAACATATTTCGAATTTTCGATTTCATTTTTTAATTAATATTTATTACTAGGATAAGAATATGTGATAATTATAATTGCTACAGCCACAATTATGATCATTTTCAGTGATGAATCACTAACAAAAGAATTGGCAGAAGAAACCACATAAACAGCATATTACTTTTGATATGACCTTAAAACATATAAATCAAAAGATCGAAGACCAGCCACACATTTTTAAAACCTATGAGGGAGGAAAGGCTATACATTCAAGTTGGTAATGTTAATAAATTAAAAAAATAAGGGTGCACAAACCCCAGACACACCTAATATAATGACATACCTTTAAATTTGAAGTCTTTAAAATGATTAGGGATCACCTGTATACCTCTAGGACCAGTTAACCGTGCAGGATTTAAGAGAAATCGTGGATTCCTAACTGCACGTTTTGTTTTCGTGCTAGATGGGTCAACACGCTTTTTCTCTTCCTCTGTAATGCAGGATTGGTGAATTTTAGCATTATGAGACAACACATTGGAATACTTTTGATATATTAAAAATAATAACATGTACCTGCTTCGCCTTCTTTTTCGCTGTTATCATCACTATCCGAGCGTGCTTGAGGTTTTTCGTCATATTCATCACCTTCAATAATACGTTCCAATTCTTTTGCTTCGTCAGCCTCGTCTCTTAAAAAGATATCTTCAAGAAGCGACATTATTTTAATGTTTCACGAATAAAACATATGCAAACCCAAGTAATAGTAAAAATATAATATCAAATATCAACTTTTAAATTCAATTTGACGTTGACAATCTGCTATAATTTGGCGGGAGCGCATTACGCAAACAACATCTTTAAAATAGTGTTTTTTTCTTCTATTCATCTTCATTTTCACAATCATCTTCATTCATCACAATTATATATTATTTATTTATACTCGACTAAGTACTACTAATATAATTAACTGAAACAAAAACAATCCATGACCATGATCCAACGCCACCAAAATATAGGTGTGTCTATTTCCTGCAGAATGGATTCAGACTATCTTGGCTCCCAAGACTTATCTCTTCATAATCTTATTGGCAGATTTCAGTTTTGACGATTAAGAAATAAGATTTAATTAATCCTTAACAATAGACGAATCAACGAGTAAAAGGCAAAGTACACCTAATACAATTAGATTTGTTTTTGCTTTTACTTTCAAAATGCTTATAATGGTTTTAACTGAACTCTATTCGCAATTAAATTAAACATTACACAGTCATAAACCTCGACATCTGAAATTAACATTATATTGATTTCCATATCATCAGTAATTGATTACTACATCTGGCTCTAATTGGCTTGGCCAAATAATGATAATATACAACAATAAGTTAGCCATTAATATATCCAAGAAGTTGGAAAAGATACTTAAAAATATGATTCAGGGAATATACGGTGAATTGGTAACAAATAGTAATAAATAAGTACATTTACAATATTAATAATGTTGCGTAATAAACTTAAGATAATGTTGATTTAAAAAGGTATGATTGATTATAAACTTTTCCAGAAATCTTTGCGTAGGTCGATACGTTAAGTTATCGGAATTATGCAATCAAAAAATTGGCATTAAAACTGGCCATTCTTTAAATTGTAACGTCGGTCATGGTACACCACTAGGAAGTCACGTGACCAGCTTGCGTTTGAGAGCGCATTCACAGGTATGGAAATAATAAATTTTATTAGATATCGCGCTGTATTTCGGATAATACATTAGTTTTAAGGTAAAGAACAAAGTTTAGATTATGATGTGATAATGTGTTGTTAAATACGATGTGAATTTGTGCCGTTCTCGTTTATTTCATCAACAAAGAATGTCATTTTGATACCAAGAAAGGTGCTTCAAGAATGGCGTCCCCCACATGTGCCGCTCGCCTATTGAATTTCGTCTCCGTTGGACGTTTAAGAAATTGATGACGTGAGCTCCCGTTACGATGCAGATGTGCACTTAAACCTGGCTTGTTGGTGTTTTTGTGGAAAATTTTGCATAATACGTCTTCATATTGGTTTTGCCTCGCGGCCCATTCAATTATGAATCACTGCCCTAAATCCTGCTTAAAGTAATGTAAAATTTTACCTTATACCATATTTCGTCCGGATTTAACCAGGCACGTAAAGTTTTGGCGCTATAGCCATGAAATTGCGACTAATTAGTCTTAAGTTCCGGTGGTTTTGTTTTGTTTACTAATTTACCGCTAAAACAACGCCTTGATGTGTCCGACAAGAAATGTTATCTATTATATCTTTTGTTTTCCTTGACGATAGATACACATTTATATTTTGAAATTTCTATAAGTTAAATACTTAAGCTATTTCTTATACCATCTTAGTTGTCCATCTACGAACTTGTGTTGTCAATTTATTACGGCCGTTTAGTACAGATAATATGTAATTAATTAACTCCTTTAAGCCTTCAGAACATTCAAATGAAAATAACAGTATTGTTTTTAATTTTAAAATTAAATTTTTGGGCATAAAAGAACCGGGACAATAATTTCTTAGTATTTTCAATGGATTTGTAATAAAAAGCTTTATGCTGATTTAGAATAATAAGATATTTCTGTGTTAATATCACCTCTAATCTTCACATTATTAATTTTTATTCAGTATCTAAGCAAGTAGAAATTGCAGTAATTGCTGTTTCAGTTTTAAATGCTTCGTAGATTTTAAAATTACTGTGCTATGAAGACCAGCTTTAGGTAACACATACATGCAAATGAGTTGCTGTGCAGTATTTTGATATTGACAATTCATCATGATGCATCTAGATTATGCAATTTGTCCAACATTTGATCCATTAAATGCAGACTGGAATAAGTCTGACATGCACTAAATTAAATTAAGCATTGGCAGACTTTAGAGTATCTTTACTTAAGTATATTTATGAGTAAAAATAAAAATCAAATGGTAAATGCTATTCCGCACGGTCGTTCTCCTGGTATCCTTTTTGTATTTCCAAATTATTATATGAGTATTATGAAATCTAACTTGTTTATCTACCTCTTTATTAAGATTATACCATATATAATATTATTAACAGCTTTGTTTTAACAGAAAGTCAGATAAGTTAGGAACTTGTCACTGCAAAGTTGGTATCCTTCATCTCTTTTGTACTAAAATGTCAAGACTTTGGCACTTATTCTTTAAAAACTGTTTTGGCACAAATAAATGTGTTTATTCATAATGATATAGTCAACAATTTAGCTAAAAATCAAACTTCTATGGATGGGGATCAGACAGAATCTAAATATCATAATAATCCTTAGAACTTTAGTGTGAAATATTGGGTTGATATAAATATGAAACCTCTATCATGGTTGCTATATTTGCGCCACTTGAGGTTTTCTGCAGTTGCAGCCGCTACCCTAGCCTCAACAGAACATTCTAGAAGATGTGACAGTGCCAAAGTATCAATGCATGTAGCATCCCATACCAAAGGCAGTCTCATCTTCCAGGGTGTAAGAGTCATACTGTCTAGTCTCTTACCATCACTACGCAATGGTCCATTTGGCTCCAAAGTTGGTAGAACATTAGCAGTGGAAAGAGCCCAATGGATGATGATGTTTATACTTGCTAATATATAAAATATCAGTATATTTATCTATCACATTTACCTTAAAACCTAGTCAAATATGAATCAAATATAAATGACATTTTGTATCTTCATCTTTTTGTTGATGGGGAGGAAATCTTCAAAAAGATACCCCGCCTTCTGGAGGGAAGGTGGCGGTTATGTGGGGTTTTTACCCACTAAAACCTCCCCGGTGGCCCTTTCTTCGGTGCATGACGAGGGGCTCCGGGATCTCCAGTGGAACGCACCAGAGCCTCTCTGCACTGTGCTCAAGGAGAGCATGTCCGGGGGAGGGGAGGTTCCTCCTTCCCCTCCTGTGCCCTCGCAGTGCAAGGCTACACAGGCCAGCCGATGTTGCTTTCTTCCCGGGTCCACTTTAGCGGACGACAAAGGCCCCCACCCTTGTCGCCCAGTGAACCCGAGGCCCCTTTTAGTTGCCTTCTACGACAGGCAGGGGATACCGTATAGTATAGTCTTATTCTTGAGAGCCCAAAACTACAGGGCTGTTGTATCTTCATCTACCCCATCTATGCTAGAGATATGAAAACTTTTTTTATTAATGCAGGTATAAGAAAATGTTTCGGTATCATATTCATGTTAGGTAAACAAAATTGTTGCAACTCTGTATTCTGACTAATGGATTGTCTTACATCTCATGTACCTACTGTGGGACAAGATAACAGTAGTTGTCGTTATGCATAAATATTCTTGGAAGTATAAATAATATCTGTCAGCAATTTTGTTGTAACAAACATGTATTCAAGATATAGAATTTGTGATAGCCAAGTGTTTTGGTATGGTTCACCTTTAAATGTGAAGATACTGGATTGAATGTCACATTTCATATACAAATAAGATTATCAATTGTATACTTTAAGACAGAAATTTAGGCCAACAATATGTGAAAGTACAAACTCTTTATACTATCAGTATATTTTACTTCTGGTGTTAACTTTGCTAGGTGAGTGAAGTGGCAATGCCATACCTCTTCCTAATACCACAACACACCAGCAAGTCCTGTGGTAAATCTGGTTTGTGTCGCTTAACATAAGTTATTTCTATTTGATTGTTATCATAATCAGTCTATCAACTGCTGGACATAGGCCTTCCTTAATGCTTTCTAGTTAGTATGAGGTTGTCAGTCACACCTTAAACTGAGGTATAACCCAAATGGGTAACAGACTTTTCTCCCCATTTCGCCTATCATCTTTGACTTCTTCGTTGACTGCCATTTCAACTTACTGATATCTAGATGGTCTCTATCTACCTTTGTACAAAATATTAACAGATTTTTTTCAGGTCTTACAATGTTTTGTTTCATCCCTGAGTATGTTGTAAAATAGTACTGTAAATTGCAATAAACAATTTTGTTGTTGCTGGGGTAAAACTACACTTAGCTGCTATAATGACAGAAAGCTGTCACTGCATTTAATAATTTTATTGTGTGATTTCATACAAATGTCTTTAATGCCTGTTGAAGTCAAGCATAAGTCTAAATGCCTTGACCAGTCTATTATTGCAACTATCACTGGCTATTTCCATTTTAAAATTTCACATTGTATTTATAATTATATTTCAATTTAACATCTTATCTAATGTATACAATTGCTTAATTATTTTGGCTTGTTTTGCTGAACTTTATTTAACCTAAATTTATTTAATCTACCCTTATCTATTTCAGCTTTCTTAATGTCATTGTCACACATGTTGTTGATCTACTATCTTTGTTTTCAACCGACATAAAAGGTGTAGGTTCTCAATTCGTCTGCATGTTTTTTTAAATGTATGTCGATTTATAGTGATAAAATATTAGTTGTCTAACTATAGAGTAGTAAAATCTTTTCAATCAACTTCAAAGGAGGTTCTCAATTCGTCTGTATGTTTTTTATTAATGTTTGTTACCTCATAACTTTCGACTGGGTGAAGCCATTTTGATCATTAATTTTTTATTAGAAAGGATATATTTAATGAGTAGTTTGATGGGAGTTTGGATGGGTTTCGATTAATTCTATTTCCTATTATTCCTACGGTAATTCGTAAATACAAAGGGGTCCTCCACGCGTAATAGCGTTTAACGTTTTATTCGATTTGAAGTCTGTTTATATTTTTGTTCCTAAATATACTTGTTAATTATCAATTTGTTTATACTTCTATTATATCTTAGGGCGTTCCTGCCGTCTCTAGATTACGACCCGGTTAAAAAAAAAGGTTTGTGCCAGCGTGTAGTTCTGGGCTCGTAGAATAAGACTACTGTATCCCCTGCCTGACATAGAAGACGGTTAAAAGAGGTCTCGGATTCACTGGGCGACAAGGGTGGAGTCTTTGTCGTCTGCTAAAGTGGACCCAGGAAGAAGGCGACATCGGCTGGATCGTGTCGCCTTGCAGTGCGAGGCCACAGGGGAGGGATTAGCCTTCCCCGGGACGTGCTCTCCGAGAGCATAGTGCAAAGAGGCTCCGGTCCGTCCTACTGGATATCCCGTAGCGCTGTAATTCGGAAAGTTCGGATTTATCGTGCTCTCTCAAAGAGCTTCAGTACCCATCTTAGAGCCGTAGGGGTAAGTCGCATCACAGCAGACCTATATATATATATATATATATGTGTGTGTGTGTATATATATATATATATATAGTGGTAATACGCAATTCAAATATTCGCTTTAGTTTTAATTATATATATTTTCAGATTTCCATTGTATCTCTCTCACACGCAGGTTATTTAGGTACGAGAGGGAAGCCAATGACATAAAATTTAGGCATGTATTGAGTTTTATTATTGTAAATATTTACCAATAAGCTCGTATCGTTCTGTAATAATTGTTATGGTTTTAACATCTCTATGTTATACAAAGACGTTATTAATTTTGACATTTCACACTAAATAATAAAGTTCCATATACATGGATACATTCATTTAGTACGCTCTTTCATTGACAGTTCGGGTGTTATCGTATTCTGATAAAGATCTGAGTTTTCCGGAAGAAAAATGATTTCTCACATCTGTACTTCCTTTAGAATTACGTACAATATATACTCATAGTCATAATAAGATGGTGGATAATAAGATAAGTGGTTCGGCCCTCTCGGATCGGAATGGTTACGGTTACTATAACCGTCCAAGCCGAGGTTACCCCTCACCGGAGGGACCCTTGTGTCGAGTTACTAGCGATAGAGGTTCAGGCTAAGCGACCTAAGGGATACCTCTTACGTTCTTACGCCACTTCCCAATCCGCGTAGTTCGTCAAAAAAAAAAGATATTTTAACTTTATACACTTTGTGAAAGCTACGAGTTCTGTAAAAGTTGTTACAATTCGCATACTGTTGTTATCAATGATGTCTGTTACATCAAGGAATTCATTCTCGCTTCTGTTTTTAATGTAGAGTTCTTTGAACTGGTAAATATATCTGATTATGAGGGTGTTATAAATCAATTATATGTTAGTTATATCTAAACTACTATAAATGTTTAGATTATTAGAGTTCATTCACACTTAGAATATCCTCTCTGTTTTTGTAGTGTTATAATAATATTAAGTCTTAATAATTTATAGGATTACTAAACCTTGGTCCCGAGTCTATTTGCAAAAGACATTTCACTGTAAATCCACCCTATTACAATTCAATTGTCATTGTTCTTAAAACTTAAATAATAATAATATCTTATTATTTCAAGCTCAGATAACTATGTTAGTAACTATGCAATACATATAAATTAATAATAATTTAATTTCTTGATCTGTAATTTTCAATTGATTTATTATTATTATTATTAATTAACTGATTGTATTACTATAAGCGTCAATAGCCTAATAGTTTAGGGTACTGTTTACGAATCGTAAGGTCGTGGGTTCGAATCCACCATTCGTATTCGTCTATTGACGTAAACCAGCTTAGGCTTTTTAATTTAACTAAAAAACGGTTATAAATATAATTTATATATATATATATATAATTAAAAAAATTCTTAAATTCATCTCTCAAAAACAACTTAAAATACTCTAAAACCTCCGCGTATTGCAGATGACATTTTTTTGTTATAGCACTCAGTGGTTTCGAACCCAGCTAACTTGTACAATGACCTCTGGCCAGACAGTCGTAAAATATTAAAACGCACGTCTGTTTACACAGATCATTACACCACTAACACTAATTAGGATTGGCAGAGATCCAGCGTTTTGTAGATATTTAATGATGCTTATTTACTAGACGCTAATAAGCAGCAATTAATCATCGGATTGAGAGTTGTGGTAGCTCAATGTCCAGGCGGTCACTTGTAGTTGTCTGATAGTATGCTAGCAACCCTAGTTCGATCCCCGGTGCCGGAACATCGATTAGTTACAAAGCGGTGATTTACCACGCACACGGCGGTGAACGATAACATCGTGAAGAAACCTACATGTGTCAGAATTTTTTCTAAGGTATGTGAAGTCTGCCAATTCTCACTAAGACCGCATGGCGAACTATGCCCTTATACTCTCTTTACAAAGAAGCTTACTTTAACTCGGGTAGAAGGCGACATTGGCTGGCCCGTGTCGCTTTAGCACTGCGAGAGTGCTTGGGGAGGGAGTAACTACAGTGCTAATGTGCTCCGATGCGTTCCACAGGAAATCCCGGAGCCCCTGCATGCACTGAAGAAGGACCATCGAGGGGTTTTAGTGAGTAAGAACTTTACATAACCCCGACTTCCGGGTGGTTCCCTCGGATGCCTTGTTGGAAATTTCCCCCGTCAACAAAAAAAAGTATCAAGCTACCCATCAGTTTATTGCAATGGGATAGAAAAATGATAATCATTTTATTTCGACTTTTCGCAACACCACCGGCATTTCAGTGGTTAATTGAATATGCATAGAGTGCTACCCTGTAGTCTAGTGCTTAGAGTACATAAAATCTACATAGCGAGTCTGTTGTCTGAGAGTCTAGGTGTCAGTTCCTTGTAAGTTCCATAATATTGTAGCATTCTCCTCGGATTCTGTCCGACATCCTTACGTATAGTAAATAATGCATTTAATCAACGGTAGAATAGAAAAAAAAAACAAAGAAACGAAATATTTTCAGAGCTCACATGTACGTATCATTCCCTAATACTTTCTTTAGAGAGGGCCTATGCCCAGAAATGGGCTAGATCAGGGGTAGGAATTTGTGTATTTTGAAACACATGTTGGTCTTTGAAATCATATGTAGGACTCTTTTTTTCATAGATTTTGATGTATTCTTCCGACTATTCAGATCTTTGAAGTGGCTTTATTACTAACTAAACTATTAAATTTGGCTCTTTGGTACAAACCGACGACCTCTGGTCTATGTTATACCTATCTTTCTCTCTGATCTCTTTCATTCCGATTACAATGTGGGTATTTTCAAGAGTAGAGTGAATAGGCATTGGCTAGTGCGCCTTACCACCCAGGACTGCATTTCCACTTAACAATAGCTGGGACCGTAGTCAAGCACTTGTCAAGTATAAAAAAATCTACACCTAGGCTGATAAAATACTACAAGTAGTTATAACAAATTATTCAATTATCATACGTATCATAACGTATTAAGGTGC
This sequence comes from Meandrusa payeni, assembly GCA_029286785.1. Lineage (NCBI taxonomy): Eukaryota > Metazoa > Arthropoda > Insecta > Lepidoptera > Papilionidae > Meandrusa > Meandrusa payeni. Next base: position 9,096,696 of record JAGSMX010000016.1, on the reverse strand, counting down.
ACCGAACCGGAAGTTAATTGTGAAGTCGACCTTACATGATGTTCAATGCAAGTTGTAACACCGTTTCCAATCGTAACGACCTTCAATTTTATCGATTTACCTGCTTCCAACCGCGACTAGGTCTGCGTATCTTTACGTATTGTAACATAAAAGGTTAAGTTTGTCCAGTGATGTTTATTCGTGGAAATGCAGCCGACCGACAGGTTCTCTCGGCCGCCCTCGGATCATTCCGATCACTCGCACACTAACGCATAACATAGCAACCGTCCTAGCCGAGGTTACCCCTCAGCTCACCAGGGGGACCCTTGTGTCTGGCAAAGTAATAAATGTCAGCTTCTCTTAAGTAATCTGTAGTGATCAGTTAGACTTACAATCAGATGGCCGTGGGTTCGAATCATAGTCGACCTGTATTAATGTTTAACCGTTTTTTTTTTAAATACAAAGAGTAACTTTGTGCCTAGAATTTTTCACTTTTATATGGCGATATGCTCACCCTCACTTAATATAAGACCTAATAAGATTATGAGCTCGAATCTGTTTGCTCTTAGCGCATTTATTTGTAACCCCATCTTACAATATCCTTTGTCCATTCTATAAATAAAAAAAAAACAAAAACATAGTATCGTGACTTAGTAGTAGATTATCGAACGGTTACTGCCGCCTCTTACGCCCACTGTTACCGAATATTGGCATTCCGATAGCATATTCCGGGAATAGACGTATTAAACGCACAACTACTTTATAGACCGAGATAATAAAATGGGATATTTAAGTTAAATTTATATTCATCACTTGTGGTTATTATATTTGTAATCGAATCATAAGACAATCATCATTCTTTTCCAGCTGCACTTTCCCTAAAGATGCTTTTTTTACAAGCTTTTTTAGGTTCAATCTCACTTTTTAATCAAATCGAACGTACTATTAGGCGGCCGTTGCTGCATGTCGTTAAAAACTACTAGGTGGCACACACCACTTTATTTTGTAATAATAAAGCTCTGACTCCCGAATCCCTGAATTTGAAAGAGAACTATGCTCCGCGGGTTCTGAATTAGACAGCACTGAATATAGTGTAAAAACTATACAAGTGAGCATAAGTGCTGACTTGCAATGGAATAAAACAGCGTCGTTTTGAAAGAGTGCTGAATGGACTTTGTGCCCATACTATTAAGGGTTATAACAGTACGTTACGTACACAGAAAAAACTCGCTAAAAATTTCTGCGTATGGATATGGATGGGCTCATCCCCTTTTGTGGAGAAATGCCTACGCATACATGCGCTCGCGATGACATGTTATGTCGGATTCGCACCGACTAAAACCCCACGGTGGTCGCCATCAGCGCTACTGAGGGGTCATATCCGTACCCTCAGTACAGCGAAAGTTGGCCCTGTCTTCCCCGTTATGGTTAAAATAACGTAAGGGTTTATTATTATACTGCTACCAAAGTCATACATCTGGAACTATGGCTACATCAAAACGCTTACACTGAAATCTTTACCTAAAAAAAGGATTCGTTTTAAATTTTCCTTTTTCTGTCCCTATCCATCCATAACTAAGAAATAGGAGAAACATTTCTAGGAGTTTGTAGTTATATACATATATGGTAGGCTGGCAGAGAATGCCTTTTGGCATAAGTCCGCCTTTCTTTACATTTTGTGCAAATAAAGATAAAATAACTAAATATTATTATAAAAGGGCAAATTAGTATGCGAGTTATTGATATTGCATCAATAACTTTTAACTGTTGTAACCATAGACACCATTTCCAATTAAAGTGGACTGTATTAAGGTATTCCAATAAAAAAATTAATGACGGCTCTTTGAGTGCCTAAAAACAAAAACAGATATAATAACCTTCCCCTGATTTCTTAAGCGTTTATACTATATTATACCCTTTAACTGTCTGCGATATTATCTGCGACCAATAAAAAATATTCAGATCATGGCAGCTTATAAATAAAATGTGCAATTAAACATATAGAGAAGAAAAATATTTTTAAATACACTTCCAATAAACAGGGCATCAGCATCTCAGTTGAATTGTCAGAGTAAACAACATAAATATAACTCAAGTGAAATCGATAACACATTAATGTCTTTGTTATCTCCGTGGCAAAGTAAACATTACGAACGGGAGCGTTACTTTGTAGACGGCATACTGATACCTGACCACCTTTAACCTTTCCTTTATGCGGTGAAGCTACGATGCTAAGCTGAATACGAATGAGACAATATTTATAAGTAAAACATAAATAGTCTTCATCTTCCGTGGAAAAACTGACCGAGCCGTGGTACGGCCCTCTCGCGTTCTCTGATCGGAATGCTTAAGAGTAAATAGTGGTTACCAAGGCGAGGTCAACCCTCACCGGGGACCCTTGTGTTGAGTTACTACAATAGAGGTCACGCCACCAACGTCGTACATCTGGAACTATGGCTACATCAAAACGCTTACACTGAAATCTTTACCTAAAAAAAGGATTCGTTTTAAATTTTCCTTTTTCTGTCCCTATCCATCCATAACTAAGAAATAGGAGAAACATTTCTAGAAGTTTGTAGTTATATACATATATGGTAGGCTGGCAGAGAATGCCTCTTGGCATAAGTCCGCCTTTCTTTACATTTTGTGCAAATAAAGATAAAATAACTAAATATTATTATAAAAGGGCAAATTAGTATGCGAGTTATTGATATTGCATCAATAACTTTTAACTGTTGTAACCATAGACACCATTTCCAATTAAAGTGGACTGTATTAAGGTATTCCAATAAAAAAATTAATGACGGCTCTTTGAGTGCCTAAAAACAAAAACAGATATAATAACCTTCCCCTGATTTCTTAAGCGTTTATACTATATTATACCCTTTAACTGTCTGCGATATTATCTGCGACCAATAAAAAAATATTCAGATCATGGCAGCTTATAAATAAAATGTGCAATTAAACATATAGAGAAGAAAAATATTTTTAAATACACTTCCAATAAACAGGGCATCAGCATCTCAGTTGAATTGTCAGAGTAAACAACATAAATATAACTCAAGTGAAATCGATAACACATTAATGTCTTTGTTATCTCCGTGGCAAAGTAAACATTACGAACGGGAGCGTTACTTTGTAGACGGCATACTGATACCTGACCACCTTTAACCTTTCCTTTATGCGGTGAAGCTACGATGCTAAGCTGAATACGAATGAGACAATATTTATAAGTAAAGCATAAATAGTCTTCATCTTCCGTGGAAAAACTGACCGAGCCGTGGTACGGCCCTCTCGCGTTCTCTGATCGGAATGCTTAAGAGTAAATAGTGGTTACCAAGGCGAGGTCAACCCTCACCGGGGGGACCCTTGTGTTGAGTTACTACAATAGAGGTCACGTCACCAAAGTTGCCACGTCTCACAATCCTGTGAACAGTCTAAGCCAGAATCTCTGGCTAATTTGTGTAGGCTCATCAAAAAATATAGGTAGCATTCTTCCTTACGATTTCTATCAGTTCCTCGCTTCAGAGTTCAGCCCTTTCCTTGTGAGTGCCTTTGGATCGGAATGCGTTCGCGAATAAAAAAAATCTAAAGAGATTCAGGTTAAGCGACCTATGAGCTGTGCCACCTCTCAAAAACCCAGTAAAACTGTAGATGCCGCCGAGCCAATCAGGGTAGTTCATTCGAAATTAAAAAGATTACGCGCGGATGCCCTCTTTGCATTTCCGAATTATCATAGGAATATTACGAAATAGAATTAATCAGAAGTACAGAAGTAAAAATGAATAATCGAAATCTGTTGGCGTGATATTGAGTTATTCGTCCATTTGTCACGCACATACTTGATGCAAATTTAAGACTGACACTGGCAGAACTAAAGCAAATTGAAATGGGAAACTTTCAAATTAAAAAAAAATCACCCACATGCGTTTACCCAGTTGAAAGTTATGGGGTAACAAACATAAGAAAAAACATCGAATTGAGAGCCTCTTCCTTTTTGGAAGTCGGTTGAAAAAACCACTTACAGATTTATTCCATCGAGATCAATAAATTGTCAACGTAGGTACTGGGTTATAGTCACGCGGCGGCGGGTAGTTTAAAATTCAGAATCTGAAATCACTAACACGTCTGGCACGTGTTTACCTGTTTTGATATTCAGTGCTCCGCGCCCGGGTTTTCAATACCATAATGAAATGATTTACGTATATTTATCGAGTGTTTTAACATGGATTTGCTTAGAATTCGGCCCTCGAGTCTGCTAAACTAATTGCGTCAAAATAAACGTTCAATGATATCACAGTTGTCGACGTTCAGTTGCGACACAACGGCTTTACCATGGCGTACCACTGACACTCGGATATTGTTACAATTATTGTTTTTTGCATTTTAAATGAAGTTTAGTTGAACACGGTTTTTGGTACAATGGCCAATTGAATTGCAGTTATTCGGTTGTCATAGTGAAAATTCAGTGGCAGATTTGGGGCGCTAATCGATATAATGAAGCCAAAACTTAATTAATAACCCTTAATTTCCACATTCGTCTAAGCTTAAAGCATAGCTTAGCGCGTCCTCCCAGCTATGACCTACGGTGCAGAGACTTGGACTCTGACCGTTGGGCTGGTCGAAACGCTAACAAAGGTAGTCGACATAGCTCTTAAGTCAGCAAGTTAAAGTGGCTGAGGGGTACATGCAGTGGTGGAACGCATTCATGATCATCGTTAGCCTGTGTGTCAAAGTTAAAGTAACAGCCTTTTTATATGTCCCACTTCTAGGCATAGGCCTCAGTAAAGAGTGCATTAGGACATAGTCCGCCACGCGGCCCTAGTGCGTATTGGTAGACTTCACATGTGCCGCCTGTGTTTATCCACTAGAAATAGGCCAAAATTTCCGCATCCAGCCACTTCTGGCTATCCTTTTAAGGTCGTTTTAGGTCGGTCCATCTGGTGTGAGGGTATTGGGGAAGGCCTATTTGCAGCGATGGATAGAGACGAGCTGTTAATGGATTGCAAAAACAAGTACGACACATATACACATAAATAGGACATGATATCAGCATTGGACACCGTTTCAGTATATACTGTCTCTCGAGCTGATTCTCGACAGAGCCCAAGACTATCCAATGTCGTGCGCAATACTACCTTTACACGACATAACATTTTTTCTTTATTGTTATAGAATTAATTTATGTGTTTATTATTATTTTCAGCTGCTTGTAAATAGAGGCTGTAAATATAACTATAGTGAATAAAGATGAGTTTGGGAGCGCGCGCCACCAAGGGTGGTGCGAAGGCGGGCAGCAAAGAGGGCAAGCATGCACAAGACAAAGGCAAGCCCACCGACAAGCCGCAGCCCAAGGAGAAGGTCAAGTTACAGGTAAGATTATTAGATATAGTAATATAAAAGTGTGCTCCGGCTATATGTATGTGTATATCGACGCCGGAAAGCAAAAACGTAGTAACCCACAAAAATGAAATTGTTCACCAGAACCGAAAAACATTTCCAACGTTTTAAAAAAAAAATTATAACTTTCGTGGACCTAGAGCTGTCGTCTTTGGACACATTATTTTTTTCTGAATAAGTATTGTACAACGGCAATAACCTAGAGTTTTCATAAGAGAAAATCGTTTTACGGTACAAAAAATTAAAGAGAAGTGTCAATCTTTAAAATCCTATTTTCGCTATTTTTCATCTAATTGTTACAAGTCATATATCATTTCGACGCGTCTTTTATTTCTGATTCCAACGACGTAAAAAAGTGAAATTGGCCATATGTGTCACTACGTGCTACTAATATCTTCCTCTCAATTTCCATTCACCTCGCCCAATCCCACTTTTCGTAACGCGTTCAAAAGTTTACTCCCCAAGTCAAGCGTGACATGAGAAGAATTTTTCCCTAAAAAATAACATTTCACGTAGTATTAACCCTTAAGTAGATATACCTTTCACAAGTTTATTAGGTCCCATATGTGACAAAGCTCTTCGTATGCACCGATCATAAATTTTCAGAACAAAAAAACTGCAATTTATTGGTACAAATCGATTGGGATTCAAAATCCGTATCGCTTAGAAATGCGTATAAATGTCATTGTAAACTCCCGTTCGAGCCGGAGTACCACAAGGATCCGTGCTCGGTCCCGTCCTGTACACGCTCTACACTAACGATATTCCGCGCTCACGTAGAGCAGAACTAGCCCTTTTCGCCGACGATACCGGCATTTATGCCTCGGGGCGTTCCCCCGAAGTAATTCTCAAAAAACTCCAGACCGCGGCCGATGCCCTAGGGAATTGGTTTAGGAAATGGAGAATAGAAATCAACCCGGCTAAGAGCGCAGCCATGTACTTCACGAGGCGTCTTCAGTCTCCACCTCGTTGCGTCCAACTTCTAGGCACCCCTATTCCATGGGTAACACAAACCAAATACTTAGGTGTCATATTAGATCACAAACTCAGCTTCGGCCCTCACGTAGATCAGGTTAGGAACCGGGCGGCCTACGTTATGGGTCGCCTATATCACCTCATTAATAAGAAAAGTAAAATGTCCCTTCGTAACAAGGTGACACTTTACAAAGCAGTTATACGTCCCGTTATGACGTACGCGAGCCCGGTCTTCGCGCATGCCGCCCATAAACATATCCATAGGTTACAAGTAATTCAGAATCGTTTTTTGCGACGAGCCACGGGTGCGCCGTGGTTCGTACGTAATCGTGAGCTCCACGTTGACACAGGGTTACCGACAATAGCCCAATTCTTTAAGCAGGCATCTCGACGGTTTTCGAGACTGCCACCAAACATTCTAACAAACTTCTTGTAAGTGCCGCCACTTATAAGCCTTCCTATACTAAATTCCGTCGCGTCGCCCGGAGGCCGAGACACGTTCTTGACGATCCGGACGACGCGATTACCATTGCACAGGCTAGATCTTTACAAATCTTCAGCGTCCATTCGCGACCGTCGGAGGTTGCGAATAATCCTCGCGCGTTACCGCTATTTTATGGGCAGGCCTCACCCCTTAGATGCTAGGAGCGTTGCTGGAGTTTCTTCGGCCACTTCTTCTCCCAGCGCCAACGCTTCCCGAAGTGGCACTCAAAGTTAGTTTAGCTTTCGAATGTCCCTTAGATTATCCGTGAAATAGCAACCGACCGAGTCGTGGTTCGGCCCTCTCGGGCGCCCTCGGATCGGAATGCTTACGCGTAACATAGTAACCGTCCGCCGAGGTTACCACCGGGGACCCTTGTGTCGAGTTACTAGCGATAGAGGTTCAGGCTAAGCGACCTAAGAGCTCTGCCACCTCTCAATCCGGTGAAGCAGTCAAGGCCAGCTTCTCTGGCCAATCTGTGTAGTTCGTCAAAAAAAAAAAAAAAAGTCATTGTAAATAATCATATCATCGATGATTTCAAATATTGTGAATGCGATTCATAGTAAAAATATTCGAAACTTGTCATTCATTGTACTTTTATTACGAAACATGACAAATGGACATGTTATGGCGTACGAAGCATTTGTTTTTGTGTCCACGTATCTCTCAATTTCCCAGCAAGTAAGAAGGTAATATTTACTATAAAATGGCAGTAGCTACAATTTAACTTAATTCCGACCTCAGAGGGAGCGAGGAAGCTGGTGGCTATGGCCGTACAACATTGATTTTCTTTCTCGCTTCATGCGACGGATGTGTGTATACGTAGGTTAGGGTATGATGGGGCTGACATCCTAAAGGGCAAAAGTCCCCAATAAATAAAGAAAAAATTTAATTTCTTTATTTATTTTTAAATGTAGGTTAAATTTTTACAACATCATCTTCGTCAATAGCCTAATGGTTTAGGGTGCGGTCTGCGAATCGTAAGGTCATGGGTTCGAATCCACCATTCGACTATTGATTTGAACCATCTCCTAGTACAAGCCTAGGCTTATTTGGAATGGTTAACAAGAATGTTAGCACTCATTTTTTTTAAAAAAGGAGAACAACACAGAAAAAGACCGGCTAGGCTACATAGATAGAAACCTGACGATGCGTGCCGAATACTTGAGTACGCCTTCTGAATATGACCCTTTCGCTATAAGACTGTTTCGAAATTGAATCGACAACCTTTATTATTCGAAATCTTAATCTTCAATCAAACAGGTCGAAATCATCCAGTCTTCCCTAAAAAAGCTACCGACGGAGTCGTGGTTCGCCTATTTTGGGCGCCGTACGATCATAGTGCTTTAGAGTAACTGCCCTCTATGGGGCCCTTTCGCCATTTTACAATAGAGGCTCTGGCTTACCGATCTAATTTAAGTCCGACATTTACAAGGTTCAATGAACCTTGCATCAACGCAGGGGGCGACTGCTCCCGTGGTCATGTATACCATTTAAGACGGTTTTTTAGGAATAAACCGCGGCTATTCCCTCAAGCGTCAGCCACGACAAATCTATCGGCTAACTACGCCTCAGTTGAGACGGATGACGTCGGAGAAGCGCGGTAGACCGAGGCTAACTATTTACCTTAGCTTTGCCAAATCTTAAATCTGAATCTATTGCGGTCAGCTTCTTTGACCAACTGATGAGATATTTGTTTTGCTTATTGTTTTCTCTTGTATCGAATAAATGTTCATTCTATTCAATTATTTCAGGCTACCACAGAACAACTTCGCATGGCAAACATGATCGACCGTAAAAGTGAAGACGCCACCGATGTCCGCAGAATGGTGAGACGCACGCAACTTAGTTCACGATCGCGTCTGTTATCACAGCTACAATCATGAGAAAGTCTGCTGACAATGGGAGACTTTTCTAATTATAGTGTGACGGATCGATCTATAATAGATTGTCGTAATAACTCAGTCGATAGACTTGAGGCTTGTAAAACTTGGGTATCCAAAAATAGCAATTTTCTTATCGTTTTGCGGCATGCGTCGTGATGGTTTCAGATAAAAACTTTTTTTATATACTCACTACAATCCCACCTGATGTTCACTGGAAATGTAGTCCTGGATGGTAAGGTGTGCCTTAGTAAACGCCTATTCAATCTACCTACCGACTCGCACTATCTCTCCACTTAACCCTTGTGTTAAGTTACTAAGAGTTGAGGTTCAGAATAAGCGAACTTAGAGATAGGGGAAGTGGCAACCTCTCAATCCGATGAAACAATCAAAGTTAGCTTCCCTGACTTATCTGTGTTGGTTCATCAAAAACAATGGTAGTTCGACTCCTCAGTTGCCCTCGGATTGTAATTAGACAAACCGCCTAAGTCGAGGTGCCTCTTCGTAGGTCCTTGCACTTAAATACCTTAAAGAAGGTCTCCCACTTGAAACCCGGTGAAACTGTAGGCCTTCCTGGCTGATTAACCTAGATTACTTATTATCATATATTCTGGACTTTATTTCAATGAGCTTTCAAATTTATACAGCAGGAAAAACACACCGAAAGGTGAAGACTGCTAATCCATACCAAGGCCTCGTTGACTAGTGTAGTAGTGCTAGACTTCGTCCCCAACTGGCATATATAAATCGTTTGCTTTTTGTAATGTCACTTCCCCCTGATTTACCATTTGTCCGTATAATGTATATACATACTTGATGATTGTTTCCCTTCCACTATTATTGTTTTGTATAAGATTTTGTGTTAAAATAATATTCTATTCAAAGGTGACTGAACTGATGGAGATGACTTGCCGTACAGAGGAAGAGGTGTGCTCAGCATTACACGACTCGGACAATGACATGGTCGCTGCCTGTAACTTGTTGCTGGAGGAAAGTCAACGGATACAGGTATTTAGTATATAAATATTATGATATTAACTACTATTAAAACTAGGAACCGTGGTAGCTCGGTGGCTGCCTCAAGATGCACAATACGATTGCAACTCGAGTTCGATCGTTCGGCCTGCCAATCCCAAAAATAAATGATACATTTTGTATAGGGTGAGTGGCAAACCAACGAGAAGAAAAAGAAAAAACCACCCGCCCCCGCCGGCAACGGGGAGCTGGAGCCGCCGCGAGACACACGGGAGAGGGACGCCCGCAGTCGATCCGGACCCCGGCCACGTAAGTGTCTAATAATCCTAATTCTGTCAACTTTCCCAAAAAGAAATTTGTAGTGTTGTCACACACATTCTTCCAAATAAGCTTAAACTTGAGTTAAGAGATGAAAATTATATTGGTATTGGCTTTATCATAATGTTTCAAGGTTAGATAGCGGAAATGCCGTATCTCGAAATATGTAATTTTATACTAGAGCGGAAAAACTTTAAAAAAATTCAGTGCTTTATTTTTAGTGACACGGAGACTTAGACCATTCGACGAGTTTTTTTACCTTTCTGTAAAGACTGCTCCTGTGGCCAACTCACCGGCGCATTCAATTAAAATAATTCTATAGTAATAAGTCATTAACGACAATTTTCGAGATAAGACATTTCCGTTTTCTACAGTTGATATAAAGTTTAAAAAGAACTAATAACTTTCTATATGATTTAATAAAATGATAAACATTTTTCTATTCCTGCTGGAAAATGTAGATCGCAACATTCTAGAGACTGTATTAGGTATATTTAGATAGAGAGATATTCTTTATTGGAATCATTCGAATCAACAAACAAAATATGCAACATATTAAAAAAGACAAAAAAAAAGAAAGAACGAACAAATAGGATATCACGCCAACATTGGACACCAAGTTATTCTATTTCAAACTTAAAGGTAATATAAAGGTGACTAATTTTTGGAAAAAGCTATGGAGTTAAAGGGTTTATTAAGGGGTAAGGTAACGACAAAAAGTTGAAAAGCACGTACGCCATTTGGGCTCAAAACATCATCTCAATACGCTTCCGTTGTTCATACCGTTCTCCCTGTCCCTTTCGCACCTCATGTCATCCTTGTCTCACTCGTACGTTCCGTTTCATGCAATATCCTTACGTTCCATTGCTAAATAAATGTATCGTATCGCAGGTCGCGGTGAGAGCGATGGCGGTGGCCGCGGACGTGGATCGGGGCGCGGGCGGGGGGCGCCTCGCGGCGGCAGGGGAGCGGGGCGAGGCGGCCGGCGCGGGGGGGCACGCACGCGGCCGCCGCGTGACATGCACTGGACCGATCCGAGCGATGCAGGTGAGATATATTTCTCTTTTCAACTGACTTCATAAGAGCTAGGTTATCAATTCGTTTCTCTTTTCAACCCATTTCAAAAAAGTTCTTTTTTCATTTGAAAGCATGTGCTTCCCGGGTGGTTCCGTTTCAATTTGGTCCAGTTTTGCCAAAGGCATATAAAAATGCCATATCGTCGATTAAATAGAAAAATGACATTTTTCAAAATTGACATCTTCACTAGATGTCACAATCAAACTATGATTAGGTTCTGGTAAATTCTGTTTAGTAATAATTCTACAATAATTGCGAAATACAACGAGGGCGTCCGCGCGTAATAACGTTTATCATTTCATTGGATTTGAAGTCGGTTTTTGTTTTTTATCGTAAATAAACATGTTTTTACACTTATAGTGCCATCATTTATGATCCAATTTTGATTTGTTTTTTGTTTGGAAGGGTTTGGTTTCCGTTAGATCCCATATGATTATTGTTGGCATATGACATCGGGTTTTGAAAAAAAAAATCCATCCAATATAGATAAATTTGGAAGAGGAAAGATAATATAGCCAAAACTTCGTAAAAGAACCATAATAATTCACAAATAAAAAGGAACGCCAAGCTTGATTTCATTTGAAACTCGTAATTTTATTTTGTAATACACTATTTTCGTTAGCTACAGCATCTTATTGCTGGAAGACATTAATGTCTGTATACTATCGCATGGCAACCACACGGGTCCCTAATAAGCACGATGTGAGAGCTTATTTATGTATATAAAGTAGAGCAATTATTTAAGGCCATCCAGTGCTTGTAACCTTAACAACTGACAAGATTCACACATGCAATAATGTTCTTGCCCACAAAGGGAGTGGCAGAAATCATAAGTTCTTTCCTATTTTCGATTTCAATCAGGCATAATGTAGCCTGATAAAAATATTTCCTAGTTAAGACAGACACAGCAAAAATATTTTGCAGGTGGCAACATAGGCGACACGTTTCCTACTACAGAAGATTGGGATAATGAAGAGTGGTCAGGTTCTCTATCGGATACCAAGGTAAGGTATAAAATCTTCATATATTCCTGCTGTCAAGTCTCTTGTGCGATGACTGACACATGGGAAAGTGATATGAAATAAAAACTGCCAATTTCCTGCGTGTACTTCGTTTAAGATACTTTGAAAGCAAGTGAAGGTGACATTGCGAAATTCGTCCTGTCCAACAGTGGGGTCGTGGTCGTGATCGTGGTGCGCTCCCATTGGCCGACCGATCTTCCAATAGGGCTAAACTTGTTCGCCGAGTGTATTTCTGTATGTCCTCGCTAGATGGCACCATTGGTACCAATACTGAACACCAGCTATTTGAGTTAGAGTGAGCAACAAAAAGAAGCTGGATGGAACAAAACCTATGAGAAATCTAGACCACATGCAATGTCTGGTTGTGGCGGTCATCATGTTCTTGTACATACTTATTGTCATATTCACTTTTCTTATATATTTTCCTTTATTATTATATGTTTCCATACGCACGTATTTACGTATACACGAACACAAACAAATTCGTACTTTATAGAAAAAATATTTAATAGAATCTTGAATGTCGAAATATGTAACACCTAATAACATTGACTAGGTTTTGTAATAGTTCCAAATAGCATTTTCATTTCACAACACATGAGACAAACAGTGAATAAAGTAATAACCGTAAATAGATAATAGAGCATAATTAGAAGCTAATTGAATCTGGATGTCTTACAATCTTTCTTTTAATATACGAAAGGGGGCACAACTTATTAACTAGTGAGCTAGTGCATTGCCGGCCTTAGAGAAAGGAGTAGACTCGTATCTCAAAGTTACATCCTATAATATGTCGCATTGTTGCACAGGCGTATTGGCTTCACATGAGCGCGTGGTTGTCTCTTAAAGGTCCCCAATTCGTATAGATAAACACCGCTGTTTTTTCTTTCTTTCTTTTTAACCTCTGACGATCGCGAATGGACGCTTTGTGGATTTGTAATCGTGGCGGCAATTAAAAGAAGTTTGTTAGAATGTTTGGTGGCAGTCTCGAAAAACCGTCGAGATGCCTGCTTAAAGAATTGGGATATTGTCGGTAACCTTGTATTAACGTGGAGCTCGCGATTACGTACGAACCACGGCGCACGTGTGGCTCGTCGCAAAAAACGATTCTGAATTACTTGTAACCTATGGATATGTTTATGGGCGGCATGCGCGAAGACCGGACTCGCGTACGTCACAACGGGACGTATAACTGCTTTGTAAAGTGTCACCTTATTACGAAGGAATATTTTACTTATTAATGAGGTGATATAGGCGACCCATAAGGTAGGCCGCCCGGTTCTTAACTTGATCTACGTGAAGGCTAAAGCTGAGTTTGGGATCTAATACGACACCTAGGTATGTACACCGCTGGTGACAGCTGGTTCCTCAAGTAGATAGTGCGTGGAAGAATGTCATAGTTGTAGTTCGCAGGCATACAAATTAATCGGTTAAGAATGGAGATTAATTCACACTGTGTTTTAAGTACTTTAAAAGTGTGACTATGGAGAGTATGGTAATAAATAATTTTTACTCCATTATGAAAACACCTTTAACTTGCAGGTCGATGTTATATTTTTTTCTCCAAAACTGCGATGATTGGCCAGAAAAATTACGGTTAAGTTAAGGTTAACGGTACGATTCATTAGATTTGAATGGTGGCAGAGCTCCTAGGTCGTTTAACTTGAATGTCTATTGAGACTAATTTTGCTCAGGAGTTCCTTGACTTTGGCGGACGCTCTAACAGCGTTAGTATTCCAATTTGATAACTGTGCGAAGTCTAACTTTGTTAACTTTTTGTCTCATGAGCGAGTAAATAAGAGATCAACTGATATACATTATATTTTACAATTGACATTATAAAATATAGTTTGTGTCACAGTTGAAATGTAAAATGGATCTGTCATTTGCAGGTGTTCACTCCGAGTGTGAACGCGACCTCCGAGCTCGACACTGCGCCTTCGCAGAACGCCACGGTACGATACCAACTAAATGTTACTATTAAACTTTTTTTTTAAATCAATAATCTCCATTGAAACACCAATACTATTTCCCACATTTATAAGTTGGTATAGAGAAGTCCAAAATGCTATTTTTTTTTAATTATGCCTACAACATTTAAGTCGATAAAAAAACATACACTACCACGCGTTTGATACGCATACACGCGGATATTACACGGTTGCTTGGCAACGGTTAAATAACTACGATAAATACTGAAAACTCACAGACTAAGTTACGAGCTGCAATTTATGTGTATTTCAATGTTGCCATGTCCGGGTTAAAGTCGAATTTCGACGACTACTAGTAACTTGTGCCTTAAGAAGTTAATTTCATAAGTCTAATCAAAAAAGAGAAGTAGATAGGAGACATTACATACATAAACAAAATCTTTTGTGTTTTATGAATGAGTGTTGCCTAGATGAAATTTTTATTTTTCAAACAGTCGTTATCGGATATATTAGATAATATAAGACTCAAATTGCCTATAAGACAATGTCAGATCCAAGATGTTATTAGAGGTTGGTAGTACATATTTGAATATTAAATGTTCTACGTACATGCTTTTTCTATGAATTCTAAAATATACATATATATCTTTTAATATACAATTATTACATTTCATTCTTTCCTTTTACTCTTTATACACTAAACCTTTCGATTTATCTTCTATTTCTCAAAATGAAATTCTCAAAGACACAAATATTGTAGTCATAATAACGTTATATATTTATGTAGTAAATAAACATGTATAATATGTGTATATAGTAGTATTGATCACCACTTGAAATTTAGTTGGCGATGTAATAAAATGTAATAAAAAGAAGAACTTACCAAGGAAGGGTAAACAGAAAATACAGAATATCTTCTCCCACATCCACATAACTTATTTATGTAGATATATTTAGTATATGTAGTTAGTTGTTTATTTCCGCTTGATACATAAGTTGCCTTGAACTTTGCTCTTCTATTTCTTATATCTATGATCTGTTAATTGAGAGTTCTGTAATTTGGTTCTAGTTTGATTTTGGTGTACAGTAAATTTACATCTATCTATTCTTTATCCGTAAGTGAGTAACGTGTAAAACGAAAAGAAGCCTTAAAAATCAAGAGAGTGATGGAGTGGGATACTTTTTCGGAGTACAGCTGATAGAACACTGGTTTTACAGTATTATTTCTCTGTATGTAAATTAATAGTTAATACTATTGCAATAGTAGTATCGTGAACTGTAGAGAAGACATTGAATTATATCCTGCTCGAAGGACCAAATGTTACAGCGCTAACAGGATTTAATAATATACTACTTGATTTAAGAACAACGAAACATTAAAAGAAAGATCCAATTCCGATTCGTCTCTGGATGGCTTTAAGCACAATCCTTGATTGTAATAACATTAGTTCTATATTATTAAAAAACGCCCACAGGAGGATTGGGAGTGTCCGCCTGAAACCAACGGTCCTACGGAGCCCCACATTACCAGTTACACATACCACAACACAACCCAGGCTCATCACCATCACTCTTTGCTTGAGGTAAGTAATGCTTAGAATAATACCTGTATATTGTAAATCAACTACAACTAATAATAGCGTATTTCGGCGTCACAGCTCAGAAGCGAGTTTTCAGCTTACCTGCTTTTCAGGGACGACAAAGACAGCTTTGCCTGTCCACTTTTCACTGAGCTTATTATAAAATCGATATGATATACAAATAGATAAAATTCTTAAATGTTTCTTTTAGTTATTATATAACAATTTTGTGCAATGCTGGCATACATATCCCGCTTATTCAAGGTCTATACATGTATACAAGGACTAAAGACAGGTAGAGAGCCTGTCGCCTTCTTAGTCATTAAGCAAATATTTTAACGTGCGAAAGAACTTCTTCTGCGCTCTGGTTTCATCAACATATATGTATGTTTTATTATAGCAGCAGCAGCAACAGCAGCAGCAACAACAACAACAACAGCAGCAACAACAACAGCAGATGGGAGCCCCCAAGCCAGAGCCCGCACCAGCGGAGCCTCACCTTACGCATCACCATCAGGTATTATATATTGTATTATATATATTAATTAGCCAATAAGGTATCTACACCTGGCGGTTTAGCCCCGCCCCTCGACAACACCGTCAAGAGAAATTGCGCCCGCGCTGCACTGGACTACGCCTACAATACAACCTACTTAAAATTGTCGGGTTATCCACCATTGTACCAGGCTATCATACTTAAAATAAACATAGTTAACAAAACAAGGTAAAACTTAAAAAAAAAAAAAAAAAAAAAAGAAGCATAAGCAACATAAAATAGTGGATTACGGTTGCCAAAATGCCACTTAGGAGGACTCCACCACGACCAGCTTCGTCAACAGAACTCAGCAGCAGTATGGAATCGCAGTTCCTTGGTGGTTCTGAGCCTAATATTTCAACACGAGTAGTTGATTCTGATGTTAAAGGTGTGCCCACCAATATGTATACACGTGGAACTAAACGAAAATACAATCAGGATTTTAAAGAGGAATTACAGACATTTAAAGCAGACATCCTCAGTACCTTGCATTCTTGGAAGGAATCTCAAGATAAAAAGATGGAAACTATTATAACAACTATGAACGAACTTCGTAATGAATACAAGGAACTACATACAAGCGTAAAATTTATAAGCGATAAATATGACGACATAAATACAAAAATAACATTGCTGGAAAAGGAAAAAATTGAACAATCTAACCATATTCACGAACTTGAAAATAGGATTGAATCTATGGAGAGATATCAAAAATGTTCTACCATAGAAATTCGGAACATACCTAAACAACAAAAGTCGGAGTCCTCGAAAGATTTAATAAACATAGTTCAGAACATGGGTAAGGCATTAGAGGTTGACATACAACAACAAAGTATTAGAGACATATTTAGGGTGAATACTAAGACGGACAGTAATAAACCCATAATTGTCGAGTTCACTACTAAAATGCTGAAAGATAATGTGATTTTAGCCACAAAATTATTTAACAAGAAAAATATAAATAACAAATTGAATACTACCCACATAAAATGAATATTACTCCGTCACCGATATACGTAACAGAAGCCCTCACGTCAAACGCCAGAAGTCTTTTTTCAAGAGTCGAATATTTGCAAAAGAACATAATTATACATTCTGCTGGATATCGTATGGTCGCATTTACTTACGAAAAGCAGAAGGTTTGAAACAAATAATGCATTGATTGTGAAGGTGATCTTCTTAAACTCAAGGATAAATGACTATTATTGTCGTTTTACTGCATGCTTACTTTAGAATTTAATTTAGAAAATAAGTTCATAAAAACAAACCTTACATAAAATTATATCTTATGCTTCTTGTTACTACAGTCAACAAACCAAAATTGTATTGATAATTCACATATAACACACAAAATCAACAGAAATTACACTTACACACATACACATAGTCCTTCTACACAATACACTTCTATTCATATTGTAATAATAATTTATGGCCACAACGATAAACATATGTTTATATTAAAACAATTTTTATTTTGTTTACTTATTAGTTTACCTGGTAGTGCCGCTTACGCCTGCCAAAAATTTTATGGCAAATATTTGCAACTGTGTGTATTAACAATTCAAATTCAATCCACATAATTTTATAATATCTGACCTGGATAATAACAAGGTAAACTGTAATAAGATAGATGAAGTGTCTCATTTCGCAAAGTTTTCGAAATTTCACAATAGTTCTGAAACATTCAATATTATTACTGCAAACATAATGGAGTATTTACTGTAACCGACTTGTTATTGGCTTTTATAACGGCACTTGATACAACATTAGATATAATAGTCTTAACAGAATGCTGGTTAAAAAAAAGTTTAACTCCTCCTAATATAAACAACTATAATGTTTATTACTCCAAAAACCTGTTAAACCAGAATGATGGTATTGTAGTATATGTTCATAGAGATTTAGCGGTTGCTTGTTCAGAACCAGACGTGATAGATGGTAATTGCCTTGTACTTGATGTCAATAAGTATTCAGTTATCTGTTCATACCGACCACCATGCTATGTTAACCCTCGACATTATTTAGAATCTCTAAACTGTGTAATTCAACAAATCTCCAGCAAACATTTAATTTTTACTGGAGATATAAACATCAACACCATGCCGCGGGATGCACTAAATAACTACTTAAATGAATACTTATGTATTCTAGCTACTCATGGTTTAGAACAGGGTATCATATTTCCAACGAGGCTTAACAATTGCCTTGACCATTTTATGGTAAGGACTACTGAAAATTGGCAAACCGCAGTCTTCCCGCCATTAACAGACCACTCCCCCATTCTACTACAAATAAAATGTAATCAGATTTCAAGGAAATCAAACACAAATATAAAACAGACACTAGATTATAAAATGGCCTTAAATAAACTAGACAAGATAGATTGACACATTATCTTACCTTGCAGGATGTTAATCAAACTGCTGAATATCTGGTAAACAATATTACTGATATCATTAAGGAGTGTACTAGTACCAGATACATATCTAAAAAGAAAACACCTCTCAAGCCTTGGATAACTATAGGTGTTATAAGATCAATTAAAAAAAGAGACAAGTTGCATAAAATAGCCAGACTACAACCAAATAATCAAAACACACTTAACACATATGTAAAATATAGAAATATTTGTAATAAAATAATTAAGTCGTTAAAACAGCAATATTATCGAACACAACTATTAAAGAATGAAAATAATGTAAAGAAAACATGGACCGTGATAAAGGATATATGCAACCTGAAGACGAAGAATACAACGCCTCCAGAGCTGTTATCTATTGGAAGCAACCCCAAAGAATCGTTAAACAAAATCAACAACTATTTTACTAGTATCGGCAAAAACTTGGCGGACCATATCTTGCAGAAAATTGATAAAACGGAACTTGAATTAGCAAAACATGCAACTGCTCAAATAAAGCCACATCCTTATTCCATGTCGCTTACACCTACAGACCCCTATGAAATCTCTAATATAATTAATGCACTAAAAACAGACAGCGCACCAGGCTATGATGGCATCTCTTGCAGGTTTATTAAACTAGCTAAACAGTATCTAGTATATCCAATTGCGCATCTGTGTAATCTTAGCTTAGAACAAGGAAAATTCCCAGATTTATTTAAGACAGCTATTGTTTCCCCACTTTTAAGACGGAAGACAAACTAGATGTATCTAACTATAGGCCAATTTCCTGCTCTCTACTGTTTCTAAGGTTCTAGAGAAATTAGTGAATACTAGACTAAATAACTACTTAGAGAGGAATAAATTATTTACAGACTTTCAGTATGGGTTTCGCAAACATAGATCTACGGATGACGCTGTATTAAAACTAACGTCCTTAATCAGTAAATATATTGATAAGGGGGATAACGTTGTAGGAGTTTTCCTTGACTTAAAAAAAGCCTTTGATACGGTATCTCTACCAATCCTATTATCGAAACTCGAAGGCCTAGGCATCCGTGGACATGCCCACCAATGGTTTCAAAGTTATTTGGAGGGTAGAGAACAGTGTGTCAAAGTAAATGAATACATAAGTGATGCCTCAACCTGTAAATCTGGTATTCCGCAGGGCAGCACTCTCGGCCCTACTCTGTTTTGATATACATCAACAATATTCCAGAAGCACTTACACCCAACACAGACATTATGTTATTCGCCGATGACACAGTATTACTATTTCATGGTCATAATTGGAAACAAGCACAAACAGCTGCAGAAACCTGTCTGGCGAGTGTTACGGCCTGGTTAGAGGATAATTTACTCACATTGAACGCATCAAAAACCAAATACCTTTGTTTCACAAAATCTGTAAAGTCTAGTCCGCCTGTAGACTTTAATATAGCACTACATTCTTATCCATGCAATCGAGACCGTCTAAGCCAATGTAACTGTGTTGTACTAACGAGAGCCGCAAGCATTCGTTATTTAGGAGTACAAGTAGACGAAATGTTGAGCTGGAAAATGCAAATTGAACACGTGTGTTCCAGAGTGCGAAAGCTCATATATATCTTTAAACAACTTCGAACAATTGCTAGTAACAAAATTCTCATACAAGTTTACAAAGCGCTTTGCCAGAGTGTTATCAGCTATTGTTTAATAGCTTGGGGTGGCGCCACAAAAACGAAAATGCTTGAATTAGAACGAGTGCAGAGAGCAGTGTTGAAGGTTTTGATGAGTCTTCCATACCAACATCCTACCACAGAAGTGTACCAGCGGACTGGAGTCCTTTCAGTCCGAAAGCTTTTATATTTCAAACGCTATTGAGATGTCACCGTGAAATAGAGTTGCCATTACTGCCTTCTAAAAAGAAGGTATCGTCTCCCGGTGCCAATAACAAGGTCCACATTTGCACAACGCCACTATATCTCTGTTGCACCACGGATATATAATAAAATCCCATTCGACCTTAATTATATCACAAGGCTTAACAGTCGTAAGTTCAAGGGATTATTATTAAAATGGTTGCAGAATCAGGACTACACCCAAATTGAAAATATATTATTAACCTCATGATATCCACACACTCACTCACACAAACACACACACTACACATTCGCATAACTTCTCAACTATGACTGTAGTTCTTTCGATTTTTTTTTTCCCTTTTGCACACATTTTTGTTTTTTATTTTATATATTTTTAATTATTAATTATCGTATAATTTACTTAACTTATATTAAAAACTTATTGTACGCAGGACTTACTGTTTGTGATTCTGGAAGGCACTGTCTCCTGAGATACAGGTACACTGTACCTAGTTCAGGAAACAGAGCTCCTATATATGTAACATGTTTGTATTTGTGATATTAATAAAGTTATTATTATTAATATTATATATTGCCAGAACTGAAAACAGTTGTATCCTTTGTATATGCTGAAGTCCAGTTGTTCAAACATAACGAGGATGGGATATACGTTTCAACTAAGTTACGTGATCACCCGGCGAACACAAATGATATATATATATATATATATATATATATATATATATATATATATATATATATATATATATATATATATATATATATATATATATATATATATATATATATATATATATATATATATATATATATTAGAGGATTGGCAAGCAGGAATTTAGGTTAGGTTAAGAGGAGTTACCCCTGCCTGTCGTAGAAGGAGACTGGGGCGGTGGAGTTCATGGGCGACAAGGGTCGCGGATGTTGTCGCAGTGAAAGTGGAGCTAGGCAACTGAAAAGGTGTCTGGGAGAGGAACTCCTCCCCTGGGAAATGCTTCGGTTTAGTTCAACGGGGCACTGGTGCGTTCCCCTGGCGATCTCCTCTCTCTCCCCTCATAATGCGCCGGAGATGGCGACGGGTTTTAGTGAGTACACATCTCACATAACTGCCGCCTTCTCCAGAAGAGGTGTCATGAACATTTCCCCATTATAGCAAAAAAAGAGGCTTGACGGACATCTACTTCACGTCGGTATTCTGCGACATCGTCGTAATTCTGTGGTGGCTCTACCACCATTTAATTTTTTTATTACAAATCCTAACAAGTTTTATTAACATTATTTTTAATTGAGTCAAAATAATACACAAATAACAATCTTGATATTATTTGTACACGTGGTTTGATAAGAGTATGTAGTGGCCAGAATAGAGAAAGTAATGTTACGGTGCCTTTAGGCTAGGAAAATGTAGAGTGCTAAGTTCGGAGGTAGTGTATACTAAAATATATACATATAATATGTATTTACAATAGAGGTGCAAGAAGCGAGTGCCCCCTCTGTGATCGTGAACATTTTGAAATATATTTTTGTTGTAATAAAGCCTTTTCTTAACAGCGATAGAGCCACGTAGCGGCATACGCTGTTTCATGAATGGGTCGGCTCGACTGGTGACCGCGACCTCACCACACCAGCGAGACGTAATTTCGCCCGGTGAGTGAGGTAGCCGGATGTCCGAACCCCCCACTTTCCTACACTAAGGCCGGCAAACCACGTGCAGCTCGTTCTGTGTTGCGAATGTTAGCGTATAGCTTCGATCACTTATCCGATGAAACACTTGTTGTGCGACTTTTTGATGAATTATTGCTATTTCACAGCCGATGGGCATGTCGGGCAGTCTGAGTGCGGCGCAGTCGCAGTACCTGTCACAGCTCACTCAGCAGTCGCAGCGCCACGACACCAGTAAGTATCATCCATACAACCTCTTATGGTCTTTGATAAGTCGAAAACCCCCAGAACCGGGAAAACCTTTTTAATTGGCTCGCAACACTCGTAATCCTTTTTATGTCCTGCGTCGGCGGGACCACTTTAAATAAACCGAATGCTCTTTTTATTTATTAAATAATGACTTTTTCGTCTCTACCCATACATTACTTCCATTCCTCAGTCTCCTCTCTCTCTCTCTCTCTCTCTCTCTCTCTCTCTACCACCTCGTTTACCACCACCAATTAAAATAAATATTTTTCTTCTTTCAAACTCACATTAGTCGAAATCACAATCTTTAAAGTCAAGTAAAGTCTTTAGGTGAAAATAATCAGACGGTGCAGGATGATAGATTACCAGCTTTAAATAAGAAATTACCCATAAGAAGTGAGAACTTGGTAGCTGAGCGTCGGCTGACTTTATTTATCGCATTCTTAATTTCTTATAAGGATATCAGGAAATGGCTGGATGTGGATTTTTTTTTAATGACGAACTACACAGATTAGACAGAGGAACTGGCCTTAACAGCTTCACAGGAACGAGAGGTGGCATAGTTCTTAGGTCGCTTAGCCTGAGCATCTATTGCTAGTAACTCGACACAAGAGTCCCCCCCCAGTGAGGGGTAACCTCGGCTTTGATGGTTACTTTGTTACGCGTAAGCATTCCGATCCGAGGGCGCCCAAGAAGGTCGAACCTCGGTCAGTAACTATTTCCTGGATAATCTAAGGGACATTCAAAAGCTAAACTAACTTTGCGTGTCACTGGGTGGATAGGGAAAGCGGAGGATTGTATATGGTGGAAGGAATTGGATAGACAATGGCTGATGATAATAAGTGTCTCTGTGCACGTAAGTTTAAAGCTTAAATAGACAGTTGGTCCTAAAGACAGATAGACAGTCCTTAAGCTAATTTGAACATGTAATTAACTAATTTCCCACAGGTTGCTCATTCTGTCAATTTTACATGAGGACTAAAGGATACTTGAGATGACGAGACGATGATGAGACTGTTTATGAATTACTTCCAGGTGTATACACGAGTAACTACGGCGTATATGGCTCTGCAGACATCACCAGCCAACGGAAGACTACTCAAAGGGCCAGGGTTCCACCACCATCTAAGGTTAACAAAACTCCTTATATTACACTCACCAGCTACCATACTTCTTTGGAAGTTAAATAAAGCGTGTGTGCTTAATAGCGTATAATCCGTCACTGACAGTAAGACGTTTACAGTTTTTAGTTAATTTTTTAATGCAGATTAGATTTCGAATTAAATCTGCAATGATGATTTTATTTATTTTTAACAGACTTGAAAAAGAACCTCATTTTTTTTTGTTTCTTATATTATAACTTTCAACTGGGTGAACCGATTTTGATGATTCTTTTTGATTTGTAAGCTGGTGCTTCCCGTGTTGTCCAATTGTTAATTAAGTTTTAAATTTGCATTAAGTATGTGCGCGACAAATGGACGAATAACTGACGCCAACCGATTTCTATGGTAATTTTTTTATTGGAAAGGATATACTTCAAGAGTAGTTTGATGAGAGTTTGGTTATGTTCTGATGAATTCGATTTCATAATATTCCTACGATAATTCAGAAATACAACGAGTGTTTGCGCTTAAAAGAGTTTAACGTTTTTTCTATTTGAAGTCGGTTTTTGTTTTTGCTCGTAAATATAAATATACATGATGTAAGACCATTACCTGCAAAATATACATATTACTTAATGCATTTAATACTATCTTATTGTTTAAGTGTGGTTACGTTTGAACAAAAACGTCTCCTGTACAGAACACATACAATATTGTAATAGCTACATATGACGTTCTTCCCAAAAATGCGTGATATAATCTTATCTTAATTCTATGAAAATTTATTAAGACAATAATTATTAATTATTTCAATATATTATTTATTCATAGATCCCGTCATCAGCCGTAGAGATGCCCGGCGGTGGAGAGGCGAGCGGCGCTATGTTCCTAGACGTGCAATTCGGAGCTCTGGAAGCGGACGCGCTACACGAGACTTCACCAAGCCAGCCACAGCATCAGCCGCAGCACCAAGTCCAATCGCACCAAGTGCAACAACACCAAGTGCAATCACACCAAGTGCAACAACACCAAGTGCAACCACATCAAGTACAATCACACCAAGTGCAATCACACCAGGTGCAACCGCATCAAGTGCAAGGGCAGCTACAAGTGCAAGCACCACATCAAGTGTCGTCTCAGCATCAAACGCAGCACCAGGTGCAAAGTCAACACCAAGTGCAGGCACAACATCAAGTGCAAGCGCAGCACCAAGTACAGCAACACCAAGTGCCGTCTCAACACCAGATGCCGTCTCAACACCAGGTGCCCTCACAGCATCAAGTGCCTTCTCAGCACCAAGTGCCTTCTCAGCATCAGGTGCCGTCGCAACACCAGATGCAATCTCAACATCAGGTGCAATCTCAGCATCAGGTGCAATCTCAACATCAAGTGCAGTCTCAACACCAGGTGCAGTCTCATCAAGTGCAAGCACAACATCAGTCACAGCACGCACCTCCGACGCATTCACAGCCCCCCAAGCAGGTTTGTTCAATAACAACCATATCATTAGTTGTTAAGTGGTAGAGTAAATGGGCAGCATTACAGAATATCTCCTTAAAATGGCCGTTTACTAGTGCTGGATTCACAGTATATAATAAAGGTGACCATGGAATACAATGTTATTATAATGTTGTTTTCAGGTGACCTCTGTAGCGGAGACTCCCATAGCGATAAGCCACGAGCCATCTGTTGAAGTGCCCAGTAGTAACTACCCCTCCAGCAATACAATGGTATTTTAAAGTTTTTTATTATACCTTGAAAGTAAGTACTCAACCTCAATCTCGCCTGATATTAAGTGGAAATGCAGCCCTGGATGGCAAGCATGGTCTACTCTTGTAAACACCCACATTGTAATCGGAAGAGAAAAGACAAGCGGACAAACGATTGCAGCCCATTGCTTTAAGAATGAGAGATAAAGCATCGCTTCGGTCTGGTCTGAGGTTCAGTTCAAAGTAAAATTACCTAATGATACGTAAACATATCTATTTCTAGATGCCCTATTTAAAGAGAAAGGCTGTGTCCAACAGTGCGACATATATAGCCTGATACTATTTCAAATAGATGAATTAATGTTACGAGGGTTGTGTGTTGAACATGATCAATACAACAACTTTGAATGAAAGATTGTTGACATTCGTCATTTGCATGCTTGTACTCATATTGTCCAACCTGTATTATTGCTCCATTAAAAAATATAGACACAGACATATTCTTTATTAGCACAAAATATGAAACACATCAAAAAGACAGAAAACAGTTAAAGAAATAACGGAAAAATAGGATATAAAATTTGATACCAATATTGGACACCGTCTCAGCATATGCCGTCGCAAGGATACGACAGCGCTGAAAATCAGCGGTGCCCAGTGTCAATATTATGTATTACTGTGGATAGTAAGGGGTCCTTAGTATGTCATTTTGTCCGCAGTTAAGTGAGAGCTTATCAGTAGACACAACACCCACAAGTCAGGCTGTCACTTCGGAGCCCCCTGTCACGAACACCACTTGTGAGTATAATATTTTTTATTTATATTATGTAGTTCATAATCTAGTATTAGCAGATATATATATTTGCATATGATAAATATTTATAGTTAGAGAGCACTTTTCACTGGAAACATTGTATTTAGCCCCGGTGAGTAACACAAGATAACCGCTTGTCACCTACAATTCGTTGTTTATAGGCATCGGGATTGTTTTAACTGGGGAGCTTGAATGCTCACCTTCTGTAAAAAAACTGTCAACTAGCACATGATTGTTCTCTTTTTTACTACAAACTGTCTCCTTTAGTAGAGTCATTCAACAGTATGTGTGGCATTAGGATTTGTTGGCTTGTTTGGTTTGCAACCTGTGTTGCATCCAATATTATTTTTAGTATATTACTGTTTCAGAAAGTCAGAAAAGTATTCTTCGTTTGAGATGTCTAATTGGTTGTTCCTTGTCCATCAATGCCTGAGCAATCATTGGGGTGGTTTGCTGTATGGTCTTTGTGTGTCTTGATATATCGCATTATCTCCTGTTTAACTGAAGAGTTATTGATGTCCTTATGTAACAGTTCATTTGGAACAAACCAAGAGTTGTTGGTTATCAATACTGCAATATTGAAATACTGCAAGTATTTCAATATTGGAGTGGGAAGCCTTTTCCCTGAGTTGGATCCCATGTGTCCATATAAGTTTCAATGTAACTTTATATAGTAAGACGAAGTTGGGATTTCAGTCCAATGAGCCAGTAGTGTTTTCTCTCATTTGTAGTCCTAATAATTTTCTTTCCGAGATGTGTTTCTGCCATGTGAGCCATTTGTCCAAATTTATGCCTATCCTATGGTATTCATAATATTTATTTTAAGATTTCATAAGATTTAAAGACGCGGTTGTGTTGGCATTGAGTTCCCGACCCAATATTATTATATAGTGATTGTTGAATATTTTATGGCTTGGTAACAAGACCTTTAAACCAAGTCTTTTGTAAAACATACACTTATTTCTTACTTCTAAGATGAAAATGAAAATGTCCACGCGCCATTTTTTTTTTTGAGTCTATTATATAGTGTGTCCAGTAGTGGCACAGATTAAAAATAGCCAAACAAAATCTATTATTTTGCTTTTGTTAATCTTATCTATACTTATAAATGCAGCCCTCTATTTACATGCAGGGGATATATAGCAAGAATTGAGGATTTTTACATTTTAGCACGACGCTAGAGCGATACGACCTTTGTCGAGATCGGTGTAAAAGTCGTGCAACATTCTGTCGGTTCTGACACCGTTCCATTCGGTCCCCGTGCTCGAGTGATTTGTCAGCCGCTACAATTGACTTAAGAATCACGGTATATGCAAAACGATAATACTGTTATTCTATAAGCACAAATATTTATAGAAATAAGAAAGAGACTAGCCAAGATTGAGTTATATAATGCTAAATATAATTAGTCCAATTGCATAAAGATTTGAATAAACTACGAAAATTAATTAAAAGAATAAAACGTATATCTAGTGATCTGCCGTCTGTACAGTTGAGTTGTTTTTTTTCGGTTATTTACTTACAAAAACATTATTTATTAAAGTGTGTACCGCTGGCTGATCCGACCCTGGATAACCGTTAAATCCTAATCGATAGATAGATATAATTTAATTGTACACCGAAATCAACAAATACAGGAAATATTTGGACAAAATAAATGATGTATAGATACAAATCTTAAAAAAAATCAAATCTTTCTTGATGTTGTATCTTCTAATAAAACTACTAAGCTAAATAAACCTTCTCACAGCATTAGAAAAGCAATTATCAGCATCTATGAAGCAGCTGTCAGTGACGGGAGCGGTTTCGGGTGCGGTGTCTGGAGTCTCAGCGGCAGTGTCCGCTGTGTCGGGAGCGGTGTCGGCGGTGTCGGGTGACTCCAACGTGCCAGTGAGCGCGACGCCCGCGCCCGCCTTGCACGCTCCTCCCCATTACGCGCATCACAGGCCAAAGGTAAATTCCGTACATAGTTTACAGTCGTACGTATGCAAGGAACGGACCTCTTGTTTAAATATATATATGAAAAATTTATTTATGTATTACACATTCCATCTCGGCAGAATTCCAAATTCCACCGCCACCATCTTGATGGTTGGTGTTCCACGACTGTACGTTTTTCGCGTAACTTCCACGCACTGTCAACTTGTGGAATCAAGCGGTGTTTGACACCAGCGGTGTTTCCGAACGTTTACGATTTAGGGATCTTCAAGAAACGAGCCTACTATCAACCTCAAAGTGGCCTCAAGACGGTGATCACTTAAGATCAGGTGAGCTGTATGCTCATTTGCCACTTTCATATATAAAAAACACCCATATTTTGCACACATGACGTACATACATATTATTTTTCATATACACATCTCCCTGCTATACTAATACATAGCATGTATTAGGGAGATATTGTTACTCCGAGTTTATCTTAGGAACTAAATATTAATAATTTATGTGTTACTAATAATTTGCTAATAAGTTTAATCTGAAGAGTGGCTGGTAATAGAATTGATTGTGAAATGAGCCGAAATTTTCTCCATGCTTTCCAAGACTTCAGATCGTCATTATGTTTCTTTATAGAATATAAATAGAAAAATATTTATTAAATCATTAGTTACTTCTGTAGTCAGTTATTGTAGAATACAGTTTTCAATTATTAAACAGACGCAAGTATAAACGTTCCACACATTGGTAATCTATAACTTTAAAAATTATAATAATCCAAACCGTGACCGGTGACGGCGACCTTGACTAGCTTCGGGCGTGAGCCCTGATATGGCTTGCGAAGCCGAACTTGCTCTTAAATGCTCGGTTGCAAGTAGCACAATATAGCTGACCGGTGATATTGTAGGTGTAGTTGTAGGACCACTGGAGATCCCGGAGCCCCTGGGGAGGTTTTAGTGGGTAAAAACCCCAAATAACCGCCGCCTTCCCCCCCAGATGGCGGGGTATCTTTTTGAAGATTTCCTCCCTGTTAACAAAAAAAAAGGTGTAGTTGTAGGAGGACTTAGGGCGGGATTTCCTTTCGCGGCGCTTTGCGTCTAGATCATCGAGACGGTTCTTTTCAAAATCCGTCACACCTGCTTTGACACAAGAGCGCCACTCTGGTCGCATTGAGGCAAAGCTCTCCCACTTGTCGGTCTGTATGTTACAGGCAGCTAGATGACGCTTAAATTCTGATTTAAAAATTAACCGTACACTTGTATCTTGGGAGTTACAGTTGTATTATAGTATTACGCCGATACGGTGTTTCTTGTGCAGTCTTATTATGATATAGATTGATTTTTAAATAAGTAAATGTATACAGGTGCGTATGTTGAGTGTATTGTGTTCATTTATGAAAGTCTCGTCCTATAAATAACGTGCAAAATTTACAACTTGTATATTTTCATTCTGTACAAGGTAATTGTTCAGCATTGAGTTATGTATGTATATCGACACCTCGCTTTTAGCTTTTAATATATTAATTATTATTTGCGTCCACAGACAGTAGGACAACAAAATGTGTACCCTCACCATGCAGTGTCTCACCATCCGCCCGTTTACGGAGCCAATGTATACGCGCCACAGGTAAATAAAATTAATAACTTATATTTGGCTCATCGTAAGGCAAAGGCCTTCTCGGTAAAGAGAGTATCATATAACACATAAGTCAGCCATTTAAAATTCAACGAATAATATCATTGGTGCCGGCACTGGGGTTCGAACTTGGGTTGCTAGCGAACTACGCATTGGTAGCCTTTTTTTTTGTTAACGCGGGGGAATCTTTTTATAGACCATCCTCCGGTACCCTGGGTGGGCCCGGAGGGATGTGTGTCCGGATCTGTCAGCGACAGGACACACGCATTGTTAGCCTGGACTAGTGATTAACATTTAAAAAAAATCGATGTTTTTTTCGATTGAATGCATCGGATTGTTGCATCGATGTAATATGTAAGAAGTATCAAAAAATACATCGATTGTTTTTCTATAAGTTAAATATGGTGTGGTTCAGAAGTAAGAGAGACACGGCGGGTCAATTCGGTCGGCCATTTGCATATATATTTTTAATGGGTTGTTTCCACTGACCTCTATAATATTGGCTGCCTTTTCGAGCAGTGATACCACTTTTTGAACAAAAAATACTTATTAATGGTAGAGAGCGAGAGAGAAGAGTAGGTTTGATTGTTTGCCTTCACGATGCATCGAAAAAAAACATCGATGTATATTGTCCACTCTTAGCCTGGGCACTGAGTAACCACGGCACAGTAGACGTAACAGTACCTTACAAAATAAAAATACAAAAAGTGTATTAACCAATAGTCGGTTCTTACCCGAGTCACAAGTAGTAGTGTCCATACATTACGGTGTTTAAAATCTTGTATTAAAGTATCACAAGATTTTTAAGGCATTGGATCTTGTTTTTACATCAATATATCGTCAATGTCAATCATCATGATCAAGGAAATTACCACCATCTCGCAGAATACCGGCTTTTACGCATATCAGTGTGTTCATCGTGTCATTAAGTGTTTGGGCACGTTTGCAATAAATCCTGTTTTGTTACGGCCATTGCGTATTATTTGATGTATATTCCAATGCTTTTCGTCATTTCATATTATAAAACAATATAAAATGTATGCATTGCAGGTGAACTCGACGAACGCGTCTCTAACGGGAGCGTCCGCTATGACGGCCACAGCGTACCCCTCAAGTGTAACACTCACTCAGTATCAGCCTATCATGAACTCATATCAGGTATTTTACAGCAACATTACATTTGAGCTTTAACAGCATCTTTATGATTTTGTAAAAAGCGGCAAATGTAAAGTTATTTCCTCAATCATACGTAGTATTTATACAACAGCTATATGTTGTTTTTTTCTGTATTCCACACATCTGTATTCATTTGTATTCAGTGCATCCACTGCTGGACGTAGGCGTAGAACGTCTCCTCCAACGTTTTGCAAAAGGACTGGTTGTAAGCATCTTGCATCCAGTTGGGTCCTGCTACCTTTATAAGATCGTTAGACTAGCTTTTTATAGGGTGCTTAAAATTTCATCAACATTCAGTTGTCATGCCAGTGATGCTCCTATTTTGTGTGCGCCTTAGGATTCCACAACTTCACCCGTTGTAATTGGAGGTGGTGTAGAGTTTAAAAGCACTGAGCCACATTTTTTTTTTATAATTTCTAGTAATTATTACTACTAATAAAGCTCAAGCTAAAACATCGGCTTTGGTATACTAGTACTGTCAGCAGTTAATACTTTAGGACTCCACTGCCGGGAAAGGAGAACCAGGGCTCGATCAGTTCTCGACCCTGGGAGCGCGTATACCGGGATAAAATACTACTTTTACATATTTCTTCAATCAGCTAAATATCGACTACTTTTACATAACTTTTTTTCATTCAATATTCTCGCGATATGTAAAAAGAGAGCTAGTTAGTTTAGTATTTTAATTTCTCTTAGATTATCCGTGTACCGATTAGTAACCGAACGTGTCGTGGTTCGGCCCTCTCGGGCGCCCTCGGATCGGAATGCTTACGCGTAACATAGTAACCGTCCAAATCGAGGTTACCCTTACCCGGGGACCCTTGTGTCGAGTTACTAGTGATAGAGGTTCAGGCTAAGCGACCTAAGAGCTTTCAATTCGATGAAGCAGTCAAGGCCAGCTTCTCTGACCAATCTGTGTAGTTCGTAAAACAGAAAAAATGTAAAAGTATACACATATTTGTAATATACCCAAATATTCTATATGTCAGGTAACATTTACGGATCTACTGCGTATACGTCTGTCCATATTGTGGTATGTGTCATATTTCAGTGAGCTTTGTTTTAGACGTCAGCGTCGGCGGGTGCGTACGGCGGCAGTGCGTTGTACACGGCGGCCCCCTACACCGCCTACCAACCCTCGCCGCAGCCGAAACCACAGCCTAAAGAGGCGCAGCAGGTAATATTCATGTATACATGTATCTAATATGTTTAAATGAGCCATTCTTTTTTTTTATACTTTCTAAGCAAGTGCTTGACCACGATTCCACCTGTTAAGTGAAAATGCAGTCCTGGATTAGGTCATGGTAACACGCACTAGCTTAGTAAATGCCTATTCACTCTACTCTTGAAAATAGCCACATTGTAATCGGAGGGAAAACACGTGGGAAAACTATTCAGGTCCATTGCTGTACGAATAATGAGACGAAGCAAAGCGCTTCGTTCTGATTTAAGGGATGTATATTTATAATCTGAATCTCTGAAACAGCTCCAACGATTTTTACAAAAAAAATTATACACAGGGTTTCGGGGGCTATAATTTTATTTTTAGAAAATTTCGTTCTATCCGCGTATACCCTATTATTAGTTGAATACAAGGCTGTTGCTAAGCAACAATTAAGCAACAATGAATATTTGGTTTGTCGTTATAATTGTTTGCAAAAATATTTATAAAATACGTGTCATATGGTTGCTTAGTGACAAATCAATAAAGTAGTCAATATTCACGACAAAAAATGACATAGCCAGTGGACATGTCTTATTGAATTGAAAAAAACAATAGTAGAACATATAGAAGAAACCAATCACACATTTTGAAATAAAAAGATGGTTTAGTCCAGAGTTCCCCTAACTTTTTTTTGTGTCGTAGACCCCTTGCCATGTTTTTCCGTGTTGGGTAGATACCTTACCTGTAAATTTCAACTGTAGCGAAGTTAGCGAACCTAAAAACTTAAAGTAAAAACACATGTTAATTTATACATTTATTAATTGAATTTAAATTAAAACTACTCAAAATAAAATGTTGTATCTGTTATGTAAAATATACGTAACATTAAATAAACATAAAATAAACTATTAACAGTATAACATAAGCAATAAGTCAATATTTTTAGTAAGAAATAGGTAAATAGGTACTATCAGTGTATGTGTTGAGATCCACTATCGTGAACCCCCATTTTAATTTCATGGACCCCCAAATTTTTTTTCGCCGACGTAGACCCGTTGCAGGTTGTCATAGACCCCTAGGAGTCGATATAGACCACTTTGGGAATGACTGGTTTAGTCAATCGTTTAAAGTAATGTTAATCTTGTTTCTTTTAACTTGTCTTTAATCAATTAGACATGTTGCATTTATAATCATAATTTTTATATATTTAACCAGACATTGTATTCTAGTACGACAGCTCGGTGGCGTCGAGTAATAATAGCCTCACTACTACGTCCACCACACAGACTTCAACTGCCAAGGTCACAGCCACGACAGGTACGTACAAAATCCATACTTGTTTGTGTATGCACGTCTACAATATTGTTGACATTTTTCACTGATGACTTTGGTTCGCCTAAAAAAACAACTCTTTAGTTAAAATGTTGATTTAAAAAATCTTCTTTTAACCCTACAGAGACAGCTTTCGCTATCGTTTCGTTTATTACCCAGTTTATACGTTCATGGCCTTACAGCGGGAACAAACTTTTAGAACTAGTTTTAACATAAAACCATACATAAAATACTCTGATTCGAACCCGCAACCTATAACTGCTTAAAAAAAACAAGGTTGAAAATACAGTAGAACCTCGGTAAGTCGAATTTCAAGGGAGATTTAAAAAAATTACGTACGGAGGGTTCGACTTTGGTGGATTTCATAACGAGAACATTATATTGCTGGCAAATTCTATAAATCTAAGATGTAGAGGTGAAATTAAATATATCAAGATAATTTGTACCGGAAGATCTTACAGGGACTCACTGATTATATCAACATATATAGAGGAACTCTCCGCTGTCGCGCGCGGTTGGGTTTGTTAATACCATCTCACTGCACATTGATATATTTTGTTGCACAGAGTCTGTGTTTATCGAAGCTGCCTACAAATACGTAGAAGGTGTTTGACTCTATTATATTTATATATTATTGTCAATACATCAAGCAGCTTTTATTTGTTTTAATTTTAGTAATATATATTTAACTAAGTTTTATAACATCATATTGGTATTATCTGTAACGGTGTTATAATTTTGTTGATTTAAATAAATAAATAAATGTTGAAATATTCAGTGAGTCCGTGCAAGACTTTCTTTTGAGAATACCAGTATTCAACATTTTGAGGCTTGGAAGCAAGAAAACATTTTATCGACCTGTGGAGGTTACCAATTCATTGAGGTTCTACTCTATATAAAGTTACAAAAAGATAATATTCCCGTGATATCGGTGGCTTGTTGTTTCCAATACTTTTTAATTTATAATGTGAACTTTATATGTTTAATTTTTTAATTTTAATAACATATGTTAAATACATACATAATTAAAAAAATATATTTATTTATTATTTTATTGTATATAATATACATAAATTTCATAACTGTTTATACACATATTATATTTATAGAACTCTTATTGTATGTTGCCTGTATAAATTTCATGGAAATGTAGTAGTGCGCGCGCACGACTTTGGGTAGTCCTGGGCACGGCTGAAAATCAGCGTTGTCGCATCCTTGCGACGGCATATGCTGAGACGGTCTCCAATATTGGCATCATATCTTATGTCCTATTTGTCCGTTTTTTCTTTAAACTGTATTTTTTTGTCTTTTTAATGTGTTTCATATACGGTTCATATGATGGCACAAGCCAATAAAGAATATGTCTATATGAGCGTTGTATTACAGTAAGCGGCGGCAACCCGACGTCCACGAATGCGGCGAGCATGGGCGCGAATGCGGGCGGGTACGCGGGCGGCGCGCTTTACGGCGCAGCGGGAGCGCCCGGCGCGTACACATACGACGAGCAGCTCATGCGCGGCGCCATGCCGCACCACATGGTACTTTTTTATACATTGTGACCGAGTGCTTGATCACGATCTCCACTGATGTTAAGTGGAAATGCAGTCCTTGATGGTAAGGCGAACTATCTGCGTAACTCCAGAAAACACCCACATTGTAATTGAAGGCAAAGACGCGGGCAAACTACTCCATTAATAATGTCATGATTGAACGATTTTAACGAACTCAATTTTTTTTTATCATTTGATAAGGCTGATTTCCAATTAGGTTCCATGTTAGATGTGTTGGCATTCTCGGGCAGACTCTTAAATATCGTATGGAAGAATTGATTGAAAATAGGCTTCCATCCATTGTCATACAATCCAAGTACTACAGACAACCTGCAGGAATGTGGGAGAGATGTAGATTGTAGCACCAGAACTTCGTATATAACTATTTTTTTTACTTGTAAACATACTTGTTATCTTAACAATGAACAAGAAGCCAAAATAAATGGTATCATGAGATTACTGCTACAAAGATATCAATTTGAATCATCATTGAGACAAATTAAGTAATCTGTGGCTTGGCACTCTCAGGTACTTAAGTGATGGTGTTATCACACTGGTTATCGAGTTACACCACTAGTTTTAACTGTGATGTTGCACTAATGACACTAAGCGTCAATAGCCTAATGGTTTAGGTTAGGTTAGGCAACGTACGGCCTGCGAATCTTAAGGTCGTGGGTTCGAATCCACCATTAGACTATTGCCGTGAACCATGTCCTAGCACAAGCTTAAGCTTGCTTAGTTTGAATGATTAACAAGATTGTTAGTAATATTTCTGAAAAAAAAAGAAATATCGGTAGCTTTCTTTAAAAAAAATATAATTACAATTTTTGAAATATAATTGGTATAATACTGCTGTTTCATCAGGGTGGCTACTACGAGGCGGGTTATGTAGCGAGAGAGGGCACATTTGGATTGGGAGGTGGAGAGAGGTTCGGTCGGACTGATGCTGCCTCACCACAACAGGTCTGAATTCTCTTCTTTTTACTCTATTACTACTTTCTTCAGTATGTTGAATAAAGTAAATAAAACAACATAATAAAATAATTGAAAACAATATTTTTATAGTGTTAATAAGGATTACCTTATGACATATTTATTTTTCTATATAAGATTTATTTTAAAATACTATTTTTATCAGCACCATAGTCTGCTCTTAACCACTAAACGTTAGCTGGAAGAAAATAGCATAGCATCACTCATAGCATTTATAATGTATAATACATGAACAAAGGGGACCTTAGGTTAAGAAAATGCTAAATAGATGTTATTTAAGGTCGCCTTTGTTCATGTATTTTGGTGCAATAAAGAATTTATCTTAGTTAAGTTTTTTTTTTGTTACTGCTATTTGGAGGTTATGTTAGCCTTCTAGAGAGATATGTTCCAAGTTAAATTCTTAGTTTTAGACATGATGTATACTTGTATTGTTAAGTACATAATATGGTGGTTTACTATTTATTATATAAATAAAATACTACCGAAGGGGTAGATAGTTTATTACAGAAAATAGGAAAAAAAAACATTCCAGTTACTTTGATTTTTTCATTTATAATTGTTATTTTTTCAAGGTCCCAGCTGCGTTACCGCCCGGCTATGCGTACTTCTACCAGCCACCACCCACAACGTACCAATACGGAGTCTACCCCACGGTAACTGATGTGATCTCTGTTCATACTTCATATTTTTTTTTGCATTACTGGTGCTAGGAGGTGGTTCACGTCAATAGTCGAATGGTGGATTCTAACCCACGACATTACGATTCGCTGACCGTACCTTAAACCAATAAGCTATTGACGCTGATGTCTACTATCTAAAAATCATTAACATTTTGCGCGCTGAAAACACTTAGTGCTAGCATGCGTCTTATTTGATGGCACAGTAATGTGGCAAAGAAAAAATCGTCTAAACTAATCGTCTAAAGTAAACATGGCAGATCTACCGTGTTTAATATACATCAATATACTTTCCAGTACGGCGGCAGTTCGAGCGTTGGCGGAGTGGGCGGAGTAGGAGTGTCTGGTGGAGCTAAAGTGTCCGCCTACTCGCAACAACAGCAGCCGCCCTACGACGCGCAAGAGTCGTACAAACCTGGTGAGGACAAGGATAGAGCGTGTTGCGCTCTCGTTTATGATTGATTTATGATGAAAAATTATATGTTCCTTCCAGTAAATTATTGTCTTCATGATGTAATAATAACAATTGTTGTGGTGCCATGTGACCAGGTAAGAACGAAGTTCCGACGGATTATATAGAAGCAACGCGATTTGGAAAAAAAATTAGCTTAACTTTTTTTTTTACTGATTGGTTTTTATTGAAATACATAAAAGTATTAAGGAAATTTTGTATTTTAGAAAATAATGCATAAATAAAAGGAATCGCACAAAAAAAATAGGAAATTCAAATTAATAAGTAAATTATAAAACATGTATTTATTTATTTATTTTCGATAGTAAGAACAAGGAATTTCATTCCAAAAAATTGTGGCTGATAAAAAAATATTTGTCTTCTACAAACCTAAAAAAGTTGAAAAAATATGACTTTCCAGGCCCTCATACTGCTTACGCTGTTATCACCACGACGCCAAATCTAGCACTTCGCAGTGTTCTCCTAGATCACTTATGTCACGAGATAATGAATTTTAAGCAGTTTTAAACAATCCTGGCAACTGGTAACTATTCCAGTAACGTAATTTATTCAATGTCCAGGCGGGGCGTACTCTGGCAGCGGCAGCAAGGCGGCAGGCGGCGGTGCTGACATCGGCAACGTGATGTACAACAAGACGCATGTTGCCCTCAATAAGGTCAATGTGAGTACTATATACCATATAATAATAAACGAAATGACACTCAAGGTTTCTGTAGCTGTTGAATGTCCCATAGATATCCATGAAATAGGGACCGAGAGAGCCGTTCGGTCTTCTCGGGCGACCTCAGATCGGAATACTTACGTGAGCAACCGTACGAATAAAAATTGAAGACAAAACATCTATCGATAGGGTACGTGTGGCGTCCCACATAGTTTAAAGGAACCTAGAATAGAAATAGGCGATATAACATAGGACATTACAATATAAGGAAATTGTAAATAGAAGTGAATAAGAAAAAGATGTTTGTAAAAAAGATATATTAGTTCGGAATAGATTGAGAAATAGTTATAATACTATATCTACAATAATTTATTGCAAACTTAGCCACTGCGCCTATTTCTGTTGCTATTCTGTAGTGTAGATTACAGCGGTCTAGTTTGTGAATTTCTTGGGTTAAGCACAGACTTGAGTGTAGATTAATAGTTATTTTTCTATACAATTTTTACGGTTTTTGAGGTCGCAAGACAGTCACTCATTCACAAGTATTCGCAGCATGAGTAAAATTTGATGTTTTGAAGTAAAACATCTTTAGTCACGCTTGACTCAGGGAGTAAGCTAGTGATTGCGTAGTGAGAAGTTGTCACGGAGGTATATCTCAGAGACTATAGAAAGAGAAAGAGTTACGTTTCGTATATCTGAGACACAGTGCAGGTCTGTTATCAGCAGTATTGTCTGTATCACACAGTCATATTGTCTTTCTCTTTTGAAAAATCTTTTATGTATTGTACTATATACATAAACATATATTTACATACATATAGATGGAGCTAAAGAAGTTTTAATTCATTCGTGTGGTCTAAGACATTCGTTATTTTCTTCGATTGCGATAAGAGACTCCAATAAATCATCTTCTTGGTCACCTCACTCTTGTCACAGTCGTCTCGTCACCTATGTCAACAGGCAACATTAGTTTACGGGAGCATCCACCATACGCCGCACCTGATCTAATGCCTTCTACTAATGGTCTAATGCCTTCTACTTGGCCCTAAAATAAATCATATTTGTGGTCATTTCTACAGAGCTACGAGAAGGCGGCATTCCATAGCGGGACGCCACCACCGTTCGGCGCCGGCTCGCATCTCTATATCCCCGCTCCGCCGCATCATCACCCGCACCACCACGCGCCGCAGCAGCACCAGGTACCTATCCGCACATACATACAAACCGTCGTACATACTCATGTATAAAAGATAACTCCAGTTTCCGACAATACATAAACTCGAAACCCCACACGCAAATATCAATGCAGTCACATATGCACGTATCAGTATAGTGGTACCTCGATATACTAGTGTTTTGAAATAGACATATTCTTTATTGGCACAAAATATGAAACACATCAAAAAGAGAGAAAGAAAAAACGGACAAATAGTACATAAGATATATACCAATATTGGACGCCGTCTCAGCATATGCCGTCGCAAGGATGCGACCGTGCTGATTTTCAGCGGTTCCCAGGACTACCCAAAGTCGTGCGCGAGCAATACTACATTTACATGGACAATAGACGATAAGAGTACAATAAAAATAATACGTGTATAAATAGTTATGAGATATGTATATTATATTCAATAACATAATAGATGAACAAAATTTTATCTTATCAAGTTAAAAAAAAATTAAACGTATTAAGTTTGTATTGTATATTGAAATTTTAAAAATATTGGAAACAACAAGTCACCGATATCACGGTGATATTTTTGTTAAGGTGTTTTAATTATTTTGAAATACGCCGATCGAGTGATATTTTGCTGTGACACAGCAAGATTTGAGTTACGAGGTATCGAACACTACACCGCTGTAACAATTTCTGCCACCTCAGAGTAGACCTCAGTCTGTGTGCTTGTCTCGTTTTATAACTATTTTGGTTCACATTTTTTACTTTTTGTACATTTACAAAACAATTATGGCAATGACATTTCAATTAATTTTAACGGTAAAATTTTCACAATTTTGAGATACAATTGGACATACAAACAAGGTTATGAAATGAATTTAACTTGTATGTTCAGGTACCACTGTACTGCAAAACTGTACATTTGTCGATCTACCTTGCACATCATTACACAGCTACGCTACTCACGCATCTAAATACACTGCAACATTACGCGTATATGGCAATATACCGTCTTACGAAGCAGCCGTAGAATCAGATTTTTTTATTCGTGGTCCGTAGATATTTAAATATTAATAGCTTCGATGCTGTGTTACCGCAACTAAAAACTATTTATTGAAATGTTTCTAAGCCTAAATACAGGAGTATTTACAGAGTATTATTTCAGCTTCAACCAGTAAAAGTTGAAAACTACCAAAGAAAATTATAAAAATTTGTTTAGGCACATGTGCTATATATAAATTCATATGCATGTAGTCACAAGCGGTTATTTTAATATTACAAATAGACACTCCAATTTAATTTATTTGTATAGATCAGAGTTCCCCAAACTTTTTTGTGTCGTAGACCCCTTGCCATGTTTTTCCGTGTTGGGTAGACACCCTACTTACCGGATATTGATTTCCTGTAAATTTCTAACTGTAGTGAAGTTTAGTGTTAAAAACTTAAAGTAAAAACACATGTTAATTTATACATTTATTAATTGAATTTAAATTAAAACTACTCAAAATAAAATTTTGTATCTGTTATGTAAAATATACGTAACATTAAATAAACTATAAACAGTATAACATAAGCAATAAGTCAATATTTTTAGTGAGAAATAGGTAAATAGGTGCTATCAGTGTATGTGTTGAGATCCATTATCGTGGACCCCCATTTTCATTTCATGGGCCCCCAATTTTTTTTTCGCTGACGTAGACCCCTTGCAAGTTGTCATAGACCCCTAGGGGTCGATATAGACCACTTTGGGAATCACTGGTATAGATTATAGTGTCCAGTTATGTTGTACCTAGCAGTCATACTAAATGAGTAAAGAATTACACAAACAATAACAAACTAATATTATTAATACAAATAGCAAAAAAAACCATACATACACATAGCTTATACACTATATCTGTCAAGCACGTACACGTCAATGCGTCACATGTATACGCTACTACAGAGACATGATTGTTATTCTTGCACTAATAATAAAAACTTTATTAATAATACACAAGCTAACATGTTACAATATACAGGAGCTCTGTCTCTTGAACTAGGTATAGTCTACCTCAGCCCTGTAGTTCTGGGCTCGTAGAATAAGACTACGATATACCCTGCCTGTCGACTAAAAGGGACCTCGGGTTCACTGGGCGACATCAGCTGGCCCGTGGCGCCTTGCACTGCGAGGGCACATGAAGGGGGGGGGGACTAACCTCCCACCCTCCCCCGACATGCTCTCCAAAGAGCACAGTGCAGAGGGGCTCTGTTGCGTTCCTCTCGACATCCCGGAGCCCCTTACCATGCACCGAGGAAGGGCCAGCGGGGGGGTTTTAGTGGGTAAAAACCCCACATAACCCCGCCTTCGTATCTTGTTGAAGATTTTTTCCCGTCAAAAAAAAAAAGGTATAGTGTACCTGTATTTCAAGAGACAGTGCCTTCCATGAGTCACAAACAGTAAATCCTGTGTACATTAACTTTTTAAAGTAATATATTTTTTTATAATTAATAATATATTAATTAAAAATAATAATATTAATAAAAAATGTCTGCAAAAGGAAAAGAACCACAGTCAAAGACAAGAAGTGACGCGAATGTGTATTGTAGTGTGTTTGTGTGGGTGTGTCTTGCAACCATTTGATGCACGAATATTCGGCCGTACATCTCTACTAGACACACTTTCAATATCGACTAATTTCTATCAGTCAATTAGTACCCCGTTAAATACACTCTCATACTTATTCTGACACCAACACAGCAATATGTATTACTATTATCTCATCTAAATTATTAACGTGTACGTACGTACGTGACTTTGTGCGTGATATTAGCGTATGTGGACGAGGCGTGTCGACTGAATGAAAATCAATAAGCTCCCAAATTCCAAAGAGTGAATGCTTTCATTCATATTGACATATATTTTTATATATGTTACAGTATTAGCATAATCTTTCATACAGTCGACATGACATCAAAGCACTTTTAAATTATGTATCGACGCTGGAAAGCAAAAACGTAGTAAGTGACACATATCGTAATTTTCACTTTTTTACGTCCTTGGAATAAGACAAAGACACGTCAAATGATATATGACTTGTAACAATTAGATGAGAAATAGCGAAAATAGGATTTTAAAGATTGACACTTCTCTTTTATTTTTTGTACCGTAAAACGATTTTCTCTTAGGAAAACTCTAGGTTAATTTTTTTTTTAAAAGAAAGCTAGCAATATTTTTTGTCAGAAATATTACTAAAAATCTTATTAACCACCAACTAAGCTTAAGCTTGTACTAGGACATGGTTCACGGCAATAATCGAATGGTGGATTCGAACCCATGACCTTACAATTCGCACGCCGTACCCTAAACCATTAGGCTATTGACGCTTCAAAAGTTAATGCTATGGTACAATACTTATTTAGCAAAAAATAATAAATAATGTGTCCAAAAACGACAGCTCTAAGTCCACAAATACGAAAGTAATAATTTTTTTTTAAAGTTGAAATGTTTTGCGGCTCTGGTTGAACAATTTCATTCTTATGGGTTACTACGTTTTTGTTTTCCAGCGTCGACATGTAACTGTCCTTGCATGCGTTAT
Source organism: Meandrusa payeni (assembly GCA_029286785.1). Lineage (NCBI taxonomy): Eukaryota > Metazoa > Arthropoda > Insecta > Lepidoptera > Papilionidae > Meandrusa > Meandrusa payeni. The sequence continues at coordinate 9,054,392 of JAGSMX010000016.1, read as the reverse complement.
AGTTTGATTTTGTGTTTGATTTATTATATTTCTTAGCATTTGCTTTCGTTTGTAGATGGATGTTCGGGTGAACAATAGTCATAATAGGCGGGTAAGTGTATATATTATATATTTATATATATGTTTATTTTCTCACATCACATCGCACGCATGTCTTTTAATACATCAGTAGGTATAGTTAACGTATTTCTATGTTTATTGTTATTACCCGCCTTTATTGCATGTATGTTTGTTGTTATTGTAATGCATTTATATTTGCTTATAAATTAATAATTTGTATATTATTTTCTTAAAGTCATTAAATTTAAGAAAAAAAATGGTGTTCAATATAGTGTTAGGGATATTGGGGGACACATTTTATTTGAGTACTGTTAAGTTGCCTGGAAAGCGGATAGAGATTACAGTTAAAAGGAAGTGAGACCTTATTTTTTTCAAAGTATCATTAACAATAACTGCATGGTTGCGATTTTTTTGTAACGAACTACACAGATTGGCCAGAGAAGCTGGCCTCGCTTGCTTCAACGGATTGAGAGGGGGCGTAGCTCTTACCTCTATCGCTAGTTACTTGACACAAGGGTCCCGCCACTGAGGGTTAAACTCGGCTTGGCCGGTTACTATGTTACGCGTAAGCATTCCGATCCGAGGGCGCCCGAGAGGGCCGGATCACGACTCGGTCGGTTTAGTTAAGGACACATTATATTTGGGTCCTATTAAATTGCCTGGAAAGTGATTGCAGTTAAAAGGGAGTGAGACCTTATTTTTTAAAAGTATCATCAAGAATAATTGTTGAAATTAGTGGCATAGTTCGCTAACAAGCCAAGTTTGATCCCCGGTGCCGCCACCAATTAATTTGCTGTTCCAATTTTATGTGCTGACTAACGTATTCGGTGGTGAAGAAAAACTTCGCGGGGAAACTTACATGTCCTAGAAATGTTCTAAGACATATGAAGTCTGCCAAACGGCATTAAGGCCGCGTGGCAGACTATGCCCCTATATCACTCTCTTTATAGAGAAAGCCTGTGCCCAAAATTTACCTTTTCAACTATTTTAAAACCTTAATTTCATAAGAAATTGAATTTGCATCATGTATCTTTTAAACTCAATACATAATGAACGACCCCAATTGATAGCCAGATCCAATAGTTTAGCTTGATATGTTAGTCAACCAACTAAAAAATAAGGTCTCAACTAATCATGATCCAAATGGGTTAGGGTAGATACTTGCTTGTTGCTTGCACTATGCACACAGCTAGAGATGTTTTTGCATGTGAACTGAAAACTCATTGGTCCAAGGATTGGGATACCCTCGCGATAAGATCGTTATTCAATTTCCAAAGTCTGGGGCTTCTATACCAAAGTTGCTTTGGAACTAATAAGCTTTTTAACTACATATAAGACAGTGTAATGGTGGTAATGAAAATTATTATTGTTCGTGTATATATTTAATCTATTACTAACACTGTCTACCCTAATTATAAAGATGACAAATACATGTGTTTCTTTTTGAAATATATTGAACTTCTAGCAATTATTGAATAGTGCTAATATTGCGGATTTTATTGCGGTTTAATTATGCTAGAATAATAAATCATTCAACTCATGTGTTTTAGCTTCAAAATTATTGTTAGTCGGAATTACACAATGAGATTTAGGCTAAATTTAATTATATTATACTACTGGCTTGGCTGTGCTTATATTCCTTACCCAGTGAGACGCCATGTGAGACGGCGCCGCATCTGTTTACATAAACACAGTCAAGTACGGTCTGCAAAACGTAAGGTCGGTCGTAGATTCGAATCCACCATTCGACTATTTACGTGAACGAACCTAGCACAAGCTTAAGTTTTGTTTAATGGTTAACAAGAATGTTAATAATATTTGTGAAAAAAAACCGCATTTTTTTAAATATTTCCCACCGTTTGGAAACGATCCGAATCAAATTTATATTATCATCATCATCATTTCAGCCGTAAAACATCCACTGCTGGACATAGGCCTCCCCAACGATTTCCAAAAGGACCGGTTGTAAGCGGCCCGCATCCAGCTACGTCCTGCGACCTTTATGAGGTCGTCATACCACCTTGCGGGTGGACGTCCCACGCGCTTATATTATAATTTATATTATACCGCTATTAAATCTGTAAAAATATTAGATGTATAAATAAGTTTCCGCCGTGTTGAGAAAGATGGCGCGGTACGAGGTTTACGTTAGATTTTGGTAACCGGCTCGAAAATTAGTTTCGTCATTCCAGAAAAATGTTGTTCTGGAATGGAGTAATAATAATATAAAACCAAGTTGGTTCAAGTATAAAAATTTCTGTACTTGAACCAACTAAGTGTCATATGCGGTAACTTTAATTTATTAAATTAAAAAAGTCTGTAGCCGAGACGTTTCGATTGCTGATAGCAGCATATCGACGCTGGAAAGCAAAAACGTAGTAAGCAAACGTAGTAACAAATGGCCACTTTCACTTTTTTACGTCGTTGGAATCAGAAAAAAAAACGCGTCGAATGATTTATGATTTGTAACAGATGAAAAATAGCGAAAATAGGTTTTTCAAGATTGACACTTCTCTTTTATTTTTGTACCGAAAAACGATTTTCTTTTAGGAAAACTCTAGGTTAATGCCGTGGTACAGTACTTATTCAGCAAAAAATAATAAATATTGTGTCCAAAAGCGACAGCTCTAGGTCCACAAACATGACAGTTATTAGTTTTTTTAAAAAGTTGAAATGTTTTTCGGCTCTGGTGGAACAATTTCATTTTTGCGGGTTATCACGTTTTTGTTTTCCAGCGTCAATTTAATGAGGATGGCTTGAGTGTTTTCATAAGTTTAAAAATGTTGATTCTGACGTAAAAGACAAAGATCGCATTTGAAAAAAATTACAAGGATACATATTTGGAGAAATTGTTTTAGAGCAATTTGTCTCAAACACAAAAACTTACACTACTTTAGAAGCAATTTCACATCGTTTAAAATCACACTTTCACAAAACGGCGAAAACTTGTTTGTAGACCTATTTGTTATATGAGAAATTCTAGAAATTACATTCTGTGCACGAATGTTGTGTCTAAAAGAAGCACGTGTCCATTGGGATATTTGTGGGGGCAGTTGGTTAAGTCTGTGTTTCTCCGCAGCAGGAGAGTGGCGCGGGCGGCGGCCGCAGCGCTTCCTCCAAGCCGGCATCCAGCAAGCCGAACTATTCGCAGAACTATTGGGCGCCTAATTAGCCCAATACGGTCAGTATATTCACATCCTTCGTGGTAAAGGCATCAGCATAGTGGGACACCATTGATTGCCAAAAAGGCTTATCTTTGCTGTTTTCAGCAATGAGACATCCCATTTCAGTCCTTAGTAGAGTTGGGAAATAATAAGTGTCACAGTGCCTGTGACTTAAAAATATCAGTGACATAATACTAGGTATAACAATACTGAGATAGCAGTCACTGTTAATACCCCTATTAACTGTGACAACAAATAATAACAATGTCTATCACGACTACAAATAAACGAGTAGGTTAAAAAGGGATAGAGTATAAAGAAAGAGATGTCTTCATTCAAAATGAAGGAATATAAAATGTGTTTTAGTTTTTACGGACTCCAATATTAAATATTTTTAAACATTAAATTTTGTTTTATTATGTATCGATTTTTTTTCTTTGTGGTTCCTATACCAATATCTTTGCGTTTAATCCAACAGATAGAGTTAAATAGCGATTTTATTAAAAATAAAAAGTGCATCCCTAAACTATGACTGCATCTGTATACGATATATCTGTCACTGAATAGAGTATTTTTATACATGTTACAAATCACTGTCACCGGTTCAGGTGATATCTTGTCACAGTGACTGACTGTGACTATTTTATTACCTAATATTTTACCAGTGACGGTAAATATGCCTCAACTCTTTTCTTCAGGAGTTTAGCACATTATATGTGTTATACCATACAAACCTCACTAGCAGGTTTATAATTTTGCCTACCTCGTAAGTTGTTGTAAAAATAAGTTTATTTCATCTTTCCAGGCGCACTTCCTCCAAGTCGTCAGAGACGTGTACATAGAGCAGGGCTCGTACCCCCTCCCGCCGCCTACCACTTCCCAGTCCCACACCCCACAGCCCACGCCCACACAGTCCACACCCACAAAGCACACACCCCCATCCTCGCCCTCTACCTCGCCCTCACCAGCACATACACCCACTGGACTCACGAACTTGGACTCGCATGCGCCGACATCACTATACTCGCGGATATTGACACTCCTCAGCTCAAGGGGAAAAGGCTTAGACGCGGAACGACCATCTCAAAACGTTCCGAGACCGTCCCTCAGCGCTCAGAGACCGAACGTAAACTTCCTAAGACTGGTCCTGGACAAGCATACGCCGAATCAAAACGTGAAGACATCAGCGCCAGATGCACTCACACCGGACGTAAACGAGATAACAAACTTAGATAAGCAGAGATCAACTCCCGGCCAGCGCCAGGCCTTGACAATTCAGGAAACCGACCCAAACCTTCAGAGACCGGTTTCTAAATTAGAGAGACCGGTTTTAAAAGCACGTAGACTAGTCGATCAGAAGGATACCCGCAGCTCTCATGCAATCCCAAGAGCGCAAACACCAGTTTCATCATCACCTACTCTGATCGTCGCTGGCACGCAAAGGAGCATATTAGCTGTTAGTCAAGTACCTGTATGCAGTTCTCCAGGATACGTGTCGATGGCACCGGTCAGCGCGCGACCTGTCCTGACCGGACCGAGGAACACGCAAGGACCAGTTTATGGATTACGCAGACAAGAGTTTCAAGGATCACATGCATCTCAAAGAACGTTTGGCTTTCAATTGCCACCGACTGGCTCGCAAACAATTTTTTACTACCAAGGACCGGTTTATCGGTAGCTAAGGACCATTCGGCCTTAAAAAGCTTAATTGGATTACAAGATCGAGCATTCGCTCGGCTGGCCCAACTTTACGCCTTCATCGACTGTTGACGCCAGGATCTACGGTCTCGAGAACCAAGAATACGGTCTTATGAGGACCGGTATTGGGATCGTTTACGCGTGCTTTAGTGTTTCCTCTTGTCGCGTTATAACAAATCCTAATGAAATTTTCTATTAATAGCAACACGTTTAAATAGAATTCGTGTTGTACGAAATTATAATCGATTAAAATATCGTCCATGTGGGGGGGTCGATTTTTATAATCGATATAACGTGTCAATTTATCGATATGTAATTAAACGGTAGCAGTGTGTCGATACAATTTCGCTAGGATTTGTGTGTCGTCGATCGACGATTGGTTTATTTATAAAGTCTCAACGTATAATTGCTAATGTGCTGATAATGTAAAATATAAAAGCGTGTCGAATGGCTTAATGTTTTAAAACTGTGTTTATAAATAAAATGTTTCATTCATTCAAATCAGTCTAGTGTAGTTTGGCGGTGGCGCGACGCTTCTAGAAACCAAGCTAACATTGTTTATGGCCGATGTCAGATTCCCGCGTGGCGCCATCCGCGTATCTCAATTACTTTCGATAGTTAACAATCCTTTTTTATTATGATTAAATTATACGGTAGTTATGTATATCTTATCTCTTATATATATGTAATATGTATATGAATGTAAGTGTTTAGTGCGCTATGCGCGCTGAAGTTTTTTTTTGTATTTAGTTGACAGACTTTTTGTAATTAAATATTATTGTGAAAAAAAATATGAAAGTATGTCTTAGATGGGTAATTGTAATGTAAACTGGTAAACCGTATTATAAAATAGTCGAGGTCTTTTTTATGTGAACGAATGCTGTCATGATCTCGCGGGCATTTGAAAGTACGAGGGAAATATACATTGAATATGAGAAGCAGTTTTACTATACCCCACTACATAGTACCCTTGGTACGTCCTGTGCAGGCAAACAACGAGCTAGAGATACGCCCCTTCCCACCACCTCTCATGGCCCCGCCAACCTCGCCGTTATATGGGCCGAAACGCGGGAGGGTACGCGTGGTCTGGCCGTGTGGGCCCCCCCACACGCACCTTCACTGCCTACAAGTTCTTTCTCCGCCATTCGGGCCTCACCCCCCCCTTAAGGGGCTCTACGGCACGCAACATAACTGCTCGTTTGACGGCGCCAGCCGACTTTTATTGGGTCCTTCTTTATGCTAAGCGTGAGCAAATTCCCTGAACTTTAGGAACTTGTCCTCCGCTGAGACCAGAACGCGGTAGTGGACCGGACATATACGTGTCAGACCATTTAGTAGCCTAGCGCGCAAATCATCATACAGTGGCCATGACCAGAGCATATGTCGATCCCCTGCATCTCATCAAAATTGTATTGACACGTGCGTTGTGTATATTTATGTCATTATGAACCATTTTGAAGTACATTGGGGTATAATAAAGTATACTGAAGTATATTAAAGATAATAATTAAGGATTTTGAAGTATTCAAGGTAATTTATCGCGCCGTATCCGTTTACTGATGATGCTCATATTCACCCGCTCGAGAAGAGAATGAATTATTTAATATATTGTGAGAGTTAAATATTTAATGATATAAATTTAATGTTTAGATAAAATAAAGCAAGTAGACTCGACTGACTTCGTGACTCGACTGACTCAGTGACCAGACTGACTCAGTGACCAGACTGACTCAGTGACCAGACTGACTCAGTGACCCGAATGAATTACTGACTCGAATGACTTAATTATAATAATTCTTTATTGCATATCACATTGACAATCATGAATGGAATTTGACATTCATGACATAGTATACATGTGACACCATGCCCTTGGCATAGCAATATGTGCTATGCCAAGGGCTATGCTAAGTGGTCTAGTAATTATTATCAATATACGCAAAAAACTAAGTTTACAATTCTTTTGTTGACATTTCAAAATAGTCGTCTAAGCTATAAAAAGTTGATTAAAAACAAACAATTTCAACTGTTTGTTATACTTACTGACTCGACTGACTTACTGAGACTTGACCCCGTCACCGTTTTGTATGACACACTTCTATACACAAAATTGGTAGTAGTATAAAGTAGACATTAAGGGCATATTTCCGCTTTATGTTTTTTTTAGCAGTAAGATTTCATAACTACTAACAAGATCCTACAAAGTACAGCTAATTTCGATACTAAAACAGGAAGGGATATTAATAAAAAAAAGAATTTTCTTCGTTTTTTAACATTTCTCACTTTATTTCGACCACTAACAGGAATGTAAAAAGCAATACAAAAATAATTAAAACCATACAATTCAAGCATAACTATTATTAAGAAATTACACAGTTCTTTACATATATTGTCTGTTAGTTTTTTTTTAATATCACAATGGCCTTTTGCAAACACTGCATTCAATATACTGAATGCTAACTATATATCAACCATAGAAATTAACGATGAACAAGTAAATCAATGGGCTATCCATACAATGTATAGTCAGTGTTGAAGTGGTAGTTACTAGTTGCATATTACAAGTCACATCATAAATTCAATCCTTGGTGCCATCACCATACTAAATAACTTAGGGAATTCAATATTCATCGATAGACTTTTTAAAAGTTCATAATAATTAAAAAATTGGCCTCCTTTTTAACTTTATGTTGGAGAGAATATGAAGACTCATATACTCAATATGTAACAAATAACATTTGTAAATATATAAGCCTAAAAACAAGCAGTCCATATATATAACAAGGCCTCTTAAAATGCTCTATATTCCAACACAGCATTTAGTTAGTTCCTACAGATGAGCGGCTGCAAGGTCGTCTACTATCCAGTAGAGAGAGCCGTCGACAGGTTTCACCCTGCCGGCTGGCAAGTCTTCTTTCTCCTTCAAAATACGCTGAAAATCATTTAGATGTTCAAAATTAATGTGAACATACAAATTATGTCTTAATAACAAATACGAATATACGGTCTAAAATGTACCGAACCGAATATTCGGCCGAATTATTTAATATGTCAAAGAGTCGCTGTGCTAGTGGCGTAGCGATATTTTTTTTTAAATGGCTGCACAGCTAGAGTAAATGTTTATTTTCTTAAAAACATTGTCTATGGTTCTCAACGCATCTTAAATTAAAAAAAATCGGCTGATTTACCGAATACGAACATTAATTATATACCGAACATGTCAAATACGAATATTCGGCACTTCTTTAAAAATTACACAAGTAAATAAATTATAATTCAACGGGAAATCTTAGCATGCTAATACAGAAAGGTATTAATTTTGTATAAACGCTTGACCTGAAGTAGTACAACAAGTCTACTTCAGGTCAAGCGTTATATATACGTCTCATATACCTTTGCCAGAAATTACACTAAATGTAATACATTATTAGATTTTTAGAATAATTTCCAAGTCAAGAAAAACCTTGATTATTATTAGTATAATACTATATATTATACCATCATTTAAGCCGTAAGACAACCACTCTTAACAGATTGTTAATGTTAACCTTACATTAATCAAGATCCTTTCGGGCCAAAGGGCCATCTGTACATACCTTTGTTCTTACACCTTTGTTTATTATATAAATAGTTTCCTAATTTCTGATTGGATCTTCATAACACTTTTTTTTTGTTAATGCGGAGAAATCCTTTTGACGGACCGTCCACTGGTGTCCTAGATGGGCCCGGAGGTATGTGAGAGACTCTGTCTGGGCGGCCCCTGCCCACTAAACCTAACCGCGAAAGCCATCAGCCGTTATAAATGGAGTCCCCTGGATCTAATAACCTTGATAACCCTAGCGTAGCACTCTCCATAGCTTGATGTGCAACTTTTAGCTTACTTATAACCCCATGACTATACTAATAGGCCCACAGTGTGAGAACATATTTTAATGCCATATGTGTTGTATACTTACTTTAATCATATCAGCTTTCCCAGCACCGCTACAAGCGAAAATGCAATTCCTGGCACTGTTAATCACAGGATAGGTTAATGTTATCCTCTCTGGAGGCGGCTTTGGAGAATCAGTAATAGCTGCTACTTTCAGATCTATTTCATCTAGGAGTGGATGACCAGGGAATAATGAGCATGTGTGTCCGTCCGGTCCCATACCCAGTAGTAGTAGGTCGAATTTAAATTCATCACTTCTAAATGCTTCTTTTAATTTTTCTACATAGTCTTTCGCCGCTTCATCAGCTGAAAATTAAATAGAGAATTAAATATATTGTGATATATAATACAGAGATTTAGTGCTTCATCTTTCAACTTTTAATACTACACCACACAGTGTACAAGCAATGAATAAGCTTAATGATTGACAAAAATCATATACATCACAAATACATGTACTTGTTATCTTCATAGATGTGATGATGGACATCATCCCTTTTTATTTTGTATATTTTTTTTCTTGTATAGGATATCACACTAAAATAATATGTCTATCTATATATCATATAGCAACACATAGCACCCAACAATTGTTATGTATAACTACTTCCAATGATATCTTAGTGAATTACTTGAACCTTATTGCATCTTTAATTCATAATAAATAAATTAGTTGATCATCATATTACCTTGGAATTGTAAACAAAAATTTAACTTCACTTTGTAATCTGACTTCTAATTAATTTTGTATAATGATTGTGAGGATGTGCTGTTGGATGATGTTCGTTAAAATAATTCTTTGTACAATGTTACCCTAGACAGCGTGTGTGACAATGAAGCAAGTGTATTAGTTATTGGACTATATCATACCACAAGACCTACAAGATATTACACTCAACAATTTCCAAAATGACCGGTTGAAAAGATCCTGCATCCAGTTGTGACAACCTTTATGAGGTTATCAGAACACATTGCGGTGGGTCTACCTACCTACCTCTTGAACTAAATATTTTAAATTATAACAACAAACTGTATCAATAGTAAAAATAATTTGTGGATAATATCATTGATAGTATTGTTATAAATTATATTTATATTAAGTCTTATTATATAATTTTATTTGTACTGTTGTTTATTGTCCCAAATAAAGAGAAAAAAAATTACCAGTAACTCCTTGCTTAATAACAATAAACTGCTTTCTATTTAAATCGGTTTTAGGTATTAAAACCCTGTCGTAACAACCAAATGTAGAGTCATCACTGTCCTCAGGAACCACTCTCTCATCACAAAATGCAAGCGTCCACTTAGACCAGTCTGTGTTAACTAGTGGAAGACCTTCACATAGATATTTCACTACCGATCCTCCTGAAACATAACTTTTGTTTATTGTACAGTAGTAGATTATACCCCAGGCCTTATGTCAGAACACATCACTGGAGTATAGTCTGCATTGCTTTCAGGGCAGATTGGCAGGCTACAGATGTGTCTGAGAAATGTACAAGCTTTTTCATAGCATTTTCTTTAACAACCAAGGTGTAAATCAGCATCTAAGTTTATGAATTACAAATTCATTGGACTAAACATATGTGACTGTTTTTTATTAATAGCTAACAAATGTAGATTTTTTTTTAATGACGAACTACACAAATTGGCCAGAGAAGCTGGCTTTGACTGCTTCACCGGATTGAGAGGTGGCATAGCTCTTAGGTTGCTTAGCCTGAACCTCTATCGCTAGTAACTCGACACAAGGGTCCTCCCAGTGGGGGGTAGATGTAGAGACTTGCACCTGGCCAGACTGTGAGGTGACTGAATTCCTAAGTGCTCACATTAAATCTACTAACTTGCACTTTTTTTTTTGTTCACATGGGGGAATCTTTTTATAGACCATCCTCCGGTACCTGGGTAGGCCCGAGGGATGTGTGGGACTCGGCTTGGGCAGCCCCTACCCACTAAACCTTCCGCGAATGCATTCAACCGTTATGAGCGGGGTGCCCCGGATCTGTCAGCGACAGGACAAACTACTAACTTGCACTAATCTAATATACTATGAGGTTGGCGTGGCAGCCTTCCCACCTAAGCAGGTTATTTTGTTACCTGGTTTTAAAACCTTTATTTACTACAACATAATTGTTAAATAGACATCTATTGTTAGTACTTGTATCTTTTATGGCAATATCTATTCTACTCTTCAAATTCGTACTTACGTAACAGTAGCTACTGATTTATATTGTGATAAAGCTGGATTAACTCTTGAACCAATCATACATCTGGTATCTTAAAACAAGAAATTGGATATAGGTTACTAAATCCCATATGACACCATGGAAACTGTATGTATATCTGCGACATTCCTAATCAAATCCATTCCTTAGGATTATATTTTTTTAATGTGTTCCAGTATATTGTTAGTACGTAACTAAGCATAAGAAAAATAATGAAAACCGCTGCTTGTCTTAATGATCGAGGAATTAATATGAACTGGACATAATTATTGCAAAATTAATCTATTACGTAATGAATAATAATGGCATGCTTATTGTAGATACCTGATAAACCAATAAAAAACTGTCCTCTATTTAATATTGCATCATTTGATATTTTTTCTATGTAGGACGCAAGTTTTTTGATAATTTCCTCTTCGTTAGTAACTTTTATTGTAGTCATTTTAATTATTATTGTTATTGCTTATTTCAAACTTATAACCGACACAGCTATGTATATATTAGGTATATAAAATAAAAAGTAAATAAAAAAACAAAGATGGTTTTTGATATGATAACATTAATAGGTGTACTGTACAATACAATTTTGTCAGTGTTGTTAGATTATAATATTATCTGAATCCCATAATTAATATTATTTTTAGTTTAAAAAATGTTTTACTATTACTTAAAACAATAAAAAAATATGGAACTCGGCCGGACGTTAATTCTTTTAAAAAATTGTGCGGTAGCTTTTTATCATTTTGGTGATAATCGTTTTTCAAAAAATAACGAAAAATTTTAATTTTTGTAAAATAAATGTACTACATAACTTAAATGTTGTCTGTTGTCTCGAGTGATTTTAATATAATTTGATAGCAACACTGATTTCAATGAGATTATTTAATTGTTTGCATTGTATGCCCTAATTTGAAATTTCTTCAATATTATTAAGTATGCTAATATTTGCAAGGATTCGATTACACAATCGATTCTGCCCAAAAATACTGACATTACTATTAAAAAAAAAATTAGTTGACATGCAACTAATGAACATTATACATCATCATACAGCGGGTACTAGTAGAAAATAGTCTGAAAAAATTAAAAATCTGGTAGTTTACCTGTATCTTTGAAAATGTCTTATAAAAATATAATTGTAAAGGAACTATATGTAATGTCAGAAGTGGGATTTGAACCCACGCCCACAGAAGTGGACTGCGACCTGAACGCAGCGCCTTAGACCGCTCGGCCATCCTGACTTGAAAATGGTAAGTGAAATTTATATTTGGTACATAACTCCTTATACGTTTTGATATAATAATTGTAATGAAATGAGCTTAATAAATAGTGTTTTAAAAAATGCGTTTGAGAGAGTGTGCACAGGTGTCTGGAATCTTAGTTGAACCGTTTTACTTCCACTTTTAGTAAGCGTACAGCAAAAGGCTTCGATTTTTTTTTGACGAACTACACAGATAGGCCAGAGATGTTGGCCTTGACTGCTTCACCAGATTGAGAGGTGGGATAGGTCTTGGTCGCTTAGCCTGAACCTCTATCGCTAGTAACTCGACACAAGAGTCCCCTCGGTGAGCTGAGCTTAATTCTTAAAAGGTTGCTATTAGCATAATATGTTCCTGGTGGTATTTTAAAAACATAATTCTTATAAAATAAAGCTCCAATATTTTTTAATTGCCTATTCTTGCCTCTCGACTCGTTTCCCGGTTAAAAATCAATGATTTAATTTAAAACCTTGATAAAACAAACATAATAAATATCAGTTTGAAGTGTAGTATTACAATTTGCTAAACATTTGCTCAGCATAAGCTCAGCAAAAGACTATAAATTTCAATGCAGACTTAAATAGTAATCTTTGAAGCGTCAATAGCCTAGGGTACGGTCTGCGAATCGTAAGGTCGTGAGTTCGAATCCACCATTCGACTATTGCCGTGAACCATGTCCTAGCACAAGCTTAAGCTTAGTTGTAAAGAAGATTGTTAGTAATATTGCTGAAAAAGAAATATTGCTAGCTTTCTTTTAAAAAAAAATCTAAGCCTGAGCAAATCAAAGTACGCTTTATAAATTCAGTCTTAAGTCGCTTAGTCTATACCTCTATCCTAACAACACATAGTGTGATATAAAGTTGCAAAAAGGACAACGTAGTGGTAGGGTTCCCAGCAGTAGGCGCGGGAGTGATTATAGCTTGACAGCGAATCAACGCACGCTCTACGCAGCGGGTGCAAGTAGATCCGAACAAATGAACAAGCGTCCCCACTGCGCAGTGTTCGGCACGTGCACAGCGAGTCAACCAAACCGACCACTGCGCTGCCCCGCTGATACGACGAATTATTTAATCACAACCTACACATAAGTCGTGCATTCAAAACCGAGTTATAAACAGATATTTGTTCAAATTATAATTTTAACAAATATCTGTTTCTGTTCAATTCGAATTCATAACATTTTAAAATTACTTTTTAATTTTGGATATGATACATTTTTTTTTATATTTTTCTAATCCTGGGTAATTGTAAATAATGAATAGGTGACGTCTTTTGATTTTTGTATAGTTTGGAAAACAATTGTCAAATGTCAGTTTTAAAAAAAATTAAGATTGCTTTATTTTTATACTAATGGTTAATATAATTTTAAATCTATATTTTCATGAAAATATTATAATAAAAAAAAGTATTTGTTAAATTGTTTTTAATAAAACAAATACTTTTTTTTTAAAAAAATTGAATATTATAGTTTTATGTTAGCTTTTTATTTTTTTTTATTTTACATTTTTTCAATAATTTCAAAAAATATTTTTATGGTTCTAAGATAATTTGCTTGCTATTCGACAATAGAGGGCGTTTATTTATAAATTAAACTTTACATTGTTTGTTTTGCGTAATAGATGACGCTTATTCTAAATAACATTAAAGTGTTATCGGCAGCGAACATTACAAACTACCGTAGTAAAAAGTGAAAGTACAATGCGTGTAATGGAAAATGAGCACGTCGACCGCGACAGTACGGTTGTTGACCGTCAAAACTATTCGCGGGTGACGTAACTGTCGTAATATTGCCGCGGACGCGGGAGCTTTGCATGTATGTATGTATCGATCGGGCAAAAACATTTTCAGAGTTAGAAAGAGAAAGGAAACTGGAATAAATTGCTCCGGATTAATTTATCTTTATATCAAATCATAACGATAGGGTTACGATATTGTTTTTTTTCACGAGACTATGGGACACACAAGCTTCTTTTCTTGTTGATGATATTCAAGGAAAGGCGGGGTTACGTGAGAAGGGACATTATAAGCTAATCTAAATCTAAATACTATTTGGAGAATCGTTGGCGAGATTAAATATTTAACAGTGTCGTAATAGCGTTTAATTACGAGCTTACGGACCCGTAGCTCAGAGACTGATGGTCGTCTTAAGCACTCTAAAACCTGAGTTCAATCTCCGGTGAGTGCGCCAATGATATTGTTTATGGATAAATAGTTTTCAGTCAATAATCAATAAAATATTATATAGCTAAAGCGTTTTTCGAACGCTGCATCTTATGGCTAATCGGACTGTAGATTTTGAAGAAAAAGGTAACAAAAAAGTCCGCGCTATTTATTAGTATTGCAATTTGTGTGGGATGAGTAAAAACAATTTGCAAAATTTCAATTTTTTTAAAGAGCCACAATTTTTTTCATGCCAATAATAAATATTAATTGCAAAAATAAAAGCTAGGGCTTTACATCCTAAGAGCCGCTGTTTGCCGACCCTTGGCCTAGGTGCTAGGCTTCAGCACTATAGTTCTGGGCTCGTTGAATAAGGCTACGGTATCCCCTGCCTGTTGTAGAAGGCGACATCGGGTGGCCCGTGTAGCCTTGCACTGCGAGGGCACAGGGGGAGAGGGATTAACCATCCACTGTGACGAGCTCTCCGAAGAGCACAGTGCAGAGGCTCCGATGCGTTCCACTGGCGATCCGAGAGCCCCTCACCATGCACCGAGGAAGTGCCACCGGGGTGGTTTTAGTGGGTAAGAATCCCACATAATCAACTTCAACAAGATCTTCAACAAAATAAAACCCCGCCTTCTGGGGGGGTATTTTGATGAAGTTTGGGTATTTCACCCCCGTCAGCAAAAAAAAGGTGCTAACCGACATACGATTAGAACGAAGATGGTCGCTTGTACCTATGAATTACTGTTTTTCGGTTGTTTGAATACAAAAAGCACTTCCTAAAACAGTGTATGGCGACGGGACCGAATAGCTATAGTTAAAAGCGTACTGCGAAAACTGCCTTTCTACCCCGTTAGGGTTGTAAAGACGTGAGAGCATATAATAAACAAGTATTAAATAATTAATAAAAATACAAGTAATAGGTAAATACAATAAACGACTTCAAATCGAATTAAAGTTGGACGCTATTACGCGCGGACGCCCCCTTTGTATTCCCGAATTATCGTATGACTATACGAAATAGAATCAATCAGAACCTATCCAAACTCTCATCAAACTACTCCTGAAGCATGCATCCTTTCCAATAAAAAAAAATCATCGAAATCGGTTGGCACGATTTTGAGTTATTCGTCCATTTGTACACATACTTGATGCAAATTTAAGACTTCTATGGTTTTCTAATGGAACTCATTGTCAAAATAGACCAAACTTGAATGGAACCACACGGGAAGCATCAGCTTTTAAATAAAAAAAGAACCATCAACATCAGCTCAGCCAGTGGAAAGTTATGACGTAACAAACATAAAAAAAATACGATTCAAATTGAGAACCGCTGCCTTTCGAAGTCAGTTGAAAATATAATAAACATCTGTTTCAGTCCGTGAATGCCCACCAATGATAGCAGTACCCTGATTATAGCAATAACTGGCAGGCGAAACATTAGTAATTGCTAATTATAGTAGTCGATTTCTTTTTAATTATATATAATCTGTGTACAAGTAAATATAGCGCGGCGTTTGATCTCGCGTCAATGCTTGCTAATTGTACATCCATCGCGTTTGGATAGTTCAAGGTGCAGACGTTTATTCAACACCTCAGTGGTGCTCAAACTTCAAAATTAACGTTATCAATTCGCCTTCCTCTCAACTCTTCATTGCTGAAGATCGTTTCTATTAGGAAGTGTTGATGTCTTGATACCTTATCGCGTACTACGTATATCTGTTCTCGGCAGTCGTAATGGATTATTCGCAGACCTGTAATTATATATCAGCCCTGTAGCTCTGGGCTCTCAAGAATAAGACTACGGTATCCCCTGCCTGTCGTAGAAGGCAACTAAAAGAGTCGCCAGGTTGGACCCGGGAAGAAGGCGACATCTTCTGGCCCGCGTCCTGTGCCCTGCGTGTGCGAGGGGGAGGGAGCTGAGTGCACAGTGCAGAGGGGCTCCGGTGCGTTCCTCTGGAAATCCCGGAGCCCCTCATTATGCACCGAGGAAGGCCCACCGGGGAGGTTTTAGTGGGTAAAAACACCACATAACCGCCGCCTTCTCCCCAGAGGGCGGGGTATCTTTGAAGATTTCCTGCCCGTTAAAGCCTGTAATATATATATCCATATACTAAACAGCAGTTAAGTATTATGTTTTTTTTCTCTCCCTTCTTCCGTTTCATGGATTTTTCTTGGCTCTTTCTTTCTCCACTATCGACCATTTAAAAATTTTAAAATGCCATCCTTTAATAGTTTTAACGCATCGAACTTTGAGAGCCGCTGACGTATTTGGAAGTGATTAGAGCTCTCCAGTTATTTACAGTACGAGATCGATGCAATTGTTGGATGACCTTCATTTTTTTTTTTTTTTTATACTAAATAGGCTCACGTTTGGCTTCTATCTTGCTTGATG